>CM061539.1:94619685-95059685 GCA_030864215.1 Capsicum pubescens
CATCTTTGTTTTAGCGAAAACTACTACACGCACTAGCTTCATCATGGATCATACTGAACGTATAAGAAAATTTCTAATCATTTGGTAAATTATATGATAATTTCTTTCTGGATCTTAAGGTATTACCACACCCCTGGCTCAAAAGAATAAGCGAATAGCATCTAAACATCCTCATGGTATATTGTTTGGACAGATTTAGATACCATAGCTAAAATCTTTACCAATTGAACACTTGATATATGTTCAAATATCTACAGTATTCTCTTTGACCAATTTTACATTGCAAATTGTTCACCATTTCAGTATTCTCTTTCATATTATTGCATCAGTTGCTCTACAATTGTGGCGAGGTTCTTTCTCATTTGTATGTTGATCTTGGGACCTTATGTTAGATATCAATTGCTCTACAATTGAAGTTTGTTGTTCGATTTTGGACCTTATGTTGGTTGATCTTCCCAATGATTTTCATGTTCACTAGTTGCCTATCACCTGAGATTTGTTTGATGGTAAATTGGAAATGTAATTCTTCCGTGCTCTCCATTTTCTTTTACTAATTTTTATAAATAATTTATTCATTTGCTATTAAGATTGTTTATGCTCTATTTATAGGTGTTCTTCTATGTTCTAATTAAAAATTAAATATGTTGTCATTTAAGTGCTAATTGAGATTATTTTTTCTCTTTTTATAGATGTTCAAAATGAAGGAGGAGATGAAGAAAACGATGAAGAAATTGACCTTGAGAAAATTTACGAATTATTGATAGATATTTTAGTATCGATCTTTTTAATATTAAATTTTGTGAAACTTATCGCCACTCAAAGTTGATACTTTATGGGAAAACTAATGACCGTTTGGCTTTAATATTTTGCTTTTGGATTTAGATTACTAGTTTGTTGGATATTTTAATTTGAATTATTATTAATGAAAGATTTTATTGTGATGTGTATATATAATTGTGTATTAATATAATTCTCTCTCTATATATATATCAATTGGTATTTGAACTAGCTGCAATAATAGGTGGCAAAAAAATATTGCAAAAGATTCAAAAATCATTGCAATAGGTGTCGATAACCGTTGCCATAGGTAGTGAAAAATCGTTGCAAAAGATCAATAATTGTTGCAATAGGATTATTGCAACGCTTTTTTGTCGTTGCAATAGAGTCTATTGCAACGGTTCTTCACCATTGCAATACAGTTTATTGTAACATCTCTCAACCGTTGCAATACTGTCTATTACAATGGTTACAAACCGTTGCAATAGACTGTATTGCAACGGTGAAGAACTGTTGCAATAGATAATTTGAACCGCCTCAATAGGAGTTACAAAAATTATTGCAATAGATAGACCTATTTCAACGATTTTTCTAACCGTTGCAAATGTCGTTGCGATAGGCCTATCCCAACGCCCACATATGCAATGCATATAAAACCGTTGTGGTAGCTCTATGGCAATGGTTTTCATATCTATCGCAATGATTTTTGAACCGTTGCCATAGGAGTAATTTCTGGTAGTGTGGCCATGGATGTGGATGGAACCATGGACGACAAAACCATGGATACCACCAACTAGTTGCTTATTAGCTTGTATAGTAATACTTTCATCATTTTGAGATTGAATGATATTTCTCACTTGCAAAATATAAGTTGACATGTAGAATGTTAAAATTTAAAAGAAGTTTTGAAGGAGAGACTGCAGAAATATTAAAAGAGAATTAAATGAGTAGTTGAATAATTTGAATGAATGAATGATTGAATTGAATACTAAAACTAAGGTACAATGACCTATTTATACAAGTAATGAATCATCTAAATAAGGTAGAGACTAATTAGGTATAAAATAATAAAGTGATACACTTCTAAATATGGTACAAGATATTAGACATATGTACTCAAGATTTACCTGGGATAAACAAAAGGAATAAAATATTATATCAGAATTTTCTAAATTTGCAACGAAATCAATATGTTGAGTCGGGTGAAACCAAGGCTGGCCCAACTATGTACTGCAGAAGACGAATATACATTGAGATAAAACAGGAGAATCAACCCCGTCCAATGAATAGATACAACAATATTCCAATTCCCCCCCTCAAGTTGGAGGGTACAAATGGACATCCAACTTGCCTAAAATATTGTGATGAAGAGGACCAGTGAGAGAAAGATTGAAAAAGTAAATGTAACAATAGCAAGGGCACATCCATCATTACAGATGATGACCAATTGAATATTTTAAAAAAAAAGACTAATATCAATATGCATATGGTGTGAGCGAAGTAGTTGCTCCAATGAATATCATCAATTAAGTTTATTGATGTGAATTAATTATAAGGGAGTTGAAGAATGGTGTCAGAAGGAGTGATTCTTCATGATAAAAATCTTAAAAAAAAAATTAAAAATACCAAAATGGATAGATAAGATTGAAGGATTATCTCATTGACGTAATCGAATGAAGATAAAATTGGTTGATTTGAGAATGACACCAAAATAAGAACTCTTTAAAAAAATGAAAATATTGATTGTTATTGATTATTTTGATAATGGTGGTGATGGTGATTGATGATTTTGATCCTTTCGAAAAACAATACCACCATGAATTCAAAAATAAAATTGAATATTTTGGGAAACAATAGAAAGCGAAAGAGGGATTGTGTTGTTTTTGGGACAATTGGTGAGTGAAGATGACCAGGGTTAGGGACATTTACCTGGACCTTAACAAAATTTCAGATGCCAAAAACATAATGATTCAAAACACAATCTAACAAAGAAATAATTCCAAAAATTATAAAAGATGAAATTATAAAAGGATAAAATACAACAACAATGGATGAATCTCCAGATTAAAAAAGTTGAAGAGAGAAAGGGATTGATGATGGTTGATGATTAATGATTTTGATGATTGATGAGAATGACAAGTGCAGTCTCCATAAACAAACCACGTCCATAGACTTGTTCCATATATTGTAATACTACCATGATGAATGAATTGATAGTAGATTTATTCCATTTTTAATACAATAAAGATGACGATGATGATAATGAGAGAGACAGTGATAAGCGCAGTCGCCATGACCTGACCATGTCAGTTGATATGTTCCAAGCGTAGTGAATCACAAAGTCAAGAATTATTTCTTCATATTGAATAAAAAATAATAAATTAATACAAGATTGAAATTAACCTTGCTCTGATACCATGTTAAAATTTGAAAGAAGTTTTAAAAGAGAAATTGCGGAAATATTAAAAGAGAATTGAATGAGTAGTTGAATAATTTGAATGAATAAATGATTGAATTGAATTGAATACTTGAACTTGAAATGAGTGTATTGAATGTATTCAATTGAAATAAAACTAAGGTACACTGACCTATTTATACAAGTAATTAATCATCTAAATAAGGTAGAAGTCTAATTAAGATATAAAATAATACAGTGATACACTCCTAAATAATGTATAAGATATTAGAGATATATATTAAAAATTTACCTAGGATATATAAAAGGAATACAATAATATATCAAAATTTTCTAAATTTTGACCGAAATCAATATGTTGAGGCGGCTGAAATCAAGGTTGGCCCAAACTATGTACTGTGGCAGACGAATATATATTGACATGAAACAGGTGAATCAATTCGGTCCAATGAATAGATACAATAATCTTACAATATAGAAAAATCCAAATGACAAGAGAAAGAATGCAATTTTCTTGGCCATGGTTAATCTTAGTAAAGTTTTTAGCACTCTAAAGATGAAATATGGAGATTAGTGTAGTGGGTCTTTTATAGGGTTGTCAAGCAACAGTTCATTTGGCTTAGGTGAGTTTTAAGTTTATCAACTATTTGATTTTATTTTTATGATAATCATATCAATAAAGTTTATTTACCAATAGAGTTCTTAAAACAAGTGTAATGATCAAGAAGATAATAGGCAATATTAACAGAGATTTTCAATTTATGAGGACAAACATGATTTTTACAATATTATAATTGATTGGGACGTGAAATTGCAAGAATATTTTGGGGAAGCAACTCAATTAGTTATACTGCATAAGAGCCATTATACACAAATATTATATGAAAGAGAAAATACTAAATATTATAAAGGATTGTTTTTCCTTATGTGTAATAATTGCCAACTTTGATAGTCAGGATAGTTTGCAAAATAGACACTTTGGAAAATTGAATGTAACATTTAGTATCAAGTTCTAAAAAATATAGTGGATAGCCACATTTATGATGTCATCCCTTTGACCATCCAAACCTACCACACAACTTAGATCCCCCCATCTTATCAAACAAATATCTAATATTCTCTCCCCCGCCCCTCATTTTTCATATTTGTTTTCACTTTAAAAATATTGTGCAAGAAGCCACCAAAAACTCCCTTTCAACTACTTTTTCCGATTCCCATGAAATATTCCTTATCACAACTAAAAATATTTATTCTTGGTCATTTCCTCCATTATTGGTCTATTTTTTTGGAAAAAAATACAACAAAAAAATCTTACACTATTTTTACTTGCTTGAAAAGCTTTCCAAAGACACTCAATACCTTATCATTATATAGATTTCAGTAGTTTAAAAGCCATACATATACATTTCTCCATCCAAGAGCTAGGAGGTCATAGATTATATCAAGATTCGTTCATTCATATATTTGTATGAAGGTTTTCATACCAGTCATCGACCAGTTATAGACCGATACTTTAATCTATTATCGATCAGTATGGTTTATAATGTCAATAGCTGAAGTAATTATTTTTGGTGGTGATTATATGGGTGTGTGGGAGGAGGATCCTAAATATTGGAACTAGAAATCATCTAGTAAGGAGACAGTTCTCAGCCCGCTGCGTTGCAACAGTTCATATGACGACATGGTTCAAAGCGTAATTGAGAGCAGAGAATTAGATTATGAGACAAGTTATGTTGTGATTAGCTATCTATTCAATGGGTGGGGGAAAATACATCCCACATTAACAATAAATGATGGGTACGTATCATTGTACATGTAGGACGTTGTTGCCAATGTCTCTAGGATATTACTGAGGATAAATGTCATCATAGGGTCTTTGATAACCCCGCCACCACACTCGATAGTCAACGAAGATGATTCATTTAAAAATGAGAACTCAAATGTTCATCCAATATGTAATACCCCATGTTAGTCTTAGCTCAGTTCAGCTCATAGTGCATCATGCATAAGAGGCTTAAAGCCTGAAAATTTAGCTAAGTATTGGGGACTTAGCCTTATTTTTGGCCTCTTAACTTTGATGATTTTTAAAGTGACCTTTCCGACCCTGAGATGATAGTTTCTAAGTTAATTCATGTTCAAGGGTGTAAGTAGCATGTCTCGGGGAAGTTTTGGATTTTTCAGACGAGGATTAGGACACATTTTGATTTCAATTTCAGAATCTCACCGTGATTATGGCGCATTGCGGTGGGTAGAGAGATGGCATTATTAGCGCATCGTGGTGATGTCCTAATCGGCGTTCCAGTTATGAATATAAATTGTAGAGAGGAAGTATTATCTTTTCCCAGTATCCTAATTCTTAAAAACATGGGATTAAATTGCTGATAGAGCATTATTTGCCTACATTTCCCAATTTTGTTCTCAAATAAACCCTAAGCTTTCCCTTAGTCCATCAAATTAAATCCTCTCCCCTTTAAGAAAACTCAAGAATTCAAGTTTCACCTTCCAAGAACTTTCTAGGAAGTTATTCTCTTTTAAGATTTAAGTATTAAAGGTATGTTAGATATTCATCCATGAGTCCCTTTCACCAATAAAGCCCAAGAATCCATTTTCAAATTTAAAATTTTGATATTTACATGTTATTATGAATTATATCCATGAACTTTCATGAATTTTGATTTTTATACCATGTTTACATATGTTTTTGTTAGAATTAGCCCTTGACATATTTGAAGGATGATATTTGCATGTTAAATCCTTAACCCATGATTTTAGTATTGAAGTGATGTTATTATTCCATGAATTAACTATTCCCATGCTTAAGACCATGAATTCCAAGTGTTTGATGAAATTCCTAAATGATTGAGTTTGAACAGTGACTACTTATTATGGTTTTTGAAGTTTTAGTATGTTCTATTATTATTGTTATCGAGTCCTGGGGTTTATGAATACCGAAAATTTAGCTGATTTCCTAGTTTTTTTATTATCTACAGAATGAATTCCGTTATACCATGATCAATATCATTCAGTCAGTTACTAGGGTCAGTTGTGAGTTCAACTAATCCTAGTTTAGTTCAGTAATCAGTGTCTTTCAGTTGGGAGTAAAGACTTAGCACCGAGTGAACGTAGGGATTATGTCTCCCCCATTAGTAGTCATGAGGAACTTGTATCTCCTATTAGTAGGCATGAGACGTTAGTAGTATTCCCTATGTTCTAGACCTATGGTGCCACCGTAGACTTAGAGGGGTCCCCCGTCAGTTAGGCATGACATTCTCATCTTTTGGGATATCAGATTAGAGGATCTACACATCAAATGTTAGTACCCGTGGTACGGTATGGACACCCTTCCAACTGGGGTCAAAGGTTGAACTCTAATAGTATATTGGGGTATGTCAGTTATAGCTAGTGTAACTCCCCGAGTCTATATCTTGGACGTCACATAGTGCTTATGATCCTGGAGGATCACAAGCTAACCCATGACTGGTTCCTGCTATGAGCTCTAAATAATAATACTGAATATATGCGGAAGTATAACTAAAAATGACATAAGGTTCTCAAAATACTGAAATAATAACAGAGTGTACTAATAATAACATTTGAAAACTGAATAACTGACTGTGCTAGTCTGAAAGCCTCTAATTGTCTGAATATGGAGTTGATGGGACAAGTCCCTAACTAATTTCGACTACTAAACTTACTGGATCTACTGAAATATTGAAATAAAATAATATCCTTGATGGATTAGGACTCACTACTATAATTTCTATTGATATCCCGAGCTGCTAAGTACGGTTAGGAACCTGAGAGTCTGAACCTATGATATGAGACATCATAGTATAAAGAAAGAGAATGTGTTAGTACGTGGAATGTACTGGTGTGCTAAGTGAGGTAGACTGATATACATGGGTTCATATTCATGTGATGATAACTAACTGAATGGACATCGTGAAGTAACTGGATGAGAGTCCATTCAAAACTGTAACTACTGAACATGCTGAATATGCAATACTATGCATATAAAGTCAGCCTGAATTAGACTAAAACTGAATTACTAAATTCTTGTAACTAAATACTGGTAACTAAAAGTTTAGATTGATACTGAAGTACCGTATTTTGATGGTTGTGTAATTGATAACTGATTTCCATGGTTCTGTAGAACTGTTTGAGTTCTTTACTAAATACAGAAACTGAAACTATAACTGTGGGGGTGTTTATCTAACCAACACACCCCAATATAGACTGATTTAGGGTCTAACCTGTGACCTCAGTTGGAAGGGTGTTAGCACCTTGCCACGGGATACTAACAATGTCGGGTCAACCCAAATCTGGTAGGAAGACTCATGAAACATATATATGATGGAGTCAACCCTAGTCTGGTAGGAGGAAGACTTACCCTATGCTGGATACGTAGTTATATAACATAGGGAATACTACTAAGGGTCAAAGCCTCTGCTGGCAGGAATGCCCCCATCCCTGGGTTCGCTCGGTGCTGAATCCTACTCCCAACTAAATCGACACTGAACTGATCACTAGACTGTACTAGGCATGACTGAATTGACACTTATTATGTTGACTGACTAAACTAGACTGAGTTCACTGAGTTCTGTTACTGATTGAGTACTACTATTTTTGACCTTTACTAGGACTATTCTATAACTACTACAACTAAGTAAACAACTAGATTTTGGGTAATAATGTAATACCCTATATTTTTTTAGCTTAATTTCTCTCCTAGAATGTCAAAGGTTATCTTCAAAAATGAATAACATTTATTACATATAGAATTTTTAAGATTCAAACCCTCCATTTTGTAGAAAATTGAATTAGCTTTCCATAGATATCAATTTTTCCCATATCCAATACTCAGTTGAGAAGTTATGACATTTTTAGTAAAGCAGTACGCCATTTGGGCAAACACCGCATCGTAGTGAGAGTTAAATTCCCATTCGTCAAATTCCAGTGGACCTCCATGATAAGCTCGCATCGCGGTGAGGTCCAATTTCCCAATTGTTAATTTCCAGTTACTCTTCGCGATGGTTGCACATCGCGGTGATGGCCAAAATGGCATTTCAATAGAGTACCGTGATAGATCTGCGTCGCGTTGAACTTCCAGTTCCCACTCGTCCTTTTTCTAGTAAGCCACCGTGATAGTGGCGCGTCACGGTGGCATGTAAAATCGAGAAAATTTTATTGTTTCCAATTCTGATTAAATTTTAGACGAGGCACTTTTGTCAATTCCCAAGCCTCCAATTTATCTGAAATAAGGAATTAAGCATATCCTAAGCACTTTATGCTTATTTTCATCCATTCTCTCTCAAAGAAAAACCCTAGAGCTCAAAAGTTTACTCTCCAAGAAATCAAATTACTCCATTATTTCTCTAAGAAAACTCAAAATTGAGGATTCCCAAATTAAGATAAGCAAGAGATCATCTTCAAGAGCACAAATAGAGATTCAATTTCAAGCTTCTTAGAGATGTCATCAATTAAGGTAAGTGAAATTTATGAACAAGGATACTTTTTTCATCCTTTTGCCCAAATCAAGCTTTTATCATAAATTCATATAATTTTGAATGATTATACATGAGTTTTGAATTAGGGTTTATACCCATTATTGCTATTTGCAAGATTATGAGATTTTCAGTATTTTAGAAGTTGAATTGCATGACTATTTTTCATATTTTCATGCCTATTGCAATAATTTTCAAATTTTGTGATGAACTATCATTGTTTTCATTACCAAACATGATTATTATGATGTTTTGACATGAGATTGATGCATGGGTTATTATCTCTAGATTGAATATTATTATTTCAAGAAAGATTAAGCTTTAAGCATCTGATGATCAGTTTATTTTTAGATTTTCAAAAATCCTTGATCATTTCATCCTCAAATAAGTTTTGGAATCCACATTAAAAATTTATTACAAATTTTAGAAATCAGAATAGTCTTATTCATAGATTGAATTAGATAAATGCATAATTGGTTTTGTAATAACCCTTATGCTAGATTTTAAAGTGGATTTCCAACAGAATGAGCATACAAGATTAAAAGGGAATAGTATTTAGCACCAAGCGGGAAGTGTGGTATTAGCATGTCCTATCTTTCACAGAACTGCGTAGCCAACATAGGTACAGATTATCAGATTATTCCCATTTCTATATGGATGACAGTTAAATATGTGATCACTTAGATTAGGTTATACTACTTGGCAAGAGTATGACACCTCTCCCTATCATGAGGTTTTCCCCATAGGGGAACAAGACGTTAGAATCCATGTTAGCTCATATGGTTTATGTCGGTTAGAAGAGCCTCCCTAAAGTTTTAAGCTTATGGCATAACAGAATAAAATAACAAAAAAGCTTTTAAGAAAACTAAGTGTAAAGGCTCACAACTTTATTCAAATTATATTTTTACAGAAAGATATTAGCTACAGACTACAACTTTTAGATTTCAGATATAGAAGTGAGTCCTTTCTACACTTAGAAAACATGATTTATAGATAGAACACTAGTACAACTTTCAGAACTAAGTGTTATGACTCACTAGATTTACAAAGTATGATTTGTTATCCATGATTAAAAATTTTAGTTTTCAAATATTCCAGCTTATGTGAGTCATTTATATTTAGTATGCATTGTTTTACAAACTACGATGATGATTGATATTATGTTTTACTTATGCATTCACCCCCATATACTCAGTACATCCTCAAAGTACTGATCCACATATACGTCCATGTGTTATATTGTCTCATAATATAGGTTTAGGTGCTCAGTTCCAACAACATGGGTAATTTTGAGCATCTCCATGTAAATTCTGAAAGTTGGTGAGTCCTCATAGTTCGGGGACTTAGTTATTCAAATTTTCATCTTAGATGATTCAGTATTCTCTTTAGACAGTTCGATTTAACTGGGTTTATCCCAATGACTCTCTAGATATTAGTAGTAGAGGCTTGTCAGACTGCTAGTTTTGATACAGATTTTCAGTATTGTTTCATCAGACCCCCGAGACTAGTATTGTTTAGATATTATATTCAAACAATTTTTCACATTCAGTATGATTTTAATATTTATATTTCCCTTAGAATGAGATTCAGACTTAATAGTATGCAGACAGGGTTAGCTTAAGTCTACTCGTAGTCTTGAGCATCGTGTGACGTCTTGGGACCCATTTTCGTGGTGTTACAAACTTGGTATCAGAGCCTAAGGTTTTTTTAAGAGTCCTAGGGAGTCAGACAAGACGCGTTACGTAGAGTCTTGATCATGGGTATGAAGCGCGCCACATTTATGAGCAAGAGGCTATGGGACGTTCTTAGGAAATTATCTCTTTCTTTCATGATCTATCGTGCTTATAGTATCTCTATCTACTTTAAACTCATGATCTTACGTGATAGTTGAATATACCTCCTCATCAAGCTAACGCCCACAGAAATGATAACCATCTACCCCAGCCTACCGATCCTCTGAATGAGAACATGCTAAGTTTTGAGGTGCCTTTCAGGCGTTGGCCCAGGCAGTGACTTCCAATGTTCAGGAAAATCATCAGGATGCAGTCCCACTGTAGCAGAATGGTGATCTAGCAGCATCCAAAATCAGAGATTTCATGAGAATGAATCCGCCAGAGTTATTTGGGTCAAAAGCAGGTAAGGACCCACAGTTTTATTTAGATGAGGCAAAAAAATCACCCAAATTATGCATGTTTCTGAGGAGGAGAGTGTAGAGTTGGCATACTATAGGTTGAAGGATGTAGCATATGATTGGGTAGTTATATGAAAAAATGGTAGAGGTGAGAATACAACTCCTATGAGTTGGCAAGTATTTCAGAATGCATTTCTAGACAGATTCTTTCCGCGTGAAATGAGAGAGGCTAAGATAGAAGAGTTTGTGAACTTGAGGCAGGGCTCGATGATAGTGAAAGAGTACTGCCTTAAGTTCAGTCAGTTGTCTAAATATGCCCCTGATACAATGGCTGATCCTAAGGCAAGTATGAGTAAGTTTGTTACTGGAGTATCTGGCTTAGTAGTTAATGAGTGTAAGACTCCATGCTTATTGTGGACATGGATCTTTCTAGGTTGATTATTCATGCCCCGCAGATTGATGTAGAGAAGTTGAAGAAAAGAGAGAGAAGTAATAAGAAGGCTAGAACCGGTCAGTTTGAGTATGGCAAGACTAGGTCTCAAGGAGGAAATCATTCACAGTTTCAGAATCGTTCATCTATGCCAGCACCATCTTCAACTAGTTATCTCACTCCCAGAGCTAGATAAGAGTAGTAGGGTAAGTCTTCTATGTCCAAATCTCAAAATAATATGAGTGGAAGACCTAGTTATCCTCTATGTGCTAAGGGTGGTAAGAATTATCTTGGTGAGTGTATGTTGGGATAGAAAGGTTGTTATGGTTATGGTATGTTGGGTCATGAAATTAGAGAGTATCCGCATGCTGAGTAGGGGAACAGAGATATTCATCCCCAGACTCAGGCTACTAGTGCATCAGCTCCTCTAGGTTGCCCATTCCCTTCTCAGGGTGCATCATCCAGTATCGGTAGAAGTCAGCGCCAGAATTGGTTTTATGCTTTACCATCTCATCAGAAGCAGGAGGATTCACCAGATATTGTAATTTTTATGCTTCATGTCTTTCATCTTGATGTTTATGTATTGTTAGTCCCCGGGTCAAGTTTCTCTTATGTGACCCCCCTGGTTGCAGTGAATTTTGAAATAAGTCCTGAAAGGATCCCTGAGCCCTTTTTGGTTTCTACCCCAGTGGGTGAGTCAGTTGTTGCCGAACAAATCTATAGAAAGTATCCTATCACTGGCCTTTATAAAACCATGTTAGCAGACCTAATAGAGTTAGATATGGTTGACTTTGACCTTATTCTTGGTATGGAATAGCTTCATTTCTGTTATGCATCTATAGATTGTCACACCTGAGTGGTGAAGTTTCAGTTTCCAGATGAGCCAGTATTTGAGTGGGAAGGTAATTTAGTATCTCCCAAGAGTCATTTCATATCCTATCCTAAGGCTAGAAAGTGAATCTCCAAAGGGTGTATCTATCATCTAGTTTGAGTCAAAGACACTAAGTCTAAGACAACAACAGTTCAGTCAGTCAGAGTAGTCAATAAGTTTCCTGATATTTTTCCCTAAGATTTTCCAGGGGTACCTCCCGATAGGGAAATAGAATTCGGGATTGACCTTTTTCCAGATACTCAGCCCATCTCTATCCCTCCTTATCGTATGGATCTGACTGAGATTAAAGAGTTAAAAGAGCAACTCAAAGATCTCTTAGATAAAGGTTTCATAAGGCCTAGTGTTTCTCCATGGGGAACTTCCGTCCTATTCGTGCGAAAAAAGATAGTTCTTTGCGAATGTCAATTGACTATCGTCAGCTGAATAAAATCATAGTAAAAAACAAATATCCTCTTCCTAGAATTGATGACTTATTTTATCAACTCTAAGGTGCAAGTTATTTCTCCAAGATATACCTTAGATACGACAATCATTAGCTTAAAGTAAGGGAATTTCATATTCCAAAGACAGCTTTTAGAACCCGTTATAGTTATTTTGAGTTTCTAGTTATGTCTTTCGAACTACCAAATGCCCCAACAGCTTTTATGGACTTGATGAACAGACTGTTCAAATAGTATTTGGACATTTTTGTCATAGTCTTTATAGATGATATTCTTATCTACTCTCGTAGTGAGGATGATTATGCAGACCAACTTAGAATTGTATTGAGAATTCTTATAGATCACCAGTTGTTCGCCAAATTTAGCAAATGTGAATTTTGGCTAAGGTTAGTAGCTTTTCTTGGTCATATTATTTCCAGTGAGGGTATTTGAGTTGATCCTCAAAAGACAAAAGCAGTAAGAAACTGGCCTAGAACTATTTCTCCATCAGACATTAGGAGTTTCTTGGGTTTAGCTAGCTATTATAGATGTTTTGTTGAGTGTTTCTCGTCTATTCCATCTCCCATGTCTAGATTGACCCAGAAGAAAGTTAAGTTATAGTGGTCAGATTCTTGCGATAAGAGTTTTCAGGAGTTGAAGACTAGACTCACTTCAACCCCTGTTTTAGCATTACCTGATGGTACATATGGTTTCGTTGTGTATTGTGATGCCTCTAGAATTGGTTTGGGTTGTGTTCTAATGCAGAGAGGTAAGGTTATAACCTATGCCTCTCGACAATTTAAGCCTCACAAAAAGAATTATCCTACCCATGATCTTGAGTTAGCTACTATTGTGTTTTCTTTGTAAATCTGGAGGCGTTATCTTTATGGGGTGCATGTTGATGTGTTTATGGATCACAAAATCTTACAATACGTATTTACTTAGAGAGAGTAGAATTTTTGGCAGAGAAGGTGGTTAGAATTATTGAAAGATTATGATATGAGTGTGTTGTATCATCCGGGCAAGGCCAATGTAGTGGAAGACGCCCTCATTAGATTGTCTATGGGCAGTGTTGCTCACGTGGAGAATTATACAAAAAAGTTAGTTCAAGAAGTTCATCGGTTAGCTAGATTGGGTGTTAGATTGGTTGATTTAGCTGAAGGGAATGTTTGGGTTCAGAGTAGTTCCGAATCTTCTCTAGTTTCTGAAGTGATAGAGAAGCAAGATGAGGATTCTAGTTTGGTCAAATTGAAGGAGTCAGTTAAAGACCAAAAAGTAGAGGTTTTCTTCCAAGGGGGAGATGGTGTGTTGAGATACCAAAGTAGATTTTGTGTGCCATGTGTTGATGATTTGAGGCAATGGATTATGACAGAAACGCATGGTGTGCGTTATTCCATTCATCCAGGTGATACAAAGATGTACCATGACTTGCAAAAAATCTATTGGTAGAGTGGTATGAAGAGAGATATAGCAGAGTTTGTAGCCAAGTGTGCAACTTGTCAACAAGTTAAGGTAGAGCACTAAAGACCTGGTGGTACATTTCAAGAGTTTGGTATCCCCACATGGAAGAGGGAAGAGGTGACTATGAACTTTGTGTCTAGATTACCCCATTCACGTCGTCAGCATGATTTGATTTGGGTCATTGTAGATAGATTGACTAAGTCAGCAAATTTCTTGTCAGTTCACACATCATACATAACTGAAGACTATGCTAAGTTGTAAATCAAAGAGTTAGTCAGATTGGATGGAGTTTCTTTGTGCATTATCTCAAATAGGGGTACTCAGTTTTCCTCTCAGTTTTGGAAAGCCTTTCATAAGGGTCTTGGTACCCAAGTTCATCTTAGTTTACATTTTCATCCGCAGACAGATGGTTAGGTAGAAATGACCATTCAGACTCTATAGGATATGTTGAGGCCATGTTTTCTTGATTTCAAAGGTAGTTGGGATGAGCATTTGGCATTGATTGAATTCGCCCATAATAATAGTTACCATGCTAGTATTCAGATATCTCCATTTGAAGCCCTCTATGGGCGGAGATGTAGATCTCTAGTTGGTTGGTTCGAAGTGGGTGAGACCACTTTGATTGGACTAGACATGGTGTTTCAAGCCATGGAGAAAGTTCAATTAATTTGAGAGAGAGATTAAAAGCAGCTCAGAGTCGTCAAGAATCTTATGCAGATGTAAGAAGGTGAGATCTTGAGTTTGAGGTTGATGACCTTGTGTATTTGAAAGTTTCACCCATGAAAGGGGTGAAGAGATTTGAAAAAAAGGAGAAGCTTAGTCCCTGATATGTAGGCCCCTTCTGGATTTTGAGTCGTGTTGGGAAGGTAGCATATGAGCTTGAGCTACCCGCAGATTTATCCTCAGTTCATCCTATATTCCATGTGTCTTTGTTGAAGAAGTGCATGGACTATTCAGCCGTTATAGTCTCTCTAGAAAGTAGAGATATTCAGAATAGCCTCTAATACGAAGAAGTTCCAGTAGATATTCTTGATCATCAAATCCGTAGACTTCAAATACGTAGACTAAGGAACAAATAAGCTCCTTTGGTCAAAGTTCTGTAGTGAAATCAGTCCGTTAAGGGTGCTACTTGGGAAGCAGAAGAAGGCATGCATACCAAGTATCCTCATCTCTTCTCCATGAACTTAGATTCAGTCGAAGGTAATAGTCTTCCTTAATCCATTTCTCTTCCAGTCTCAGATTCAGCCATATAGCTATTTTCAGGTAAATTCATGCACTCGCAGATCAGTTCAGTAGCCAAGTATGTTTTTGATTCAGTCAAATAGTTATTTTAGTTGTGCATGATAGATTATATCCTTAGATTTCTCATTATTTTCAGCTGAAGTAGCCACATTCGAGGATGAATGTTCCCAAGGGGGAGATATTGTAATACCCTGTAAATAGCTTAATTCCTCTTCTAGAATGTCAAAGGTTAGCTTCAAAAATGAATAACCTTTATTACATGTAGAATTTTCAAGATTCAAATCCTTCATTGTGTAGAAAATTGAATTAGCTTTCCATCGATACCAATTTTGCCCAAATTCGATACTCGGTTGAGAAGTTATGGCATTTTTAGTAAAGTAGTACGCCATCTGAGAAAAACCGCATCGCGATGAGGGTTAAATTACCATTCGTCAAATTCTAGTGGACCTCCGTGATAAGATCGCATCGCGGTGAGGTCCAATTTACCAAATTTCAATTTCCAGTGGCTCACCGCGATGGTGCGTGTCGCGGTGATGGCCAAAATGGCATTTTAATAGAGTACCGCGATAGCTCCGCATCGCATTGAACTTTCAGTTCCCACTCATCCTTTTTCATTGAGCCACCGCGATAGTGGAGCATCGGGGTGGAATGTAAAATAGGGAAAATCTATTGTTTCCAGTTCCAATTAAAATTTAGAAGGGGCACTTTGGTCAATTCCCAAGCCCCCAATTCATCCAAAAAAGGGAATTAAGCATATCCTAAGTACTTTATGCTTATTTTCATCCATTCTCTCTAAAAATAAAACCCTAGAGTTCAAAATCTTACTCTTTAAGAAATCAAATTCCTCTATTGTTTCTCAAAGAAAACTCAAAATTGAGGATTCCCAAATCAAGATAATCAAGAGTTCATCTTCAAGAGCATAAATAGAGATTCAATTTAAAGCTTTCTTAGAGATTTCATCAATTAAGGTATGTGGGGTTTATGAATAAGGATACTTCTTTCATCCTTGTGCCCAAAACCAAGCTTTTATCTTAAATTCATATGATTTTGAATAATTATACATGAGTTTTGAATTAGAGTTTATACCCATTATTGATATTTGCAAGATTATGAGATTTCAAGTGTTTTAGAAGTTCAATTGCATGACTATTTTTCATATTTTCATTCCTATTGCAGTAATTTTCATATTTTAAGATGAACTATCATTGTTTTCATTACCAAGAATGATTATTATGATGTTTTGACATAAGATTGATGCATGTGTTACTATCCCTAGATTGAATATTATTTCAAGAAAGATTATGCTTTAATCATTAGATGATCAGTTTTTTTTTAGATTTTTAGAAAGCCTTGATTTTTTTATCCTCAGATAAGTTTTGGAATCCATATTACTGATTTATTACAGATTTCAGAAATTATAATAGTTTTATTCATAGATTAAATCAGATAAATGCATAATTAGTTTTGTAATAACCCTTATGCTAGCTTTTAAAGTTGATTTCCAACAAAATGAGCATACAAGATTAAAAGGGAATAGTATTTAGCACCAAGCGGGAAGTGTGGGATTAGCATGCCCTATCTTTCATAGAACTACGTAGCCAACATAAGTACAGATTATCAGATTATTCTCATTTCTATAAGGATGACAGTTACAGATGTAATCACTTAGATTAGGTTATACTCCTTGGCAAGAGTATGACACCTCTCCCCATCGTGAGGTTTTCTCCATAGGAGAACAAGATGTCGGACTCCATATTATCTCACATGGTTTATGTCAGTTAGAAAAACCTCCCTAAAGTTTTAATCTTACAGCATAACAAAATAAAATAACAGAAAAACTTTTAAGGAAACTAAGTGTAAAGGCTCACACTTTATTCAGATTATGTTTTTACAAAAAGATATTATCTCTAAGCTTTAGATTTCAGAAATAGAAGTGATTCCTTTCTACACTTAGACAACATGATTTACAAATTGAACACTAGTACAACTTTCAGAACTAAGTGTTATGACTCACTATATTTACAAAGTATGATTTGCTATCCATTATTACAGATTTTAGTTTTCAGATATTTAAGCTTATGTGAGTCATTTACATTTAGCATGAATTGTTTTACAAACTATGGTGATGATTGAAATTATGTTTTACTTATGCATTCACCCCCATATACTCTGTATATCCTCAAATTACTGATCACATATACACCTATGTGTTGTATTAGCTCATAATGTAGGTTTAGGTTCTCAGTTCCATCATTTCGAGCATCTTCATCTGCATCCTGACAGTTGGTAAGTCCTCATAGTTTAGGGTCTTAGTTATTCAGAATTTCAGCTTAGATGATTCAGTATTCTTTTCAGACAGTTTGAGTCAGCCGAGGGTTTGTCCCAGTGACTCTCTAGATATTATTAGTAGAGTCTTGTCAGACTGCTAGTTTTGATACAGATTTTCAATATTATTTCATCAGACCCCCAACACTAGTTCTTTTCAGATATTATATTCAAACATTTTTCCACATTCAGTATGATTTTGATATCTATATTTCCATTAGTATGAGATTCAGACTTAGTAGAAAGTAGACAGGGTTAGCTTAAGGCTACTTGTAGTCTTGAGCACCGTGTGATGTCTTGGGACCCGTTTGGGGGCGTTACAAATAAATACCCCCAGGACTCGATAACATCAATAATAAAATGTAACCAATCTTAAAAACATAGCAATAGCCAATTGTTCACAATTCAATCACTGAGACATTTTGTCAAACACTTAGAGGTCATGAACTTGTACATGAATGTGAACACATGATAACATGTCGTGAATACACTATTCAATTCACATTGACATTCTATCAAACACTTGGGGAGCATAATTGATGCACATGGTAATGAATAACACATAAGCATCATGAATACAACGTAAACTTGCAATTTCAAGGGTTTTAACATGGGAGATTCATTATTCAACACACATGCTAACATAATTGCATGAAAATCATAAAAGATCTTAACCTGAAATTCATACAACAACACAAACATGAGCATAATTCAATTCATAACATGAGAACCATAATTCAAGTTTTGAAAAGGGTTCTTGAATTTCAAGGGTGGAAGAAAACCCAAGGATGAACACCTAACATACCTGAGTGACGGAATTCGTGAAGATTGTTGGGGATTTATTGGAACTTGATCTTGAGCTTGATGAACTAGGGTTTCTTTCTTGAGAGGATTTTGTGAAGTAGTAAGTGAATTTTCCCTTTGGGAGGCTTGATCTCATGTTAAGGATGAATAATGTAAGGGGAAAATAACCTATTTGTCCCTACAAACTTGGATAAAAAAATGCTAGATGGGGTTCCCATCGTGCTGCAACCCCTACTTGGGTCAAGTAGCCCTCACGATGCGACCCCTGATCGGGTCAAGAATGCATGAATGATATGAGAACAATATGCAACTGTAACTAAGAATGGAACAGAGTTAATCTGGGGAAAACGGTTACCTTAGACTGATTCTGAGTTTGCAAAGAAAAGGTGAGGATACTTGGTTCGCATGTCTACCTCTGCTTCCCAAGTAGCTCTCTTAACGGACTGATTTCGCCAAAAAACCTTGACCAAAGAAACTTTTTTGCTCCTTAGTCTGTGAATTTGATGATTAAGGATTTCGACTGGGACTTCCTCATAAGAGAGACTATCCTGAATAGCTACACTCTCTATGAGGACTACAACTGCTGGGTCACTATACACTTCTTTAGCAAGCAGACTTGAAACACTGGGTGCACTGATGCTAAGTTTGTAGGAAACTCAAGATCATAAGCTACCTTACCAAAATGACTCAGGATTCTGTAAAGACCAACATATTGGGGACTAAGCTTCCCCTTCTTACCAAACCTCTTCACCAACTTCATGGGAGAGATTTTAAAATATACATAGTCACCAATATCAAATTTAAGGTCTTTCTTTCTCAGATCTGCATAAGATTTTTGTTGTTTTGGGGCTGCCTTAAGCCTCTCTCTAATTAACTACACTTTCTCTAATGCATCAAATACCAAGTCAGGCCCCACTACCGTGGCCTCACCTACCTCAAAGCAACTAATGGGATATCTACATCTTCTCCCATAAAGAGCCTCAAATAAAACCATCTAAATACTGGAATGCTAGTTGTTATTATACGCGAACTCAATCAAAGGTAAGTGGTCATCCCAACTTCCTAAAAAGTCAATGATACACACTCTGAACATATATTCTAAAGTCTAAATGGTCCTTTCTGTTTGACCATCTGTCTGAGGGTGGAAAGCTGTACTAAGGTGAACTTGGGTACCAAGACCCTTTTGGAAGACTTTCTAAAAGTGAGAGGTGAACTGCTTACCTCTATATAAAATGATAGACAATGGGACACCATGTAACCTAACCAAATCTCTGATGCAAGTTCAAGTCTTTTTCAGAAAATCCATACTATAGGCTTTTGTGGTCTGTAAACACATCAACATGCACCCCATACAAGTAATACCTCCAAATTTTCAAGGAAAACACAACCGCTGCTAACTCAAGATCATGGGTGAGGTAATTCTTTTCATGGGGCTTAAGATATCTAGAGGCAAAAGCCACAACCTTACCTTTCTGCATCAAAACACACCCCAAACCAACTCTGAAAGCATAACAATAAACAATAAATCCATCTGAACCATCGGGCAAAGTCAAAACTGGGGTTGTAGTGAGTCAAGTCTTCAACTCCTGAAAACTCTTCTCACAAGAATCTGACCACTGGAACTTGACTTACTTCTGAGTCAATCTGAACATGGGGGATGCAATAGATAAAAATCCTTTAATATATCATCGGTAATAGCCAGCCAAACCTAAGAAACTCCTTATATCTGACAGAGAGATGGGTCTAGGATAGTTTCTCATTGCTTTGGTCTTTTGAGGATCAACTCTAATGCCATCACCAGAAATTATATGACCAAGGAAATCTACAGACCTTAGCCAAAATTCGCATTTACTGAATTTAGCAAACAACTAATGGGCTTTGAGGGTCTGTAATACTATTTTAAGATAGTATGTGTGATCATATTCAATATGGGAGTAGACAAGGATGTCATCTATTAAGACTATGATGAACATGTCCAAGAACTGCTTGACCACGCGGTTCATCAAGTCCATGAAAGTTATTGGGGCATTAGTAAGGCCAAATGACATGACTAGAAATTCGAAGTGACCATACCGTGTTCTGAAAGCTATTTTTGGAATGTCACATTCTCTGACTCTGAGCTGATGATAGCCTGATCTGAGGTCTATCTTAGAGAAGTAACTGGCACCCTAAAGTTGGTTAAACAAGTCATCAATTTTAGGAAGTGGATACTTGTTCTTGATGATGACTTTGTTCAACTGACAGTAGTCAATACATATTCTAAGAGAACCATCTTTCTTATGCACGAATAAAGCTAATGCGCCCCACGAGGAAACACTGGGTTTGATGAATCCCTTATCTAAGAGGTCTTTCAACTGCTCTTTTAATTCTTTGAGTTTGGTTGGAGCTATTCTGTATGGTGGAATAGAGATGGGTTGAGTATCAGGAAGAAGGTCTATTCCAAAGTCAATTTCCCTTTTGGGAGGAACTTCGGGAAGATCTTCGGGAAAAATATCTGGAAATTCACTTGCTACTGGAAGTGACTTAAAATTAGGAGTCTCGAAACTAGAGTCTTTGACTCGTATAAGATGATAGATGCACCCCTTGGATATCATTTTTCTTAATCCAAGGTCTGAAAGAAGTTGACCCTTAAGTGCTGAAGTACTACCCCTCCATTCTAGGAAAGGTTTATTCAGGAACTGAAAATAGACAACTCTATTTCTACAGTCAACTGAATTATAGCATAAATGAAGACAATCTATGTCGAGAATAACGTCAAAATCTTTCAACTCTAACTCTACTAAGTCTGCTAAAGTAACTTTTTGAGACACCATAACCGGATAGTTCCTATATACCCGCCGGGCTATGATAGACTTACCCACTGGGGTAGATATTGAGAAGGTCTCTTCTAGGATTTTGGGACTAATTTCAAAGTCAATAGCTATATAAGGAGTTACAAAGGACAAAGATGCTCCTGGATCTAGCAAAGCATAAACATGCAAATGATAAACTTATAACGTACCAACAACCATATCAGGAGAACTTTCTTGATCTTGTCGGTACTGAAGTACATAAAGCCTATTTGGACGTTGCCCACTGGTGGCACTCGAAGGAGCACCCTACTGATACGGGCGACCGAACTAAGATGGGGGATGATTATGCTGACTCTGTGAACCTACCTGAGGACACTCTCTGATCCTATGGTCTGGCTTGCCATATCTGAAACATACATCACTGCCAGCTCTATAAACACCCTGATGGTTTCTGCAACACTTCTGACAAAGTAGATTTGTTCAAGCACGGCTAACACTACCCTGAGAATTAAAGCCTGACGCCTTATCCTTATTACCATTTTTGAATTTAGGAATCAGAGCACTATTGGAGGACGGAGCTACGACTGAAGATATTGGTCAAAAATGAGGATGAATACCACCCTCTGACTTAGGCTGAGCAAAACTAAAGCTACCTATTCTATCCCTCTTACTTTTCCTTTCTTTCTCTTTAGTTTTCTGCTGCTCTATCTGTTGAGAATGGAATATTAATCTAGCCAAGTCCTTTTCTTTAATCAGTAATGCGGTCTTACACTCCTTGACCACACTGTTAGACATACCAGACATGAACTTACTCATCATAGACTTGTTATCAGCTACCACATGAGAAGCATACCTGGCCAACTGAGTAAACTTGATGGAAAGCTCCTTCACTGTTATGCTGCCCTGCTTCAGTTTAATGAACTCTAAAACCTTGGCTTCCCTCAACTCCATTGGGAAGAACCTATTTTAGTTTTCCACATTCAGTATGATTTTGATGTCTATATTTCCATTAGTATGAGATTCAGACTTAGTAGAAAACAGACAAGGTTAGCTTAAGGTTACTCGTAGTCTTGAGCACCGTGTGATGTCTTGGGACCCATTTTTGGGGCGTTATAAATGAATACCCCCAGGACTCGATAGCATCAATAATAAAATATAACCAGTTTTAAAAATATAACAAAAGTCAATTGTTCACAATTCAATCATTGAGACATTTTGTAAAACACTTGGAGGTCATGAACTTGTACATGAATGAGAACACATGATAACATGTTATGAATACACTATTCAATTCACATGGACATTCTATCAAACACTTGAGGAGAATAATTGATGTACATGGTAATGAAAAACACATAGGCATCATGAATACAACGTTAACTTATAATTTCAAGGGTTTTAACATGGGAGATTCATAATTCAACACACATGCTAACATAATTACATGGAACTCATAAAATATCTTAACTTGAAATTCATACAACAACAGAAACATGAGCATAATTCAATTCCTAACATGGGAAACATAATTTAAGTTTTGCAAAGGTTTCTTGAACTCCAAGGGTGGAAGGAAACCCAAGGAACAACACCTAACATACCTGAGTGATAGAATTTGTGAAGATAATTGGGGATTTCTTAGAACTTGATCTTGAGCTTGATAAATTAGGGTTTTTTTTCATGAGAGGATTTTGTGAAGTAGTGATTGAATTTGCCCTTTGGGTGGCTTGATCTCGTGTTAAGGCTGAATAATGTAAGGGGAAAATAACCCATTTTCCCCCATAAACCTGGATAAAAAAATACTGGGAGGGGTCCCCATCACGCCACGACCCCTCCTGTGGTCAAGCAGCCCTCGCGACACGACCCCTACTCAGGTAAAGAAGCCCTTACGGTGCAACCAGAGCCTAGTCAATTGGCCCTCGTGGCGCGGCCCTATCATGACCCCTTGCTATTTTGGACATCCAAACTCACCCTTATACTAGTAAAAAAATCCAAAACTCGCCTGAGATGACCTACAAGTGACCCTGATCATGAATCAACTTTGAAATTAGTGTTTTAAGACCAGGAAGATTGAATTAAAATTCATCAATATTTGACGGCTTTAGAAATGACTAAGTCCTAATACTTAGTAAATTATTCTAAGTCTTGGACCCTTTTCTACATGCAAGAATGAGCTGAAACGAACCTAGCATCTTATGGGGTCTTATAGCTAGCTCCCATAATCTCAATTCAGTATTTAGTATAAAGTTTAGTTTCAGGTTTGCATGACCATAGCATACGATTATCAGTTATTCAGAATCAGTATTTTAGTACTTCAGTTTACAGACTATTTTAGTATAATTTTATATGCTTGGTCATGCATTCTTTGATTTTACAGCTTTCACGCATACTATGCATTAGTTATCTTATGTTATTCATTCATTCAGTTGTTGTTATTGTACATGAGCCCATGTATATCAGCCTAACCCCATCTAGCATACCAATACATTCAAAATACTGACTGCATACTCATTTTTTATGCTATGATGTATCATATCATAAGTTCAGATACTCAGGTTCTCGGCCGCACTTAGATATTCCAGTACATCAGCAACAGAGTAACGGTGAGTCCTCATATATCAGGGACTGATTATGTTATTTTAGTATTTTAGTTCAGTAGTCAGTTGGAGTTAGTTGGGTACTGTCTCATCAACTCTTATTCAGTCAGTTTTAGAGGCTTTCAAATATTTTAGATAGTCAGTCATTTTGTTACTATTTTATCAGTTCTTTAGACAATTGTTTTCAGACTTATAATTCAGTAATTTTTTTAGTATTTAAAACCTTATGGCACTTTCAGTTATATTCTGTACATTTTAATTGTTATCAGTTTTATTTAGTGCTCACAACAGGTACCAGCTCATGGGTTAGCTTGTGGTCACTCATGACCGTAAGCACCGTGTGGCATCATGGGTGTACTCTCGGGGCCTTACAAACTTGGTATCATAGCCTAAGGTTTTAAAGTGTCCTAGGAAGTCAGAAAGCCGCGTTGAGTAATGTATTTTGCATAGGTATGAATTGCACCACACTTATGAACAAGAGACTACAAGGCATTTTAGAAAAAGTTTCCCTTCTTTCAGTATTTATGTTGTACGAATAAGTAGGACCTCAATTTAAATAAGTCAATCTTTTTTCCATCTACAGGACATGCCTCTAGTAAAGAATAACAAAAGGAGAATTGGAAATCATCTTGTACCTCCGCCTATTTAGGAAGATCCCCTGAATGAGCATGTCTCTCATGCCAAATTTAGAGTTGCATTCACTACTTTATCTCACTCAGTAGTAGCTCACAATACTCATCAGGCTACTATCCTAACCATTTTAGTGGATAATACTATCACATCTAGGATTTGAGATTTCACTTGAATAAACCCTTCTTTATTTTTGGGATCCAAGTCTGAAGAGAATCCGTAAGAGTTCCCTGACATGGTTTAGAAGGTAACTGACATTATGGGTGTGAGTTCTAGTAAGAGTGCAGAGTTAGGTGCTTACCAGTTGCAGGATGTAGCTCACACCTAGTATAAGCAGTGGAAGGGAGATAGAGGCACAGATGTAAGGCCTATTGAATAGAAGGAGTTTGATACGACCTTTTAAGATAGGTTCTTTCCTTTGGAGTTAAGGGAAGCTAAGGTACTAGAGTTTATTAATTTGAAGCAGGGTAATATGAGTGTGAAAAAGTATTCTCTTAAGTTTACTCAGCTGGCGAGGTATGCTCCTCATATGGTGTCTGATAATAGATCTAGGATGAGTAAGTTTATCTCTGGTATAGCTGATAGCATGGTCAAGAAGTGTAGCACTGCGATGTTGATTAAGGAGATGGACTTGTCTAGGTTGATGGTTCATGCTCATTAGATTGAGAAAGAGAAGGTTAATAAGAAGGAAAGAGAGAGTAAGAGGACTAGGACATGTAGCTTTAGTTTTGTTTAGCTGAGGTTGGAGGGTGGTAATCATCCTTAATTCCATTAGAAATCCTCAGGCCTAGCTCCATCTTCAACTAGTGATCTAGTGACAAGGTTATGAAATGGTAATCAGTATAGGGAACCAGGCTCTATGACTCAGGTTAGTATGAACAGTGGTCGAACTAATCCATTTTGCCAGAAGTGTGGTAGGAATCATCAAGGTTTATGCAGGGCTGGCAATAATGTGTGTTTTGGATGTGTCAAGCCAGGACATAGGTTGAGGGAATGTCCTACAGCTATGTGGAAAGGAAGGAATAATCACCAGCAGGGTCAGACTAACTTTTTAGAAGCACCAGCAGGACGCCCAACTCAGCAGGGCGCCGCTTCCAATGCCACCAGCGGTCAACGCCAGAAAAGATTATATGTACTTCAGTCTTAAAAGGATAAGAAAAGTTCTCTTGATGTGGTTACTTGTATGTTACAAGACTTTCACCTTCATGTTTATGTTTTGCTAGACCCCGGAGCTTCGCTTTCTTTTTTAACCCCCTATATAGCTAATAATTTCAATGTCAGTCCTGAGTCTTTAGAAGAACCCTTCTCAGTGTCTACCCCATTAGGTGTCTCTATTGTAGCCAGGAAGTTATAAAGAAACTATCCAGTTATCGTATCTTGAAAAGTCACTTTAGTAGACCTGGCGGAGTTAGAATGACTGATTTTGATGTCATTATCGGCATGGATTGGATCCAATCATGCCATGCTTTAGTTGAATATAGAAATAGAGTTGTTCATTTTTAGTTTCCAAATGAACCAGTCCTTGAATAGAGAGGAAGTACTTCAGCGCTTAGGGGCCAGCTTGTTGCGTACCTAAGAGCAAGAAAAATGATATCCAAGGAGTATGTTTACCATCTTAATCGAGTCAAAGACTCTAGTTCAGAGACTCCTATTCTTGAGTTAGTTTTAGTAGTGAGGGAATTTCCAAATGTGTTCCCTGAAAATCTTCCCGGAGTTTCTCTCAAAAGGGAAATTGACTTTGAAATAGACCTTCTTCCAGATACCCAGTCTATCTCTATTCTGCACTACTAAATTGCTCCAGCTGATCTTAGGGAATTGAAAGAGAAGTTGAAATTTCTCTTCGATAAAGGATTTATCAGGCCTAGTAGTCCCCATGGGTGCTCCACTCCTCTTCGTGCAAAAGAAAGATAGTTTTTATAGAATATGCATTGATTACCGTCAGTTGAACAAAGTCATAGTCAAGAATAAGTACCTACTCCCTAGAATTGATGTCTTGTTTGACCAAATTTAGGGTGCTAGTTATTTCTCTAAGATAGACCTCAGATCCAACTATCATCAGCTTAGAGTCGAAGAATGTGATATTCCAAAAATAGCTTTCATAACTTTGTATGGTCACTTCAAATTTCTAGTCATGTCCTTTGGTCTAACAAATGCCCCAACAACTTTCATGGACTTAATGAATAGAGTGTTCAAACAGTACTTGGATATGGTCATCATAGTCTTCATAGATGACATCCTTGTCTACTCCCATAATGAAAATGATCATGCAGACAACTTTAGAATCATATTACAAACTCTTGGAGCCCATCAGTTGTTCGCCAAATTCAGTAAGTGTAAATTTTGGCTAATATTTGTAGCTTTCCTTAGCCATATTATTTCCGGTGATGGCATTAGAGTTGACCCTCAAAAGACCAAAGTAGTGAGAAACTGGCCCAGACATATCTCTCTATCAGATATTAGGAGTTTCTTGGGTTTCATTGGCTATTACCAATGGTTTGCTGAAGGGTTTTCATCTATTGCATCCCCCATGTCCAGATTGACGTAGAAAAAAGTCAAGTTTCTGTGGTCAGATTCTTATGAGAATAGTTTTCAAGAGTTGAAGACTCGACTCACCTGAGCCTCAGTTTTGACATTGTCAGATAGTTCAGATTGGTTTGTTATTTACTATAATGCTAGAGTTAGTTTGGGTTGTGTTTTGATGCAGAGAGGTAAGTTCATAGCCTATGCCTCTATATAGATTAAGCCCCATGAAATGAATTAACCTACCCATGATCTTGAGTTAGCAGCTGTTGTGTTTGCCATGAAAATTTTGAGGCACTATTTTATAGGATTCACACTGATGTGTTCACAGATCACAAATGTTTGTAGTATGTGTTTTCTCTGAAAGAGTTGAGTCTTCATCAAAGAAGATGGTTGGAGTTTTTGAAATATTATGATATGAGTGCTTTGTATCATCCGGTCAAGGCCAATGTAGTGGCAGAAACCCTTAGTAGATTGTCTATGGGTAGTGTTGCTCATGTAGAAGATGATAAGAAACAGTTAGTCAAGGAAGTTCATCAGTTTTCTAGATTAGGTGTGCGGTTGGTAGATTCAGCTGAGGGTAGTGTATGGTTTTAGAATAGTTTGGAATTTTTATTGGTTGATGAAGTAAAGGAGAAGCAAGATAGGGATCCCAGTCTAGTTAAATTGAAGAAATCAGTTAGAGATCAAAGGTAGAAGTTTTCTCCCAAGAGAGAGATGGCGTGTTGCGACGTTACGGTAGGCTGTGTGTGCCCTGTGTAGATAGTTTAAGATAGCGTATTTTGGCATAAGCACATGGTGCATGTTATTCTATTCACCCAGGAGCTACTAAGATGTATCATGATTTATGGGAAATCTATTAGTGGAGTGGCATCAAACTAAGGTTAAGGTTGAGCACCAAAGGCTAGCATCAAATTTTGCTGGCGATGTGAACGAGGCAACCTGACACAAAATCCATATTCAGCTCTTCGCACTTCCAAGTGGGGATACTAAACTCCTGAATAGTGATGCTAGCCTTTGGTGCTCAACCTTAACCTTAGTTCTAGCCAAGTGTGAAAATTATCAGCAGGTTAAGGTTGAGCACCAAAGGCTAGCATCACTATTCAGGAGTTTAGTATCCCCACTTGGAAGTGCGAAGAGCTGAATATGGATTTTGTGTCAGGTTGCCTCGTTCACATCGCCAGCAAAATTTGATTTGGATTATTGTAGAAAAAATAACCAAATCAGCCCATTTCTTGCCAGTCCATACTTCTTATTTAGCTGAGGGTTATGCCAAGCTCTATATTATAGATTTTTTTAGGTTTCATGGAGTCTCATTGATGTTGGGTGTATTTATACACACTAGTGTTACTATTCTATTTTATTTACCCTTATTTTGAGAATAATTCATGTTCTTTGTGTGTTAATATGATATGAACAAGCATATAAGTGTCCAAGTACGCGACTACAATGGTTCAAAGTGTTTTCAAACAAGTTTGTAATTAATTGAGTCATTTAGAGTTTAATTGAGATAACTAGTTTTACTAGCTTGAACTAGTTGCGTGTCTAGTTGGTTTCGTTTGATTCTAATGTGTTTAATGCGTTTCAAATGGTTTTAATGTGTAATTATGAGTTTAATAACTTATTTGTGACGTGCAAATTTTAGTTGGATTAAGTTAAGAGTGGGAGCGATAAGTTTATGATCATAGAATTGGCCCTATCTTAGCTTGTGTTTTGATTCGTCGTTATGAATATTATGATGTTATTGTCTCTAATTTGTGGTGTGTGATGATGTAGGAAGATTTGTGAGCTGAATATGGTGATATATTGATTATATAAAGGCTGAAAATTTATTGGAAATACACTACAAAGGGTCATGGAAAAAAATAGGGCGTTCAACACTTAGAATTTATTTTGGAGGCTAATTCCAGTGAGCTTACGCGATATGGACGCAACACATCACTCCAGAAATGCTATGAGCAATGCGTCGCATTGGCTACAACAATGCTATAAGAATCACATTGTGTTGACAACTCCAATGAGATTACCAACGCATCGCGTTGGTGTGTCCATGCACGACCAAAATACAATTCTACTTACACACGTCTTGGAGATTGTTTCATAATAAATAAGTTACATGGAACACATTATTAGGTGGCTGATGGAAATATCTTTGATCATGTTACACCTTTTTAAGATTCCCACATGGATTAGGATTATGGTTCTATACATACACACTTTGTGGACAATTCGTGAACAATCTTGGATAATTCTTGGAAAACCCTTGGACGTAGTGGAGAAATAAAGGAGACTGCTTCACATTAATAAGGTTTTATCATTTTTTATTTAGATTTTAATTATATCATAACATGTATTCAATTATTTGGATCATGATTATGAATATTAGTGGCTAAAAACTCCCTTTTCGGGGTTAAAGCCAATAACATGAGTACTATTGTTTTAAATTAAGTTTGTTTAATTTTTCTTATCATTATTGGTTGTTTGTTTATTATGAATTTAATTATTTGATAGATTGATCACCCGAAAAATATATCTATTGTCTTCCTTGTGATCTCGGGTGAGGGAATAGGGCGATAGAACATGGGAATAAACAAAGTATGGTTTGTATTCTCTTATAAAATAAGGAATTCAAATTAGCGTCTAGGATAGGATTTTACTTAGAAGCCTTACTTGATTCACATGTAGGATGATAGTTTAAATAACTTAACTGGATTATTACATCCCTAACGATGTAGTTGTAATGTCCAAATTAGCTAAATGGTTAGAGGTCGGGAGATCATGATCATGCAATTAACCCTACGAATCAACAACCAAGATAAGCAAGTTAATGAATAAAGCTCAATAACATAGTATGATTGTTCGAAGTGCTTTAACCCTGGGCTTTACTCCATTGACTATTCCAAAACTTTTACTTTACGCATTGTTTTCTTTACTTTAGTTTACAATATTCCAAATGTTTTTTGGTTACTCTTGCACTAAATTAATCTTAAAAGTTAAACTAGAATTGAATCATTGTTAGATCAAGTCCTTGTGGGATCGATACTTGGCGTCTTGAATTCCACTTTACTACTTAATAGACCAAGTATACTTGCATGTGCACTTGGGCGCTGTCAAGTTTTTGGTGTCGTAGTCAGGGACTTGTAATTTGGAAAATGTTTATTTTAGTCTTGCATTTTTTATTTCTTTGATGTTTTTATGCTTGGTTTTGGTTTTGTACTTGTGGGAAACAGGTTTCAAAGTAGTAAGTTGGCAAGGGATCAGGACTTGGTTGAACCAAGTTCCGAACCTGAGAAACTTTTTCATCAATGTAGGAGAGAAGCAAATCTTTTCCCCCAAATTCTATAAATCCAAGAAAACCAAGAGAATCCTACCATCATGGCTGATGAACAAGTAGCCCGCAGGACCGTTAAAGAAGTGGCAATCCCAATTCCAACTAATTTGACCTCCCCATTTCAGAAGCCGACAGTTGGAGGCAATTTCAAGCTTAAACATAATATGGTACAACTTCTGATTAGCAGGGGACAGTTCACAGGGCTTTCACATGAAGATTCATAGGCCCACTTGCAGAATTTTCTAGAAATCAGTGATACATTCATTTCTAAGGGGGTGAATTCAGACTATGTGAGGATGAATTTGTTTCCCTTTTCACTGATTGGGGAAGCCAAAAAGTGGTTGAATGCAAAACTAGAAAATTCAATCACATCATGGGATGACATGGCCATAAATTTCTTATTTGGTTTTTCCCGTCTGGTAAGACTGCGAGACTTCACAGTGAGATAGTGCGCTTCAAATAGAAGCCAAACAAGTATCTTTATCATGCTTGGGGGCACTTCAAGGAACTTCTTCGAGACTGTCAACACCATTAATAGTCTAACGAGGTACCTGCTCATACTTTTGTAGAGGCTCTTGACCACAATACAAAAATATTGTTAGATTCAGCTGCAGGTGGTCAAGATCTTGAGATAAATTGTGATGAGTTGTACACCTTATTGAACCACATAGCTCAAGGTAATCAAGAGTGGCATGGTGATTCTAGGAGTGCCACCAAGAAAGTTGTAGGTTTCTTAGGTGAACCAATTTACCTCTTTACCAGCTTAGGTTTCTGCATTGTAGAATATGATAAACACCTAGTTTAGAAGCTTAAAGTTAGGAGTAGCACAACCTGCAGCCACAGTGAAGGTAATCCAACAAGTTGCAGGTAGGTGTGAAGTTTGTGATAATAGTGGTCATTTTGTGACCATGTGTGCTTCAAATCCAGAATTGGTAATGTATATGGGCAATGCTCAAAGGCCAAATTATAGTAATGCCTACAGTATATAGTGGTAGACTCAGTCTTGGAATGCTCAACGACAGCAAATTCAGCAACCACAGGCACAAGGGAATCAGTCAACTAGAAACTTGGAAGAGATGATGAAGAAGGTTCTAGCTAATCAAACACAGTTAGCTGTAGATGTAAAAAATCAGCAAGCGGCTAGAGAAGCTTAGGTTTGTAGTTGGGGCAGTTACAACAAGCATTGAATACTAGGCCTTAAGTTGGTTAGCTAGGAGATACTAAAAATCCCAAAAAGTTATGGAAATCACCTTAAGGAGTGGTAGAGAGCTTCAAGGAGAACCTCCCAAGGCAACAAAGGAGGTAGATGCAGATTTGACTCCCTCATAGGTAAATGACAAAGTAGCTAAAAAATCGAGGAAGTCTGAGTACTCGAAAGAAAAAATTACTGCAGAAGTGGAGAAGTAGTGTAATGCCCTGAGTCTATACCCAGATGCTACACGGTGCTCACAATCCTGAAGGACCACAAGCTAACCCATGACTGGTACCTGCTGCAATAACTGTGTAATAAATACTGTAATGATTGCAGAAATAGGCAAAAACATATGCCATAAGGTTGAATCTACAAAATAAATCTGAATACGGTATCAAATTACCAAAACTGAATATAAGTACTGAAAAACTGAACAACTGTCTGAACTATGGAGTTGATGGGGACAAGCGCCCAACTAACTCCGACTAGTGATACTGAAAATGAAATACTGTAAATAATAAGTATGTCCTCAAACTATAAAGACTCACCATTACTCTAACTACTAAAAGTCTGATCTACTAAGGATGCTCGGGAGCCCGTGCGTCAGAACCTATGATATAAGACATCATAGTGCAAAAAAAAAGCATGTGTCAGCACTTTGAATATACTGGTATGCTCAGTAAGGTAGGATGAAATTCATGGGTTCATATGCATGAATAATTCTAACTGAATTACATGTGTATGACTGAATGAGAGTACATGCATGAATACGAAAACTATAACTGAAAATCATGATAGTACTAGATACTGAATCTGAATACTATTTAACTAAGGTCTATGTTTACTGATATTGTATTACTGATAACTAGATGACTGTATATAACAGTCCTGAATTCTGTGGAACTATACTGAGTTCTGTACTAAACTGAATAAACGACTATAACTGATAGTCCTGAATCTATAGAACTGGACTGAGTTCTATACTAAAACTGAATCTAAAACTGAAACTGTGGGAGGTAATCATCTAACCGACATGCCCCTCTCTGAACTGATTGGGGTCCAACCTGTAACCCCAGTTGGAAGGGTGTCAATACCGTGCCACGAGTAAAGACAAACTATGGGTTAACCCTCTCTGACAGGAAGCTCTTTTTTCAACCCTCGATGATAGGAAAAACTCAAACGAGATATATCAACCCTAATAATATTTGGCAGGAAGATATCTCATCCTACGATGTATAAGTAGTTCTGGAATACAAGGATTGTTTCTAATGATCACACCCTCTACTAGTAAGTGAGTCCCCATCCTAGGGTTCACTCGGTGCTGAATCCTACTCCCAACTGAATATATGATGAACTAATTTCTAGTCCGTACTAGGTTGGACTGGACTAAAACTGATATTACTATTTGACTAAACTTAACTGAGTTTACTGAGTTCCATGGACTGATGAGCACCATGTGCTACTGAGGTCTACACTGAGTAATATGACTGAATTATAAACACTATTAAGGTTTCCTGAATTCTGTAACTGACTGAGAATACTACTGATCATGACGTGACTGATACTATTCTATGACTGACCATGGCTCTAGGTAATCAACTTAATTGTTGGGTATAAATTCCCCCAGTACTCGATAGCATAAATTAAAAGACATGGCACAAACTTGGAACATACAACCTAAGTACTGGATCATTATTCATTCATTGAGGCTTTTTAACAAACACTTTGATGGCATGAACTTGAATACATACTAACATAATATAATTTCACTATTCAACCTACATGCTTAATTCATCAATCACTTGAAAGGCATAAGACATGCACATAATACTAATCAACATGTGAGAACACAATTCCAACTACCAAATTCACAATTCGAAGGCTTTAGCATGATTTCACTAGATAACACATATAAATAAATTTACCCCATATGAAACTTATCATAAAACATGGATTTGAAATTCAATTAATCAATATAAACATGAATATTATCAAACCCAACATGGAATTCATGAAATCCATAAACATAAAGTTTAAAAATGGCTTCTTGGACTCCAAGGGTGAAAAGGGACCCTTGGATGAACACTTCACATACCTTAGTTGAAGAATTTCTGAAAGTTAATAGTGAGTTCTTGAGTTCCTGATTTGAAATTTAAACACCCAGGGTTCTTATTTTGAGCAATTTATGAAAAAATGAATATAATTGCTCTCCAAAGGATTTAATTTTGTATTTTAGGGGATGAAGGGCATGGAAAAAAAACCTAATTAACCCTGAGGACATGGACTTTTAATGCCTATAAACTGTGTTATCGACGCGTAGGCCGACACACCGCGTCGTTGGCATCGACGCGATAGCCAATGTGTCGCGTTAAGTCTATATCGGTTCATTGGAATTTGCACTGAAGCTGGGGAAAACTATCTTATCGACGTGATGGTCGACACGATGCATCGAGACCACGTCGACCCACTATTTTGGGCACTCAAACATGATCTAAACGAGGTCTAAAAATTCCAAAACTTGTCCAGGAACATCTATTGACCTTCCTGATCATGAATTAACTCAAATATCAATATTTAATGGACGTAAAGGTCTTGAAATAATATTACCAACTTTCGAAGGCTAAAATGGAACTAAGTCTGAATACTTAGCTAATATATTCTAAGTTTGGGACCCCTTAACAAGCTTAAAGGCCTGAAATAAGCTAGAAATTTTGTGGGGTCTTACATTATCTCCCCCTTGGGAATATTCTTCCTTGAATAAGATTGACTAAACTAACAGTACTAGTAGACTGAACTTACTTACTGGACATGAGCAAATAAAACATGACCACATGACTGAGATTTCTGATATATTGGATTATCATACTGAACATGCATATCTGATGTATGGGTACATAGCTGAACATGATTCATGAATGCATGACTGGATTACTAATTAGCTGAGTTTCTCATACTGAATATACATATCTGATGCATGAATACATGACTGAACTGACTCATAAATATATGACTAAACATGCAATGGTAACTGATACCAAGTTTGTACTGAAAATCTGAGCATGAAACTGAATAAGCTTAAGGAAAACTATTACCTCGAGCTGAGTCTGAATTAGCGCAGAAGAGATAAGGATACTTGGTCTTCATATCTTCTTCTGTTTTCCAAGTAGCCCCCTCAACGAACTGATTCTACCAAAGAACTTTGACTAGAGGGACTTCTTTGTTCCTCAGTCTACGAATCTGATAGTCAAGGATTTTGATTGGGATCTCTTCATAAGAGAGGCTGTTCTGAATATCTATTCCCTCAATAGGGACTACGACTGCTGGGTCACATATGTATTTGTTTAGCAAGGAGACATGGAACACTGGGTACACTAAAACTAAGTTTGAAGGCAACTCAAGCTCGTAAGCTACCTTTTAAAAATGGATAATAATTCGGTAAGGACCGACATATCGGGGACTGAGTTTCCCATTCTTGCCAAACCTTTTCACTCCTTTCATAAGAGAGATTTTCAAGAATACAAAATTTCTGATCTCAAGCTCGAGATCCTTTACTAAACATGTATGAATGGGAACATGAGAACATAATTAAGCCTAAAACATGATACATGAACTGAACATCATGAATTAAACTGAGCCCCTAGATACATGGCATACGGTTGAGATTGGGACTCGAGGGTCAACTTATGAGTACTTACTACTCCAAACTGGATTCGTTACGTGAAGATAGCTGGGAGGTTTAGGAAATGAAAGATCCGGGATATAGCGTATCTCCCCCTTGGGACATTATGTCCCTCAAAGAATGCTTGACTTGGCTGAGATACTGAGAAAAGCTGGGGCGATGCATAAGAAACCTACGAACTAAATTATGACTGAATATCTGGGATCTGAAACTGAGACATGATATATGAACTGAGCTGAACACGCACTACCTAATTGATCCATCTTCGAATAATTTAATTCATGAGACATTCGTACAGAGAGACTTGATGGAAAGGTGGAAACTACACCACACGAACTTGTCTACCTGACTGCTAATACTGAATTACTAGATTTATGGACTAACTCATACTGAAAACTTATTCTCAACTATACTCTCTACCTCAGTACGACACTTCATTTGGGATTACTAAAAAATATTCACATGGGTGTTGCGCACGAATGCATAAGCATACTAATTTATCTAATTAACTGCATGACTAATAGCTGAATACTGGGCCTGTAAGACTAAACTGTACTTAGTATGAATAATGGGACTGAAACTGTAGAGTGTCATGTACATGAGGTAAGGACTGACTGGGTAACATGAGATAACTGAGTATAAATTCGTGAAAAAAAATCTATATTATTTGAGAATACAATACCAAGCATATAACATGATTCTGAAATATTCTGTAAACTAAGGTACTGAAATACTGATAACTGAATAATTGATAACTGTATGCTATAGTCAAGAAAACCTGAAACTAAACTAAGTTTTTGATCTGATTTCTCAATTGAGATTGGGACTGAGACTGATACTATAACTAAGATTATAACTGAGACTATGATTGATACGATAACTGGGACTAAACACACTGTAAGGCATGAGTGTAGAAGTCATGAGTTGCATGACTTGAGTTTGGAGTTCATGATTTCATGAAATATAATTCATACTACTGAGTGAACTGGAGCTCCTCATACTAGGAACTGGAAACGCACACAACTCTGTTGATAGTGTGTGAATATAAGTTGTGTTCATAGAGCTGAGACATAAAGCATGCATAGGTATCGTAATGACTGAAGTAGAAGCTTTGCACTAAGGTAAATAAGGGTTGGGCATCATTCCCACCCATTACTTTTCAGCACATACTAATATTACTACTAAAATCTAGAAGCCTGACCTCCTGAGATATCATAACCAGAAGGTTCGTGTATACTCGCCGGGCTATGATAGACTAACCCACTGGGGTGGAGGCTGAGAAAGGTTTTGCTAATATTTGGTCTGACTTTAAAGTTATCTGCTATGCAAGGAGTTACAAAAGACAGAGAAACTCCTGGATCTAATGAAACATAAACATGTAAATGAGAGGTATATAATGTACCAATGACCACATCAGAAGAACTTTCCCGATCTTGTCTAGACTAAAGTGCATAAAGCCTATTTGGGAGCTTTCCATTGGCAGCACTGGGAGTGGCACCCTACTTATTCGAGAGATCGGACTGAGCTGAAGGATGACTATGATGACTTTTTGGAACAGCCTTAGGACAGTCTCAAACCCTATGACCTGACTCGCCATATCCAAAACATACATCACTGTCAGCTCTACACACTTCTTTATAATTCTTACCACATTTTTTGCAAAGTAGATTAGTACGAATACCACTTGCATTACTCTGGGTTTTTGAGCCTGGCGCCTCATTATGACTGTCATTCCTGAACCTTGGTATTGGTGTACTAGCTGAAGATAGAACTGGGTGTCGAATCCCACAGGGAATACTTGGTCACTAAGTAAGCGATGATTATTAGACTTTTGATGAAAGTTCTGCGAATAAAGGGGGGATTTTTTGCGTGCAAATAATGTAAACAAAATAGTAGAGTAAAAACGGAATGCTTGGTAGGTTTTAATTAATGAGAATTATAAGTTAGGGTTATGTCCACCTTATGAGTTCTACGTATCTATTGGCTATGAGTTATGCGGAATCCAGACATGCATGCGCTTATAGAGATTCGTATTCTATGGTAAATCCTAGCGTCTTTCGACCATCAAGGATTATATCACTTTAACTCTTTCGAGCTTAAAGCGTATACTAATCGTACGAATTCTCCAAGAGGTTAATCCAGTTACGGCACTAAATTTTAAACAGGGTTTAGTAGACCTATTTCCTTGTCATTCTCTCTTTTCCAGACATGTAACTTTTCTTTCGAACAAGTTAATGCTATACTGGCGTATTCTAAATATTTGCAACCACAAGAATTCAATTAAGATGAAGAGAGTAATGATATAAGCAGCATACGTATCAAGAATTCACAAACTCATAGCAATAGATAGTATCTCATAAGGCTTCCATAACCCTAATAGAGAAGTTTAGCTACTCATGAGTGCAACGGAAATCACAATAGACATCATCATCATACCAAAATCTAGAACAAGCTTGACGATTTAGATGATTTTTGGCGTCAAAAACTCTCACACGTTTTTGCCCTAGCCGTTCTTCTCAAGAGAGTCGTGTTTCTCTGTTAAAACTTACAGAATCTGTAACTTGAATAATAGTAAAAGTCGAATGGAAAGGACTTGAATTAATGAATGAGTGAGTTGAATGAATTATTCGAATGGAGAGAGATAATAAAAAGCTTCAGCAAAATAGGGTATTTATAACACCCATATCCTATTCCTACTAGGCTACTGCGTACTTATCCTAATCCTACTAGGTTACTGCATCCTTATCCTAATCCTACTAAGTTACTTCTGATCCCCAAAGTCTTTAGAAATGTTGTTTTTGCCCGGGACAAGTTATCTATGCATCACTTTTAGTCCATAGGCGTACAAACGCTGCTTTCCTTCTTTCGTGAAGCTTCCTTGGGCGTCAAGTTATCCATAAAGTGCTGGAATCTTCATCATTTATACCTGAAAACTTGCTAATCACGTTTGTTAGCTCACTTACAGGAAAAAGGACTAAAAGTGCATGAATTATATATTTTATCCTCAAAACTTAGCTAAAATATGGGTAAATTAAGGTGCTTTAGGCGTGTAAATATGCCTATTATCAACACCCCATACTTAAAGCTTTTTTCGTCCTCAAACAATATATCATGTCCATATAAACATCTACTTAGGGTTTCACAGTAACAACACAAAATATTCATCAAGACAGGCACGACAATTATTAACAAAGAGAAGTTTTCTAATCACTACTAGAAACAATTCAACCTCCAACATAGACTCGTGATGATGGTTAATTCGTATTCAAAAGTCAAGGCACAAAGAATCATACAAGACTACCCAAAACTCATCAACCATGTATGTCTCACATAAGATATTACCCATAATCACTCACAAGTATTGCGTTTTTCAGAACATGGGTATAAGATTATCCTTGCTCTCACTCTCACAAAGAATTCATATGTTGCAACTGATGACCATAGGCTTGCCCTTAGTGTAATGCTCTACTAATATCAGAATGCTAAGCTTAGGATCAAATAGGTCTTTTACAGGTTGTAATGTAGGCTAAGGGACGGGTAGGACTATTTTGGCCAGAAATAGTGACTATGTTCCTAAGCGCTTTAATACATCACATTATGCCATTAACACTCTCTTTTAATCAACCTTGCTACCTTTCTTTCATCTCTCACCCCTTTTCACCTATTTTTCCATTCAAACATAACTATCTTTTTATTTAATCATAGACATAATTTATCTTTTTATTTTACTATTTTTTTTTCTCTATAGCACACCTCTTATGATAGCCACTCTTTTCCATAACAAATTCAAGCACCAATACACTTTAATGCATCACTCTTACCCAATTTCCTCTTATTTTGTCACATGACTTTACAATTTAAAGAACTTAGGAATTTGGATCAAATTATGGTCTTGAAAAAAATTGATTAGGCTTACATATGAGGCTGTCAAAGAAAATAAGCTAAAGGCTCAAAGGGGGTTAACTAGGATAATGTCCACGGGTAAGTAAAATGAAGGTAAACAATCACAGGTTGCCAAAGAAATACCTAAATCATCTCCTAAACTTGCACTCTTTATTTCGCTTTACACACACACCAGGCAAGTTCTAGCATCAGTCACCAACACAGAATATACTATCATCTCACACACACAAGGCACATGGTCAACTTTATTGGGAGTATTATAGACTCTTGACCCAACAGATGAATGAATTAAACCACACAATTATCACACAGTGAGTCACACTTAGAGCCTAAATGTCTCAATAGTAATGATTCTAGCACAAACTCTTGTCATAACACCATGCCGCCTATCAGAACAATTTGCTGCAAAATAAAAAAAATTCTACTAACTAAATCAAACAAACAAACATAAATAAATGCAAATGTAGATAAAGAAGTATAGCATACAAATACCCTCACCCCACACTTAGACGGGACACACTGCCCTCAGTGGAAAGTGAATAAGAAGAACCTGATTAGTCAGACTCATCCTCTATGTCTGGGGTCATACCCCCTGCATCGGAATCATCATCAGAGTCGTCGTCATCAGAGTTCTCCTCCACGTCGGAGTCTGGCATTCGTCGATCATCATCGGTTGGTATGTCATCATCAAGAGGTTCCTCAAAATATACACCTACTCCACACATTGCCCTTGCATGCTCATTCATTGGGTAGTCATAATCCAGTTATTGGAGCTCTGCAGCAGTTGGAACACGGCCCCCGCTCATCATGTTAAACCTCGTCATGCCATATAAATGGCGGAAGAAGCTTTCGTCGCGAGCATGTCTTTCTGCAGTGGTAAGGTTGACGCCATGCGTGGATTCAGTATCTTTAACCTTTGTGATGTCAACCTTCTTCGGGTTGTGTGGAAGCTTATGATCAGCCGGTTCCTCTTCGATGTCCTCCTTCCTTAATATTGCAGTCAACAGATTGCCAAAGCTGAAGTGGGACCTCTTGTGCAGCCTAGCCTTACGCATTGTGGATCGAATAATTGCCCCAATGTTGATAGGGACATTCGTCATCAATGCGTACACCAAGCACACTCTATCTCATGTGATCTTTGTGTACTGTGACCCTGGAATCAGGCAAAAATTGACTATCCGCAACCATATCCGAGCTTCTCTGTTCAAGGAGGCATACGGGAAGGTATTGTGCCGATCGGTATCCTTGTGACGACTCCACCGTGCCATTGATCTTGTTCCGCATAGTGTATGTCTGATTGCCCTGTATAGAGGTCTGCGATACATCTCCTTGAGTGGTGATGGATCTACAGCTGGCAAGCCTAGAAAAGAGTTGAAGAATTCCGCGTTTAGTTGCAAAACTTGTCCCCAAATCTTTACTTCACTCCCTGTAGTCTTTGGGGACCAATTGGCATAGAACTCACGCGTTAGATCAAGATTAAATTCTCCTATATCTCGGAAAATGAAGTCAAGATGTAGCGCCATGAGTTTAGCTAAGATGCGAGGTTCTTTCTTTTCTAGGCTCTCCTTTTGTATCAACTCCACATGAACATATTTGTTTACTTTATTGTTCTTGTAACACTCCTTTGCTTCCTCCTCTAGGACCCATTTTATCCCGAACATGCGGTGAGGTATTCGCAGCGAGGAGGATTCAGCTTGCTCTTTTCGTCCCCTTTTCTGGCCTTTCTGTGAGGTGGTTGCTTTGTCTTTTCCTTGGCGTGTTTTTGGTGCCATTGTACCTGCGATTAAAATAATAGTCATGTTAGCTTCATCTTGGTAGATACAATTGACAGACAAACAGTGGTGATACCACCCCACACTTAAGTCGTTGGCATAGACTAATTAAGTGAGTGATGTCGACTACTCAGATTTCATCATCATACATTTAGGCGATATGTTCCAACAATATGTTCAGCACAGTCATACTTTCATGTCGTCTTAACTATATTTTCCAACTCTATTTCATGTAATCTTGATCATACTTTCATGTTTGGATTAATGCACTTTTTGAACAAGACTACTTCATAGAGATCGTATCAAGTTATGGCATAGAAATAATCACAACATCTCATGTTTGTATTCAATCATGATCTTTATCTCGATAAACGAGTCATTCAAGCATTAAAGCATTCAATTTTGAAGATTATGCAATTAACTTCCCCATGTCGACTCCGCACAAGTATGACAGTGTATAACAATCAAATACAAGTCGGAACAAAATCAAGAACACCCACGCGTATTCTTTCACTCACTTAGTTGTATCACAACAAATCAACCATATTCAAGTCACCAATACTACTTCAAGATTTAACAATTTGTTATAGTCTTAGTAGTGTAGTACTTACGGAATATAAAAGAAGAACAAAGAAGTACTTACTTGGTTGATGGCCTCGGAAGATGTTCTTGCAAAGTAAAAGAGCAAAAGGAAAATTTTTGAGAGATTTTGGAGAGGTAGGCGGCGCCTAGGTTGAAATTACAATGCATTTTTGTTCTAAGACTAAGGTTCTATTTATAGGACAAGCTTGGGTCGGGTTTTGACCCATTTGGAATCAGATTTGGAGACCAAAAGTGACCATAGGCGGCGCCTAATGCTTTGCCTATGCTATGGCATTGTTAGGCATAGGCGACGCCTATGCCATGGCATACTAGATTCAGAGACAAAATGCTTTTGCATAGGCGGCGCCTATGCTATGGCATTGTTGAGAATAGGCGGCGCCTATGCTATGGCACTCTAGAATCTGAGACCTTAGGCCATAGCATAGGCCGTGCCTTGTTCGTGGCCTAGAGAAGTACCATATCACCTTTTTGAAAGTTTCGTTGAACAATTCATTGATCATGATACTTTTTCATCCGCTCATTGTATAAGTCTGATCTTTCATACGCATGTAGACAAAATTCATCCATCTCGTTCAGCTGCTCCAATCTCATATTCATGGCATCATCCCAATTCAAATTCAGTCTCTTCAACGCCCATAATGCTTTATGCTCGAGCTCAATGGGCAAGTGACAAGCCTTCCCATAAACTAGTTAGTACGGGGACATGCCAATTGGCGTTTTGAATGCAGTCCTATAAGCCCATAGTGCATCGTCCAGCTTCCGAGACCAATCCTTTATATTAGCGTTTACAGTCTTAGCAAGGATCTGCTTGATCTCTCGATTAGAAACCTCTACCTGTCCACTAGTTTGTGGGTGATAAGGCATGGCTACCTTATGTTGCTTGACCCCATATTTCACCAACACGAATTTGAACAGCTTGTTGCAAAAGTGTGATCCTCCATCGCTTATAATGGTACGTGGTACCCCAAAACGAGAGAAGATATTTCTCTTCAAGAATGCCACAACACGCTTTCCTTCATTGTCGGCCAGCGCTACTGCTTCGACCCATTTGGATACATAGTCGACAGCAACTAGGATATATTTCATCCCAAATGAATTTACGAATGGGCCCATGAAATCAATACCCCACACATCAAAAAGCTCTATTTCAAGAATTTTTGACATAGGCATCTCATGGTGCTTTGAAATTGTGCCTTGTCTCTGACATTGGTCACATCTTCTCACAAATTCGTAGGTATCTCTAAATATCTAAGGCCAATAATAGCCGCTTTGCAATACCTTCCTTGCTGTTCGACCACCTGCATGGTATCCCCCAACTTGGGAAGCATGACTTGCTTCCAATATACTAGGCACTTCCACATGAGATATGCATCGCCGGATAACACCATCTGCGCATCGTCGAAACAAATATGGCTGATCCCAGAAGTAGTTTTTTACATAATGCATGAACTTCCTCTTTTTATGAAAAGATAGATTCGCAGGCATCACATTACTTACCACGAAGTTCGCAAAGTCTGCGTACCATGGTAACTCTTCCATCATTGTGGCTAGGATCTCTTCATCGGGGAATGCATCATCAATCTCAAGATCAGGCTGCGCTATATGCTCGTTCTCAAGTCTAGATAGGTGATCAGCCACTTGGTTTTCGCAACCTCTTCTATCTTTTACCTCAAAATCAAATTCTTACAGCAATAACACCCATCGAATTAGCCTCGGATTTGCATCCTTCTTCGTCATTAGATATCTCAGGGCTGCATGATCAGTATGAACCACCACTTTAGTCCCCAACAGGTAAGCACAAAACTTTTCAAAAGCGTAAACAACTGCTAGAAGCTCTTGTTCTGTGACAGTATAGTTTTTATGGGCTCCGTTCAAGACCTTGATCACATAGTAGATTGGATGAAATAACTTTTCTCTTCTCTGGCCAAGTACAACACCCAAAGCTACTCCGCTTGCATCACACATAACTTCAAATGGTAGGGACCAATCAGGTGCTACAATGATAGGAGCTTCAATTAGCTTCCCTTTAAGGCATTCGAATGCCTTCACGCAATCTTCACCGAAGTTGAACTTTGTATCCTTCTCCAAAAGCTTGCATAACGGACTAGCAATCTTGGAAAAGTCTTTAATGAACCTTCGATAAAAACCTGCATGCCCGAGGAAACTACAAACTCCCTTTACAGAGATTGGAGGTGGTAGTTTCTCGATGACTTCAATTTTAGCTCGATCCACCTCAATTCCTCTTTCAGAAATTTTATGCCCAAGAACAATACCTTCTTTAACCATAAAGTGGCACTTCTCCCAGTTTAGCACCAAGTTGAATTCAACACATCTTTGTAACGCCATACTTAGATTCGCCAAGCACGATTCGAACGACTCACCCACAACTAAAAAATCATCCATGAATACCTCCAAGGTGTCTTCAACCATATAAAAAAAAATGGACATCATACAACGCTGAAAAGTGGCGGGTGCGTTACATAGCCCAAATGGCATACGTTTGAAGGCAAACGTACCATATGGGCATGTAAACGTGGTCTTTTCTTGGTCTTCGGGAGCAATACAGATCTGATTATAGCCGGAATAACCATATAAGAATCAAAACCATCCTTTCCCTGCCAATCGATCAAGCATTTGGTCCATGAATGGCATTGGGAAGTGATCTTTAAGCGTCCATGAATTCAGCTTTCGGTAGTCCATGCATACTCTCCACCCTGTGATAGGTCTGAGTGGAATTAGCTCATTCCTTTCATTTGCAACTACCGTTATGCCCCCTTTCTTGGGCACACACTGTACCAGACTCACCCATTTACTGTCAGAGATTGGATACACTACCCCTGCATCTAACCACTTAATAATTTCTTTCTTCACCACCTCTTTCATTGGTGGATTCAAACGTCTTTGATGCTCAATAGTGGGTAGGCAATTCTCTTCAAGCTGAATCTTGTGCATACATATCCCAGGCGGAATACCAATAATATCAGCGATGGTCCAACCGATGGCTCTTATGTATTTCCTTAGAACAGCGATGAGAGCTGCAACTTGCTGCTCACCTAAGTCAGCTGCCACAATAACCGGGAGGGTGTTTCCACTTCCCAAGAATGCGTACTTTAGATGACTGGGTAGTTCCTTCAATTCTAGCATTGGTGGCTCTTCAATGGATGGTTTAGCTAGTGGTGTAGGCCGATTTTTGAGATCGAGGTCCAGCTTCTTGGGAGCATAAGGATACGACCCTATTCCAGTTAGAGCACAAATAGTTTCTTCATAATTTTCAGCATCCTCACGCTCAATATTCATAAGCACAGCTGCCAATGAATCAACAATAAGCTGCTCCTCTACGGATAATTCTTTCTCATCATCAAAATAAACATCAGCTACCGAGAACACGTTCAGATCTTTGGGTTGCTTCATTGATTTGCATACATCAAAGCGAACTACTTCGTCATTCATCCAGAATAAAAGCTCATTCGCTCTTAAATCAATAAGCACACTCCCTGTTGCAAAGAAAGGGCGCCCCAAGATTATGGAAACTTCAGAGTCCACCTCACAGTCCAGAATAACGAAGTCTGTCGGAAAGATGAATGAAGAAACCTTCACCAGTACATCATATAAAATACCAACAGGTCGTTTTACCGACCTATCTGCCATCACGAGCCTCATATTGGTTGGAGTAGGATCACCCAACCCCAACTTTCTGTAAATAGATAGCGGCATAAAATTGATGCTGGCTCCTAAATCGCATAATGCTTTGGCAAAATTCAAAGATCCGACAGTGCAAGGAATAGTAAAGGCACCGAGGTCAGCCTTCTTCTGAACTAGTGATCTGGTAGCGATTGCACTGCAATGATGAACAGTATCCTCAACTCATAACTTGCTGCCTGCTTCTTTGTCAAAAGATCCTTCATAAATTTTGCGTATCCAGGAATTTGTTCCAGTGCCTCGACCAAAGGAACATTAATAGATAGCTGCTTCAACATAGTCATAAACTTATTGAACCTGGTATCGTCAGCTTTCTTCTTCAATCTCTGAGGAAAAGGTGGTGGTGGAAGGGGAATAGTTTTCTCCACCGCTTCCTTTTTATCTTGCTTCAGTTCGGCGATCTTTTCAGGCTGTGGACATTGAGAGGTGACGTCACGAACAACCTCATCAGCTGCTTCGGCATCTTTTTGTTCTGCAATGATCTCATTATCCACCATATCATCAACTACCTGCTTGCCTTTGGATGGATTTTCTAACACTTTACCACTCCGGGTAGTAATAGCCATACATGATCCGGCATTCCTTGGATTTTACACTGTGTCACTAGGTAGTGTTCCAGCTTTTCTTTGATTTAATGCCGCTGAAAGTTGACTCAATTGCTGCTCTAGTTGCTTTATTGCAGTAGAATGCGAGTCAACCAACTGATTTATTGAAGACAAATCGTTCTTCACCTCATTCACTCCCGTATTAGTTGCCTCTACTCCCTTCAACAGCTTTTCCATCATATCTTCCATCGACATCTTCCCAGAGCCAGACGCCACAGCCTCACGGTTTCCAGGAGGAACATGCAAACCACTCATGTCAGTCTTATTCTTCTAACCACCTTGATCGCAGTCCTTGTATCCAGATTTATCATAATAGATCCAACCTTGGTTTCCTTGGGTATTGCCTCGGAAACCCCCCTGATTATTCAAGTAATTTACTTCCCCCTCAAAATCTGACTCATCTCCTCCCTGTGACGCAACTGCTTTGACTTTTTTGGTCTTCCCTGATAATAGATGCTTTGTAAGAAGATCCATCTGTGTTTTCATGTGCGCCATATCTTGATCGCGTTTCTCTTGTCTATGCCTCTGCTCTGCAGTCATGCCAACAGATACGGTAGATCTTGCTACCTCAGAATCCCTGGTATGCCAAGCTCTACTCTGCTTTGTCATACGATCTAGCATCTCACTTGCCTCGAGAAAAGTAAGGTCCATGAATGACCCACCTGCAGTATTATCAACCACTGGCTTAGTTACTGATTTCAAAGCCCTGTATAATAGCTCCATCAAGTGGATGTTGGTCATCTGATGATTTGGGAACCGCATAAGCTTTTTCTTGAACCTCTCCCATGTTTTGTGGAGAGCTTCAGTTGGAAGCTGTAGAAAATTGCTGATCTCATCTCTCAACTGTGCTCTCTTGGATGGTGGAAAGAATCTTTCTAGGAAAGCGTCTTTCAGTTGCCTCCAATTAGTAATAGAATCAGGAGTCAGCCCATTCAACCATAGAGTTGCCTCTCCAGATAGAGACAATGGAAATAAGTGCAGCCGAATTGCATTCTGTCCAACGCCTGGATTGTCGAATGACTTGCATGTAGAGATGAAGTTGATCAGATGCATATTCGGATCATCGCCTGCAAGTCCACCAAATAATCCCTTGAGCTGCAATAGTTGAATCATGGTGCTGGTGATATTGAACTTTGCTCCAGGTGCCAAGGGCGGAGGAATAATAGCTCTTGTAGCACCAGCTCCATCCAGATCGTCATCATCATCATCAAAAGGAGCCTGCACAGCTCGATGGTCAGGTCTCATTCTAGCTTGACGATCTCTCCTATGCATAGGTGCCGCCACTTCATCAGTACGCCTAGGATTCAGTAGCTCCTCATCACCCAGGTCCTCATCATCAGGATTTATTGCACGACCTGGGTTATCAATATTCTGTTGATGTACTTGAGCAGCTGCCAATGCAGCTAGTCTAGCCTGCTCCTGTTGGGCCGCCCTTCTGTTAATGTCACGTTGTGCATCCATTCTGCCAATAAGTTGCGGTTCAGGGTTTATGGGTAATAATGGTTGACCAGAACTTCGAGTATTTGGCATGCACTGAACAAAACCTGTAGAAAACAAAAATAACAACTAAAAGTAAAGTACGAGAATCTTTGACCAAAGGGTCTAGTAACTATCATAAACTTAGTTGACAACCGTATTCCCCGACAACGGCGCCAAAATTTGATAACGCTCAAACTACAGCTCTCGTAAGAGTGTAAGTGGTCGTCGTCAAATATAGAACCCAACTGGGTTGGGTGTCGAATCCCACAGGGAATACTTGGTCACTAAGTAAGCGACGATTATTGGACTTTTGATGAAAGTTCTGCGAATAAAGGGGGGATTTTGTGCGTGCAAATAATGTAAACAAAATAGTAGAGTAAAAACGGAATGCTTGGTAGGTTTTAATTAATGAGAATTATAAGTTAGGGTTATGTCCACCTTATGAGTTCTACGTATCTATTGGCTATGAGTTATGCGGAATCCAGACATGCATGCGCTTATAGAGATTCGTATTCTATGGTAAATCTTAGTGTCTTTCGACCATCAAGGATTATATCACTTTAACTCTTTCGAGCTTAAAGCGTATACTAATGGTACGAATTCTCCAAGAGGTTAATCCAGTTACGGCACTAACTTTTAAACAGGGTTTAGTAGACCTATTTCCTTGTCATTCTCTCTTTTCCAGACATGTAACTTTTCTTTTGAACAAGTTAATGCTATACTGGCGTATTCTAAATGTTTGCAACCACAAGAATTCAATTAAGATGAAGAGAGTAATGATATAAGCAGCATACGTATCAAGAATTCACAAACTCATAGCAATAGATAGTATCGTATAAGGCTTCCATAACCCTAACAGAGAAGTTTAGCTACTCATGAGTGCAACGGAAATCACAATAGACATCATCATCATACCAAAATCTAGAACAAGCTTGACGATTTGGATGATTTTTGGCGTCAAAAACTCTCACACATTTTTGCCCTAGCCGTTCTTCTCAAGAGAGTCGTGTTTCTCTGTTAAAACTTATAGAATCTGTAACTTGAATAATAGTAAAAGTCGAATGGAAAGGACTTGAATTAATGAATGAGTGAGTTGAATGAATTATTCGAATGGAGAGAGATAATAAAAAGCTTCAGCAAAATGGGGTATTTATAACACCCATATCCTATTCCTACTAGGCTACTGCGTACTTATCCTAATCCTACTAGGTTACTGCATCCTTATCCTAATCCTACTAAGTTACTTCTGATCCCCAAAGTCTTTAGAAATGTTGTTTTTGCCCGGGACAAGTTATCCATGCATCACTTTCAGTCCATAGGCGTCCAAACGTTGCTTTCCTTCTTTCGTGAAGCTTCCTTGGGCATCAAGTTATCCATAAAGTGCTGGAATCTTCATCATTTATACCTGAAAACTTGCTAATCACGTTTGTTAGCTCACTTACAGGAAAAAGGACTAAAAGTGCATGAATTATATATTTTGTCCTCAAAACTTAGCTAAAATATGGGTAAATTAAGGTGCTTTAGGCGTGTGAATACGCCTATCATCAACCTATTATGGTGTAAAATACTTTTATGTGAGTCATTATGGGTAACTCTCTTGTTATGAGGGGCACATGTTTGATGAAGTGGCCAATTTTTATGATGTTTTTGGTAGAGCAATATGCATGAGTTTTCTAATTGGAGAGTCAATTCTTAAGCTTAGGATGTTTTAGAGTAGTGTTTATGAGTTATCAATTGGGTAAATAACATGCTTAGTGTAGAAACTAACATTCTGTGTAGTCATTGTAGTACTAGCTTGAGTATCTTGCATGTCTTAGAAGTGTAGAGTCTCCTCAACTTATGATGCTTAGAGTTAAGAGTTGTTCAAAAATGAACAAGGCTTTAAGTGTGGGGTGGTGATGTTGGGTGTATTTATGCACTCTAGTGTTACTATTCTAGCTTATTTACCCTTGTTTTGAGAATAATTCGTGTACTTTGTGTGTTAATATGATATAAAAAATCATATAAGTGTCCAAGTACATGATTATAATGGTTCAAAGAATTTTCAAATATGTTTGTACTTAATTGAGTCATTTAGAGTTTAATCGAGATAACTAGTTTTACTAGCTTGAGCTAGTTGTGTGTCTAGTTGATTTCATTTTATTCTAATGTGTTTAATGAGTTTCAAATGATTTTAATGTGTAATTATGAGTGGAATAACTTTTTTGTGATGTACAAAGTTCAATTGGATTAAGTTAAGAATTGGAGCGATAAGTTGATGATCATAGAAATTAGCCCTATCTTAGCGCGTGTTTTGATTCGTCGTTATGGATATTATGTTGTTATTGTCTCTAATTTGTGGTGTGTGATGATGTAGGAAGCTTTTTGAGATAAATATGGTGATATATTTATGATATAAAGTCTGGAAATTCATTGAAAATACACTAGAAAAGGCATGGAAAAAAGATAGGACGCTCAACACTTAGAATTTATTTTAGAGGCTAATTCTTGTGAGCTAACGTGATATGGACGTGACGCATCACTCCAGAAACGCTATGAGCAATGCGTTGCGTTGGCTTAAGAGACACTATAATCAACGTATCGCATCGGAAACTCTAATGAGATTACCAACGCGTCGCGTTGGTGTGTCCATGCACGACAAAAATACAATTCCACTTACACACGACTTGGAGCTTGTTTCATTATTAATAAGTTACATGGAACACATTATTAGGTGGATGGTGGGAATATCTTGGATCACGTGACACATTTTTAAGATTCCCATATGGATTAGGTTTATGGTATTATATATACACACTTTGTGGACAATTCATGAACAATCTTCGACAATTCTTGGAAAACTCTTGGACGTAGTGGAGAAATAAAGGAGGTTTCTGCACTTTAATTAGTTTTTATCATTTTTTATTTAGCTTTTAATTATATCATAACATGTATTCAATTATTTGGATCATGATTATGAATATTACTGGCTAAAAACTTTTTTTCCAGGGTTAAAGCCAAGAACATGAGTACTATTGTTTTGAATTAAGTTTTTTTAATTTTGCTCATCATTATTGATTTTTTGTTTATTCTTGATTTAATTATTTTATGGATTGATCACCCAGAAAATATATCTATTGTCACCCTTGTGATCTTGGGAGAGGGAATAGAGAGATAAAATATGGGAATAAACAAAGTATGATTTGTATTCTTTTATAAAATAAGGAATTCAATTTGCGTCTAGGAAAAGGATGTACTTAGAAGCCTTACTTGATTCACATGTAGGATGATAGTTTAAATAACTTAACTGGATTATTACATCCCTGCTCAACGATGTAGTTATAATGTCCAAATTAGGTAAATGGTTAGAGGTGAGGAGACCATGATCATGCAATTAACCCTACAAATCAACAACCAAGATAAGCAAGTTAAAGAATGAAGTTTAATAACATAGTATGATTGTTCAAAGTTCTTTAACCCTGGGCTTTACTCCATTGATTTTTCCAAGAATTTTACTTTACGCATTTTTTCCTTTACTTTAGTTTACAATATTCCAAACGTTTTTTGGTTACTCTTACACTAAATTAATCTTAAAAGTTAAACTAGAATTGAATCATTATTAGATCAAGTCCCTGAGGGATCGATACTTGGCTTCTTGAAGGCCACTGTACTACTTGATAGACCACATACACTTGCGTGTGCACTTGGGCGCTGTCACCCGTTGTCCATCATTTTAGACAGAGGTACTCAGTTTACCTTTCTCTTTTGGAAAGCTTTTTAGAAGGGTCTTGGTACCCAAGTTCATCTCATTACATCCTTTTACCCTCAGACAGATGGTTAGACAGAGAGGACTATTCAGACCCTAGAGGACATGTTGAGAGCTTGTGTTATCGACTTTAAGGGTAGTTGGGATGATCGCTTGCCGTTGATTGAGTTTTCTTACAATAACAGTTATTATTCCAGTATTCAGATGGCTCCATTTGAGGCTCTTTATGGGAGGAGATATATATCTCCTATTGGTTGGCTTGAGGTAGGTGAAACCGCATTGATAGGGCCTTATTCAGTATTTAATGCATTGGAGAAAGTTTAGTTAATTAGAGAAAGGTTTAAGATAACTCAAAGCCGTCAGAAATCCTATACAGATGTGCGTAGGAATGGTCTCAAGTTCGTAGTTGGAGACTTGGTTCATTTGAAAATCTCTCCCAAGAAGGGAGTGGAGAGATTTGGCAAGAAGGGGAATCTTAGTCCACGATATTTAGGCCTTTATAGGATCTTGAGCCGCTTTGGAAAAGTGGCTTACGAGCTTGAGTTTCCTACAGATTTGGCATCACTGCATCCAGTGTTCCATGTGTCATTGTTAAATAAGATTATTGGTGACCCAACTGTGGTTGTTCCTATAGAAAGTACAGATGTTAGGGATAGTCTTTCTTACAAATAAATCCTAGTTGAAATCCTTGATCGTCAGATTCGTAGACTGAGGAACAAAGAAGTTCCCTTGGTCAAAGTTCTTTGGCGAAATCAATCCATTGAAGGATCTACTTGGGAAGAAAAAACAGACATGCGTACCAAGTACCCTCATCTTTTCTCCGCAAACACAGGCTCATCTTAAGGTAATAATTTTCCTTGGATTATCTCTTTTCCATTCTCAGTTCCAGCTATATAATCATCTTCTTTTCATTTCATCCATTCACGAATCAATTTAGTCATGTATCATGTATCATGTCTCAGACTCAGTTATGTAATCATGTTTTCAGTTATGCAAGTTCAGTATGTGAATTCAGTTCCCTCAGTATTGTCAGCTTAATTAGTCTCATTCGAGTATGAATATTCCCAAGGGGGAGATATTGTAATACCCCGTATTAGTCTTAGCTTAGTTCAACTCATAGTGCCTGCATAAGAGGCTTAAAGCTTGAAATTTAGCTAAGTATTAGGGACTTAGCCTTAATTTTGTCCTCTTAACTTTGATGATTTTTAAAGTTACCTTTCCACCCCCAATACGATGGTTTCTAAGTTAATTCATGTTCAGGGGTGTAAGTAGCATGTCTCAGGGAAGTTTCAGATTTTTTGGACAAGGATTGGGTCACGTTTGGATTTCAATTCCAGAACCTCACCGCAATTGTGGTGCGTCACGGTGGGTATAGAGATGGAATCACTGGCGCATTGCGGTGATGGTCTAATCTGCATTCCAGTTACAAATTTAAATTTTTGAGAGGCAAGCTTGTCTTTTCCCAGCATCCCAATTTGTAAAAACACAGGATTAAACCGCTGATAGGGCATTATTTGCCTACATTCCCCAATTTTATTCTCAAATAAACCCTAAGATTTCCCCTAGTGCATCAAATTAAATCCTCTCCCCTTCAAGAAAACTCAAGAATTCAAGTTTCACCTTCCAAGAACTTTTAAGGAAATTGTTCCCTTTCAAGATTTAAGCATTAAAGGTATGTTAGATATTGATCCATGGGTCCCTTTCACCCATGGAGCCCAAGAATCCATTTTCAAGTTTAAAATTTTGATCTTTACATGTTATTATGAAGTATATCCATGAACTTCTATGAATTTTGATTTTTATACCATGTTTACATGTGTTTTCATTGGAATTAGCCCTTGACATATTTGAAGGATAATATTTGCATGTTAAATTCTTAACCCATGATTTTAGTATTGAAGTTATATTATTATTCCATGAATTAAACTATTCCCATTCTTAATACCCTGAATTCTAAGTGTTTGAAGAAATGCCTAAATGATTGAGTTTGAACAGTGACTACTTATTATGGTTTTCAAAGTTTTAGTATGTCCTATTGCTATTGTTATCAAGTCCTGGGGGTTATGAATACTCGAAATTTAGTTGATTTCCTAGTTTTTCATTATCTACAGAATAAATTCAGTTATACTATGATCAATATCATTTAGTCAGTTACTAGGGTCAGTCGTGAGTTCAACTAAGCCTCGTTCAGTTCAGTAATCAGTGTCTTTCAGCTGGAAGTAAAGTCTTAGCACCGAGTGAACGTAGGGATGGCGTCTTCCCCATTAGTAGGCATGAGGCACTTGTATCCCCTGTTAGTAGGCATGAGGCGTTAGTAGAAGTCCCTAGGTTCCAGACCTACAATGCCATCGTAGACTTAGAGGAGTTCCCCGTCAGTTAGGCATGACACCCTCGTCCTTTGGGATATCAGATTAGTGGATCCACACAGCCAATGTTAGTTCCCGTGGCATGGTACTGAAACCTTTCCAACTGGGGTCACATGTTGGACCCTGATAGTACATTGGGGCGTGTCAGTTATAGCTAGCTCCCACAGTCGCAGTTCAGTATTCAGTCCAGATTTCAGTTTCAGGTTTGCTTGACCATAGCATATAGTTATCAGTTATTCAGTATCAGTCTTTTAGTACTTCAGTTTACAAACTATTTCAGTATCATGTTATATGCTTGGTCATGCATCCTCAGATTTTACAGCTTTCACTCATACTATGCATCAGTTATCTCATACTATTCATTCAGTCAGTTGTTATTCATGTACATGAGGCTATGCATGTCAGCCTTACCCCATCTATCATACCACTACATTCAAAGTACTAACTACATACTATCTTCCTGCGCTATGATATATCATATCATAGGTTCAGATGCTTAGGTTCCCGACCGCACTTAGACATTCCAACGCATCAGTAGCAGCAATAGTGGTGAGTCCTCATATATCAGGGACCGATTATATTATTTTAGTATTTCTATTCAGTAGTCAGTTGGAGTTAGTGGGGCCTGTCCCATCAACTCTTATTCAGTCAGTTTTAGAGGCTTTCATACACTTCAGAAAGTCAGACAGTTTGTCACTATTTTATTAGTTTTTTAGATAGTTGTTTTCAAACTTATAATTTAGTAATGTTTTTAGTATTTAAAATCTTATGGCGCTTTCAGTTATATTTCGTATATGTTAATTGTTATCATTTTTATTCAGTGCTCACAACAGGTACCAGCTCATGGGTTAGCTTGTTGTCACTCATGACCATAAGCATAGTGTGGCATCCAGGGTGTACTCTCAGGGTATTACACAATGGATACGGAAGATCATTCAATGGAATCGAAAGATCCCAAATTATTTCAAGAATAGAGTGAAGAGTGAAGATTGAGATCGCAACCCAACCACACCTTCTTAGATGGAACTAATTTCCATATGGAACAAACATTTAGTAGAATAGAAGGAGCTGAAATTGTTGTTGGATGTAGCATCGGTGAAAAATTCTTTTCATTAAGCTACATTGAAGAGTTTTAGCAAATGCTTCAAGGTGAAATGTGTATCTCCTTATTGTGCATGGATGTTATGGGCGAGGAAGTATAAATGCACGGACAGATTTCTTATCTACAAATACGTCAGTGATCATACTTGTGACATTGAACACGCCACACGCAACCATAAGAAAATCACGGCCAAATTCATTGCATCATTTTATGTGAATTTTTATCATGATGCAAGGGTCCGAACACTAGAGAGATTTGGAGGATTGTTTTCTAGAACTTTCACAGTAGTTCAATCTATTGGAAATGTTGGGTGGGGGTGTGATCTCCAAGAAAATGATTTGAGGGACACCAGAACATGAGTATTCCTGACTGCCAATTTTTTCTACATGATCGACACTCTTAATGTTGGCTCTACCTATTCTATCATGGTGAACATGGATAATTGTAGGTTTATGTACTACTTTTTAGCCTTGTGTGCTTGCATTAAGAGATTCTCCGACATGAGAAAGGTTATTGTGATCGACTACATCATTTACACGGCAAATATGAGTGTATGCTACTAAGAACGGTTGTATAAGATATAGAGAACTATGTTTATCCAATTACCTTTTGCATTGTTGACAAGGATAACAATGCATCTTTGACGTTATTCTTTGAGAAGATGAAGTCTATAATGGTCGATGAATTAGATTTGCGTTTTATCTCTGATAAGCACAAGAGCATTGCCAACAACATTGTGAGGGCTTACAACCATGCTCATCATGGGTGTATCATAAGGCACCTTAGGGAAAATCTCTGGGTAAATCACCAATATGGAGATTACCTCTATCTAGTCTACTATGTGGCAAGGATATATTCTTTTGAGAAGTTTAGCGATCATTTTATGGAATTCTAGAACCAATGTCCCGAGGCAGCCTTTTTCCTCAAGCATGAACTTGAATTTGAGAAATGGCATAGGGAACATTTTCCCAATAACAGGTATGATATGATGACCAAAAATATTGTCGAGTCGATCAACACTATGTTAATAGACAAAAGGTAGTACCCCATGCCATCCATATTCAATTTGACTTAGAAGAGGTTTAGTGAGATATTCATGGAGAGGTGCACATATGTCCTCAACTATAAGGAGAACAAATTTGTGCCTGCCTCCAAAAAGATTATAAGGGACAATATGAGCGAGGGTGACTCCTTCTATGTGGAGAATGTAAACAGGGATGACAACTAATTCACTATGTTCGACAGGGGTCCTACTACCAAAGTCAACCTACTGAAAAAGTCATGTTCTTGTAGGAATTATGACTTAGTCAAAATACCATGCACTCATGCGATGATCGCTTTGCGATCGAAGTACAGAGATGATTATGGTTTGAGTATCTACTAGTACTCTTCACTTGTGTATAAAGTCAAACCGCATCTCCTTCCATATTCGAAATCAATTAAGGTTTTCCCTTTAGAGTCTGAATGGTGTGTTCATAAGAATTACTATATGTGAATATTCTTTTATCCCTTGTCCACAACAAGCTTGAAAGGAAGAAAAGGAAATACGTTAAGGGTGTGGGCAAGGCTTTCAAGACCAAGAGGAGGAACAAGTGTTCTGTAATGACTCGAGACAGCCCCTTAGTCGTCGCACGGTGCTTGCAACCCCGAAGGACCACAATCTAACCCATGAATGATATCTGTTGTGAACACTAAACAATAATAATGAAATAAATGCGAAATAATGGGATGAAATTCCATAAGGTTCAAAACATCTAAAATACTAATAATGAATAATAACATCTAAATTAGAAATACTGTCTAAAAAATCTAGTTTGAAAAGCCTTTACCTGAATCTGTCTGAAAATTGGAGTTGAAGGGACAATCCCCCAACTAACTCCATCTACTAAAATACTGCTAAGCTAAAGTACTAAAATAAAAGCGTATCCTCAATAGATGAGAACTCACTGCTAAATCTGTTACTGCTGGCTGAATCTGGCTAAGCACGGTCAGTAACCTGAGCATCCGAACCTATGATATGAAACATCATAGCACAAGAAACGAGTATGCGATCAGTACGTGAGAATGTACTAGTATGCTAAATGAGGTAAGGTTGAATGCATGGGTTTATAGTGCATAAACAATAACTAACTAAATGATATGCAAGAGCTGGATTAACATAAATGGAGGATCTGTAGCTACTGAACATACTGTACATACTGTGACTGAGTATACTGGAACTAAATATGATAACTGATAAATGAATATACTGATAATCTGAGATCACTGATAATCTGAATTACTGATAACTAAGTGATTGTATCTAACAGTCCTGATTCTATAGAACTTAACTGAGTTCTATTCTGAAGACTAAGACTGAAACTGAAAATGTGGGAGGTAATCATCCAACCGACATGCCACAAATCTTAACTGATAAGATAACTGAGCTGGGGTCCAATCTGTAACCCCAATTGGTAGGGTTTTAGTACTATGCCACGGGTAAAGACAACTACTGTGGAGTCAGTCCTAACTAACGGGTGACACCTGAGATCAGTCCTAAACTAGTGGGTGATCCCTGAGTATGTCATTCCTATCTAACGGGTGACATCTCATAACCGACGCTGGATACGTAGTTCTGGAACTTAAGGATTGCTTATAGGGACCCAGTCCTAATTAACGGGTGTGCCCCCATCCCTAGGCTCGCTCGGTGCTGAATCTTACTCCCAACTGAAAGACACTAAACTGAGTATACTAAACTGGACTGGACTAATACTGAGATTACTGAATTTTCCTAAGTTCTGTAACTGACTTAGTTCTACTGAGTTCTGTAATGGACTGAGGGTACTACTGATCATGACATAACTGATACTATTCTATAACTGACACTGGCTCTAGATAAACAGCTAAATTGTTGGGTATTAAATATCCCCAGGACTCGATAGCATGAAGAGTAAAGCAAAGTATAACTTTGAATAACATAACAATGTTCACTTGGTCATAATTCATTCATAGAGACACTTCATCAAACACTTGTAATGCATTAACTTGTACATGAATGAGGAATACATGTTAGCATACTATAATGGCATTATATCATTCTCATAGATAATTTATCAAACACATGGGAAGCATGCTTGGTTCATTAAATCATAAACACTTAGGGTTAACATGGCTACAACAATCAACTTGCAAAGTGAAGGGTTTATCATGAATATCATGTAATTCAATACATACTAGGATCAATTCTTGAAACTTGTAATCTAATTCATAGATTAAAATTCAAACAACATCATGAACATAAATTTAATCTAATTCAAACATGGAAATCATAAATCATAAATCTTGTATTTTGAAAAGGGATTCTTGGGCTCCATGGAAGGTAAGGATCCATGAATGAACATCTAACATACCTGAGAAGAAGAGTTCTTGAATGTTCTTGGAGAGATTCTTGAACTAGGGTTTTTGCCTCTTGAGAGAGAATGATTTAATTTGGGAAAAAACTGAATGAATAATGGCGTAACTATGTTTATTAGGGTTGATTTTCGTGTTAAAGGTTGACTAGGTCTATGGAAAAAGACTCAAATACCCCTGAAATGATTTAAAAGCTCAGAATTTAAAATTGGAAATTAATTGAAAAATCTCGATCTGGGTTCTTGGTGCGATACGGAACTATCGCGCTGTGTCACTGGAAAAGGGACAACTAAGGAATTGCTTAGTGGCGCGACGCGGTGGTATTGCGTTGCCACTTTGTTTGTGAACTGGAAGTGCACTGTAACGCGATGGAATCGCGTTGGTACACTAAAAATTGACATTTGTGAACTGGGTCTATGGCGTGATGCGCCAATATCATGGAGCAACACTGAAAATTGACAATTGCTATTTTGACACACTCCGCGATGTGATATGGGCCTGAATGACGATGTTTAACGACTGAAACATAAAATCGCCATAACTTCTTACCCGGTTATCAGATTTAGGCAAGTTTTATATCGTTGGAAATCTAATTGAATTTCCTACTCAATGAAAAGTCAAAATCTTGGAAATTCCACATGTATAAAAGTGTATTCATCTTTAAAGTAATTCTTCGACATTTTTTAGATGAATTTAAGCTAGGTAAAAGTACGGGGTGTTACATGTTCACTGTGCAAGAAACCCAGATACAAGAGAACCATATGTAATAACAACAAATCCTAGATAGGCTTTTACTACTTTGTTTTTTTAAGTCATGGTAATGTATGTATTTTGAAAACTCTACAGTTTGGTCTAATTAATGTCAGTTTTATCAATTTTGATCAGTTTCTAGTATCGACCAGGCTACCTTATAGCATATATTATGTGTATAGTCTATTAGGTATATTCTTTATATCCCACTTAGTTTATTATCGATTTTTTTAAGTCTATTGGCAAACCCTAAACATTCAATCGATTAGATGAACGGTCGGACATTTATGATACCTTAAAAAAATTATTGCACATCGATTTAAATGTTGTGTAGATTGGGTTTACGCTACCTAATCAACTTTTTTTCATCCACATATCGACCAACCAATGGGCGAGAATGTATTCCCAGCACTACCATGACCTCCTCCTCCTTCGCAATGACTTGGGTCATCTTTTCTACGATCTGGTTCAGGAGCGGGAGCATCTTCACCAAAAACTTTGGCATATTGCCCATTTTTTACGAGCAATCATCGAGAGGCTGAACATGGATCCCAACAACTTAATAACCCCTCCCCACCACCACCACCATCATCCCCTTAGTTTAGGATTTAATTTTGATATCTGTGTAGTTGTAGTTTTTGTTCTAGTTCACTGCAAAGAAGCTTTCATGGTTAGGAATTTTGTTAAATGAAAGTTTCTTTCTTTTTACCTTTTAACTCATACTTTGGTGTTGATGTTATGTTATGTAGCAGTGAACTAATGAAATGAACTATTTTCTGTTTCCTACATATTGTTTCTACTTGAATTTTATAATTTTATTGTTATTTGAAAATTTGCAATTCTGTTAGAAGATGAATGAAATAGTTATCGGACTTCAACATTTACGATCTATCATATATTATCATAGATAATGAATTTGTTCTATCAACAATTATGTAGATTTATACAAAATTAGTTGCAAGGTCGATGGGGCTTATGATTGACCGGTATCATTTTCTATGTGTTACTGTCTGTGTAATCGATGAATTCTATTATGAGGGTTCGTGTAATGGTAAACAAACATTAGTACATAGTAAAAAATATAAGTAAATAAATTAAATTAAGGACCATCGATTGTGTCTGGTGTAAATCCTAGACTTCAAGCCTTATCAATAATATACCGAATTAGTTTATTGCCCTTACTAGCATATTATGAAAAAAGAAAATAATTAATTAATAAAATAAATAAATTATTAAATTTTATGTAATTAAATAAGTTTAAACAAGTCATGTGATCGTATAAAAGTCCACATAAATTGGAGACAGTGATCAAAGATGTGTGAGGATGAGTAGTAATTGTACAATCAACATCCGCGGGGTAATGTTTACCCAAGCATAAGTATGTTGTGAGAAATTCATTTTCTCAACCATGACTCATTCCCTCACATCTTTGATCATCGTTTTCAATTTGTGGACTCTTATACAGTCAGACTTGTTTAAACTCATTTCATTTCATAAATTCTAATAATTTATTTTTTATTAATTAATTATTCTCTTTTTAAAATACATGGTAGTTATGGTCTATAAATATGTATCCTAGTTTGGTTAGCGTATTATGGAAGCAGGTCATAGTTTATGCTATGCTTAGTTATTTGCCCGACCTGATATAGTCTAGCATAAATGATGACCTACTTCCATAATGAACTAACTAGACTAGGATACATATTTATAGACCATAACTAGCATGTATTTTAAAAAGAAAATAATTAATTAATAAAAAATAAATTATTAGAATTTTTTCAATTAAATGAGCTTAAACAACTCATGTAATCGTATAAGAGTCCGCGTAAATTGAAAACGATGATCAAAGGTGTGAGGGGATGTGTTGTGGTTGAACTAATGAATTCCTCACAACATACTCGTGCTTGGGTAAACATTTCCCTGAGGATGTTGATTGTACAACCAGTACTCATCCTCACACATCTTTGATCACCTTCTTCAATTTATGTGAACTTTATACGATCACATGACTTGTTTAAGCTCATTTAATTGCATAAATTCAATAATTTATTTTTTATTAATTAATTATTTCTTTTTTCTCACAATATGCTAGTGAAGACAATAAACTAATCTAGTATATTATTGACAAGGCTTGCGGTATATGATTTACACTGGAAACAATCGAAGTTCCTCAATTCAATTTTATTTATTTAATTATTTATATTTTTGACTATGTACTAATATTTTTTTGACCTTTGCAGCAACCCGTATATACCTTAGCAATGACCGAGTATCGATCTATATGGTTCATCATCAACCCACCATATGAGAAGGTATCGATTATATTTATGGAATTTGAATGAGGTCCACCAAACAAAATTTAAATATCAAATTCTTACAACGGTAATAAAGTACATGTCAAATCACATCTAACGGTAATATCTAACTTCTTTATTTGTATAAAAGAAAGACAATTCTTATTTTAATACTCTCATTTTTTTGATTTTATTTCTTATTCATTTTTAAACGACTACAATGTCTCAAGCATCTCAAACATCCAATGCAAAAGTGCCCTACATATGTCCTTGTGGAAATTCAGCTGTCTTGAGGACGTCACGCACCGATTTAAATTCAGTTTAAAAATTATTCAACTGTGCGGTTGGAAAGTTGAGTACGTGCGTGATTTATATTTTTTTTCTTTAAATAAGAAAATTCATGTAATCACTTATTTTTTGGTCTAGGATAATGGCAGATGCTTTTTTTTAAGTGGCTTGTGAAAGACTCACTAACAAGCAACCCATTGACATCAAATTTTTAAGACGTTGTCTAGTTTCAAATGCTACAAAGGCTTTGAAAACTAAAAAAAACATAAAAATATGCTCATGATATTATTAAAAGAAGCCGAAGAGCAAAGGAATCACTAAAAGAAATCAAAATAGAGAAGAATCAACTAAAGCAAAGGTTGATTTTGATTGAAGAAAAAAAGAATGGCCTAAAAAATTTATTGTGTGATTTTTTTGTCGGTGTTGGCTTTTTGAAAAGGTGTAATATGGATGCAGGGGACTGAATAAATAGATGTATAGTTTCTTAAATCAACTGTGGGTGCAGTCTATAATTAATAGAGAATGACTTTTATAAGATTTATCGTTGACCTCTATAAACTATGAGTATAATTGAATTGGCAACACAATGCAGCATATAACAATAAACTTGTTTGTCATCTATTAGGTCTTCTATAAATAATTAAGTAGGTCTTTTATAATAAAAGATATCAGATACAGATTGATGCAATAAAAACAAACTTATTTGTCATCATTGTAAATGTATGATTTCTTAAATCAATCATGGGTGCAGTCTATAAATTATAGAGAATGACTTTTATAATACTTACCATCGACCTCTATAAACTATGACAATAACTAAATTAATAACACAATGCAATCAACTATATTATCTAATAAGACAATGGAATAACTGAACATAATTTCATCAATAAAGATTGACACAATTAAAAACAAACTTGTTATTAATTACGTTAACATTTCTAACATTTCTCATAATTAACAAATATCTACTTGTATATTTTTTAAATAATATGACTTTGATACCAATTGCAGGGGGTGCGGATTGTGCGGATAACTATGTTTGTTGAAATTCTATGTCATAGCATTCCTTAGTTATTTGTTTTAACCTTATTAATTCTTCTATATTATTTTTAAGGTATACTATATGTTCCATATTTCTAGTTTTTATATAGTCAAGTAGATTCTTTTTCATAACTATTTTTATTAATCTTATTTGCTCCATATCTTGTCTCTAATATTCTAAGTATTCGTAGTTTATCATTTTATCCTATAGTAGTTGTAATTTTACAAATTTTTGTGTAATAACTTATTCTAATCGTACTATATTTGATATGTAATTCTATGTTATCTATGTGATCCATTAAGATTTGTTGTTTATGTATGGTATTATATAAACTATCATTTGTATCTCCTTTTTCTAAGGTTAATTTTATTTTAAGTAATTTTTCTTCTAATTGTCCTTTTTCTCTTTTAAGTTGATTCCTGTAATTAATTTCTTCATATAGCCTACTTTGTTTTTCTCTAACTCTTTTAATATATTCTAACATTTTTAATCTGTAAAATATCCATATGAATAATAATTATCTAGATATGAATAGTAGCTATTGTCGTCATTTAAGTGTATTCTTTCTAATTCATCTTCTATCCAATTTTCATCTTCAATATCAAATACCTTTTCCCATATAATTTTCTTTATATCTATCTCTATATCCTTAAGTACATATAAAACAAGTATCTTAAATTTATTATATGTGGGTATAGTTTATCTAAAAACGGCATTCCTAAAAGCATATCTTTTGATGTTAGTTCATAATTATAGATCTCTTCTATTATTAATATCTTATCCCATACTTGTATTTTTATATTTCTAACTTTATAGGTAATTAAGCTTCCTTCATTATTAAATCTTTTGACTACTATTGGTGTTTTTAGCTTATCTCATTTGTCTTCTGGTAAACAATTATATCTACATAAGTTGGCTTCTGCTCCTGTATCTATCATAGGTGTATAATATCTATTATAATATCCTTCTACTATTATTTTCATAAGTACATATATTTTCATGTTAAAGCTCTTTTTATTAATAATCTTTCCTTATTGTAGGTTATGGTTAATTGTGTATGTTCTATATTGTAAAGTTTTACTTGTTCTAACTATTTTATTCCTAATATTATGTCTGTTTTTTGCATATCTTCCTTTATTTCAAATTCTATATTTATTTTTCTAACTCCTATTATTATTTCCTTTTCTGTTGAATCTTTAATAGTTATTAAACTTCTTGGTAGATCTGAGCATATATTACTATTATATTTTATTTCTTCATTTTTCACTAGGTATTTTGCTATATGGTTTTCTTCTTGTCCTGTGTTTAGGAGTATTAAATATTCTTTTTTATTTATTATTCCCGTTATATAATATTGAGTTAAATTAACTGTTGAAGTTATTTCATAATTTATTCTTTTCGATGATCCTGATGATTCTGGTTTTTCAAAAGCTATCGTTTTTGTTGCACTTATTCTATCATTTATTATTTCTAAATCTTCTTCTATATATATGTCTTTGTAACTATAATCATTGTTATCAATTGTTTTTACAAATTGTTCAAAAGGACTTTCTATTTGTATTTTATTAATTTTATTTTTTCCTGTTATTTTATGTTTTGTTGTTAATACATATAGATTTTTACATCTTGCTGTAAATATTTTACTTCCTGGGGTTAGTTCTATTCCTGATATTTTCCAATATAATATTAATGATTTATCTATATTTTTATCTGTTATTGCTACTGAATAATTCACACTTATTATAAATTTAAATTTTTGGTATATTAAATTTCCTCTTATAGCAGTTATTATACTTTTTTCTATTGGTTTTATAATTCTATCATCTGCTAAATATAATTCTATTGGTGTATCTATTCCTTCTCTAAAATATGCTTTTATTAATATTTCCGTTCCTCCAAGGTGTACGTATTTTATTGGGTCTGTACTTTTTATATCGTTTATTTCTTTATTAATTATTCTTTTTGTTACTAGTGGTATACTAGCTCTACCTTTTGCATATCTACAGTCTATTACCTGTTGTTTTTGGCTTACTACGTAGTATTCTTCTTTTCGTCTACTAAATATGTTTTTTATTGTTGGTATTTTAAATATTTTTTCTACTATTAAATCTAATTCTTTTCCTTTTATCTCGTCAAATATATTATTATCAAATATTATTTTCTGATTTGTTCCTTCTTCATTTACATATTCTTCCTTTGTTATTATTTTTATATCTTCTCCAGTCATTTGATTCATCTGATTTACTATCTATTTCATTATCTGTTTTATTTTCCGAAATTTCATATATACTATCGTCACTTTCTAATTCGTAATCTATATAATCTATTTGCATATATTCTGCATTTTCTATCTTTATTTCTGATATTTGTTTTTTTTTGTCTTTAGGTATTTTACAATCTTTAGCTAAATGTCCTAGTTTTCCACAATTATAACAAGTATATTCTTTTATAGATTTATTTCTCCTATATGGTCTTTTACATTTATAATTTTTTACATAATATCTTTTTCTTGGTTTCTTATACTTATATTTTGATTTTTTGTATTTCTTATATTTCTTATGTCTTTTTCTTTTCTTATAATATTTTTCTTCACATCCAAATTGAGGTGTTATTTTATCCTTGCAACATGCTAAATTTCTTATTAATGTTTTTTTCATTTTTATTTCTTCTCTGTATTTTTCACATATATTCCTATACCATTGTTGTAGAAATTTTATTCTTGCTCTTAGGGTATCTACTATTTGTGCTTCATCCCAATTCTTTATTATTTTTGAACTAAATGGTTCAGGTAATTTACTAAAATCTAATCTTCTTACTTATTTACTTTCTTTGGTATTGTATACTCCCTTATAGTAGTATTCTTTAAATGCACACGTATATTCATCTATATAGCACATATTACATACTGCTAGTTTTAACATTAAATTCCTATTTGTATCTTTTTCTTTGTTTTGTTCTTCTTCTTTTTCTGTTGTCATACTGCTAAATTCATCTTTTATAGCTATTTCATATTTTTTTCAATATGTCTATAGGTGTTAGTTTAGTTACTGTTGTTCCTTCCATTTTTTTATCAGCCCATAATACCTTTTTACTTTCTTCAGTTAAATTTAAAAATCATAATTTTGTTGTTCCTATTAGTGTTCTTTCTATATATTCTGGTGTATTTGTTGCATTTATACCATTGTCTAATAATTGTTTTGTTATATATCTTATCCATAATTGTATCATTTTATCTACATCTATTACACAGTCTAAGTCTAAAAAGTTATTTTTTTTTTTAATTATTTGTTTTGGTGTCCATTTGTTATATTCATCCTTTAGGTTATATCTTTTAAACTTATCTTTATAGTAATATGTAGGTTTTCCTATTTTTGATGTACTAGGTATTATATTTTCATCGTCTTTTTTTTTCAAGAGTGTTTATTTCCGTGTTTGTATTTTCTAAGTTTTCTTTATTAATTACTTTTTTTTTCATTAATTTCTAGTTTTTCTATATTTGTTAAGATTTTTGTATATGTTTCACTATCTTTTGAATTATAATTATGTGTTTCTTCAGCATCTATTGTATTTATTTCTATTTCATTAGTTTCTAATTCTTTATTTTCTAATTTTTCTTTAAATTGATTTATCTCAATTAATAATTTTTGTTCTTTATCTTTTTCTTTTTGTCTTTTTTCATACAGCTCTTTTAGCATTGCAGTTCTTTTTCTAATTCAACAATCCTATTATTTTTAGTTTCTTCTATTTTTTGTATTTCTTCTATAGTCTGTTGTTTTATTTTATCTATTTCTTTTTTCCTGTCTATTTCTACATTTTCGGTTGCTATTCTTACCATGACTGTTAATTTATCTTCTAATTTTAATTCTTCTTTTTCTAGCATTAAGTATAAATGTTCACTTATTTTCTTATATCTTCTTCCTAAATTAGAAAATACTATTCTTATTTTTAATCCTTCATGATTTTCATATATTTTTTCATCTATTATAAATTCTTCCTTGTTCATTTTATCTACTTGATAGTGTATAGATCATGTTGATATATGTATTCTAGATTATCTATTTGTGATTCTAAATATGATATTTCTTTTTTTTGTGCTTTTATTGATTTTTGGCATACTCCAACAATCATGTTATATTGCAGTCTTTCTTTTCTTATTTTTAATTCTTTTCGTTTTTCAGATATTATATGTTTTAGCTCTTTATATTTTTGAGATTTTGTTATGTTATTCATCTGTACAATATTTATAATATTTTGGTGGATACCGAAATCTGATTTTATCATAATTAGGTGGTATGTATCTCATTCTTCTAGATTTTAAAAGAATTATTAATTTTTCATCATTGCTAGAAATTAAGGTAATTAAGTAAGCTAACCTGTGGGAGTTTTCTTTTATTTTATTTAACTCCTTATATTCTGGGTAGTAACTAGTTAAAATTCTTTTAATTTCTCTAAAAGCTTGTGTATTTTTAAATGGTCTTCTCATATTTAACAAATAAATAACAACATAGTTAACAAGGCAACATAATTAATAATATTAATTAAGTTTACATTTCTAACATTTCTCATAATTAACACATATCTACTTGTACATTTTTTAAATAACATGGCTCTGATATCAATTGTAAGGGGGTCCGGATTGTGCGGATAACTATATTTGTTGAAATGCTATGTTATAGCATTCCTTAGTTATTTTTTTTAACCTTATTAATTCTTCTGTATTATTTTTAAGGTATACTATATGTTCCATATTTCTAGTTTTTATATAGTCAAGTAGATTTTTTTTCATAAGTATTTCTATTAATCTTATTTGCTCCATATCTTGTCTCCAATATTCTAAGTATTCGTAGTTTATCATTTTATCCTATAGTAGTTGTAATTTTACAAATTTCTGTGTAATAACTTATTCTAATTGTACTATATTTGATATGTAATTCTATGTTATCTATGTGATTCATTAACATTTGTTGTTTATGTATAGTATTATATAAACTATCATTTGTATCTCCTTTTTCTAAGGTTAATTTTATTCTAAATAATTTTTCTTCTAACTGTCTTTTTTCTCTTTTAAGCTGATTCATATAATTAATTTCTTCATATAGCCAACTTTGTTTTTCTCTAACTCTTTTAATATATTCTAACATTTTTAATCTGTATAATATTCATCTGAATAATAATTATCTAGGTATGAATAGTAGCTATCGTCATCATTTAAGTGTATTCGTTCTAAGTCATCTTCTATCCAATTTTCATCTTCAATATCAAATACCTTTTCCCATATAATTTTCTTTATATCTATCTCTATATCTCAAATACTTAATTCTAGAAAAAGAAGAATTAAAATTAGAAGATAAATTAGCAGCCATGGTAAGAATAGCAAGAGAAAACGAAGAAATAGACACGAAAAAAGAAATAGATAAAATTAAACAACAGACAATAGAAGAAATACGAAAAATAGAAGAAACTAAAAATAATAAGATTGCTGAATAAGAAAAAGAACTGCAAATGCTAAAAGAGCTGTATGAAAAAAGACAGAAAGAAAAAGAAGAAAAAGATAAAGAACAAAAATTATTAATTGAGATAAATCAATTTAAAGAAAAATTAGAAAATAAAGAATTAGAAACTAATGAAATAGAAATAAATACAATAGATGCTCAAGAAATAGATAATTATGATTCAGAAGATAGTGAAACATATACAGAAATCTTAACAAATATAGAAAAACTAGAAATTAAAGAAAAACAAGAAATAATTAATAAAGAAAACTTAGGAAATACAAACACGGAAATAAACACTCTTGATAAAAAAGACGATGAAAATATAATACCTAGTATATTAGAAATAAGAAAACCTACATATTATTATAAAGATAAGTTTAAAAGATATAACCTAAAGGATGGATATAACAAATGGACACCAAAACAAATAATTAATAAAAATTATAACTTCTTAGACTTAGACTGTGTAATGATGTAGATAAAATGATACAATTATGGATAGGATATATAACAAAACAATTATTAGACAATGGTATAAATGCAACAGATACACCAGAATATATAGAAAGAACACTAATAGGAACAACAAAATTATGATTTTTAAATTTAACTAAAGAAAGTAAAAAGGTATTAAGGGCTGATAAAAAATGGAAGGAACAACAGTAACTAAACTAACATCGATAGACATATTGAAAATATATGAAATAGCTATAAAAGATGAATTTAGCAGTATGGCAACAGAAGAAGAAGAACAAAACAAAGAAAAAGATACAAATAAAAATTTAATGTTAAAACTAGCAATATGTAATATGTCCTATATAGATGAATATACGTGTGCATTTAAAGAATACTACTATAAGGGAGTATACAATACCGAAGAAAGTAAAGAAGTAAAAAGATTATATTTTAGTAAATTACCTGAACCATTTAGTTCAAAAATAATAAAGAATTGGGATGAAGCAAAAATAGTAGATACCCTAGGAGCAAGAATAAAATTTCTACAACAATGGTATAGGAATATATGTGAAAAATACAGAGAAGAAATAAAAATGGAAAAAATATTAATAAGAAATTTAGCACGTTGCAAGGATAAAATAACACCTCAATTTGGATGTGAAGAAAAATATTATAAGAAAAGAAAAAGACATAAGAAATATAAGAAATACAAAATATGAAAATATAAGTATAAGAAACCAAGAAAAAGATATTATGTAAAAAATTGGATATTATGTAAAAAAATTATAAATATAAAAGACCATATAGGAGAAAGAAATCTATAAAAGTGTGTACTTGTTATAATTGTGGAAAGTAGGACATTTAGCTAGAGATTGTAAAATGCCTAAAGACCCAAAAAAGAAACAAATATCAGAAATAAAGATAGAAAATGCAGAATATATGCAAATAGATTATATAGATTACGAATTAGAAAGTGACGATAGTATATATGAAATTTCGAAAAATGAAATAGATAGTAAATCAGATGAATCAAATGAATGAAGATATAAAAATAATAACAAAGGAAGTATATTTAAATGAAGAAGGAACATATTAGAAAATAATATTTGATAATAATATTTTTGACGAGATAAAAGGAAAAGAATTAGATTTAATAGTAGAAAAAATATTTAAAATACCAACAATAAAAAACATATTTAGTAGACGAAAAGAAGAATACTACGTAGTAAGCCAAAAACAACATGTAATAGTCTGTAGATATGCAAAAGGTAGAGCTAGTATACCACTAGTAACAAAAAAAATAATTAATAAAGAAATAAACGATATAAAAAGTAAAGACCCAATAAAATAGTACACCTTGGAGGAACGGAAGTATTAATAAAAACATGTTTTAGAGAAGGAATAGATACACCAATAGAATTATATTTAGCAGATGATAGAATTATAAAACCAATAGAAAAAAGTATAATAACTGCTATAAGAGGAAATTTAATATACCAAAAATTTAAATTTATAATAAGTGTGAATTATTCAGTAGCAATAACAGATAAAAATATAGATAAATCATTAGTATTATATTGGAAAATTTCAGGAATAGAACTAACCCCAGTAAGTAAATATTTACAGTAAGATGTAAAAATCTATATGTATTAACAACAAAACATAAAATAACGGGAAAAAAATAAAATTAATAAAATACAAATAGAAAGTCCTTTTGAACAATTTGTAAAAATAATTGATAACAATGATTATAGTTACAAAGACATAGATATAAAAGAAGATTTAGAAATAATAAATGATAGAATAAGTACAACAAAAAGGATAGGTTTTGAAAAACCAGGATCATCGAAAAGAATAAATTATGAAATAACTTCAACAGTTAATTTAACTCAATATTATATAACGGGAACAATAAATGAAAAAGAATATTTAATACTACTAAACACAGGATAAGAAGAAAACCATATAGCAAAATACTTAGTGAAAAATGAAGAAATAAAATCTAATAGTAATATATGCCCAGATCTACCAAGAAGTTTAATAACTATTAAAGATTCAGCAGAAAAGGAAATAATAATAGGAGTTAGAAAATAAAAATAGAATTTGAAATAAAGAAAGATATGCAAAAAGCAGACATAATATTAGGAATAAAATGGTTAGAACAAGTAAAACCCTACAATATAGAACACATACAATTAACCATAACCTACAATAAGGAAAGATTATTAATAAAAAGAACTTTAACATGAAAATATATGTACTTATGAAAATAATAGTAGAAGGATATTATAATAGATATTATAAATCTATGATAGATATAAGAGCAGAAGCCAACTTATGTAGATATAATTGTTTACCAAAAGACAAATGGGATAAGCTAAAAACACCAATAGTAGTCAAAGGATTTAATAATGAAGGAAGCTTAATTACCTATAAAGCTAGAAATATAAAAATACAAATATGTGATAAGATATTAACAATAGAAGAGATCTATAATTATGAACTAACATCAAAAGATATGCTTTTAGGAATGCCATTTTTAGATAAACTATACCCACATATAATAACTAAAACACACTGGTGGTTTACAACACCATGTAAACAAAAGGTAAGAGAAAAAAGAGTTATTAATAAAATAAGAAAGAAAACTGATTGGATAAAAGGAAGTGAAAAAATCACACAAAAATTAGAAAATATAAAAAATACTGAAGACACAATAGAACTAGTTATATTTTCAATAAATAAAGAAGAAATAACTATATTTTCAATAGATAAGGTAGAAATAAGAAAGAAAAAATTAAGACAACTATATAGTGAAGATCCATTAAAAGGATGGAAAAAACATAAGACTACTGTAAGAATTGAGCTAATAGATAAAAATAGTATAATAACCCAAAAATTATTAACATATAACTTTGATGATTTAAAAGAATTCAAAATGCATATAGATGAATTATTAGAAAAACAATACATACAAAAAAGTAATAGTAAACACAATAGCCCAACATTTATAGTAAATAAACACAGTGAACAAAAAAGAGGAAAAAGTACAATGGTTATTGATTATAGAAACCAGTATAAATGTTCAACTATTTTCTTATATCTTCTTCCTAAATTAGAAAATACTATTCTTAGTTTTAATCCTTCATGATTTTCATATGTTTTTTCATCTATTATAAATTCTTCCTTGTTCATTTTATCTACTTGATAGTGTATAGATCATGTTGATATATGTATTCTAGATTATCTATTTGTGATTCTAAATATGATATTTCTTCTTTTTGTGCTTTTATTAATTTTTGGCATACTCCAACAATCATGTTATATTGCAGTCTTTCTTTTCTTATTTTTAATTCTTTTCATTTTTTAGATATTATTTGTTTTAGTTATTTATATTTTTGTGATTTTGTTATGTTATTCATCTGTACAATATTTATAATATTTTGGTGGATACCGGCATTCGCCAAGATAAGGCAAGAGTTTCTGCACGGAAAGCAAGCCTTCTTGTACACAAAAAATATTCTCTCATATAATCAATAAAGATATTTAGTTTTACACTAAGCTATGGATGAGGAAAACACATATTTATCAAATCTACCAGAACAAGTATTTTCATTTATAATTATGAATATCTAAATTCATAAATTCCTGACAATCATGATATAATAAAATCAGCTCATATTAGTTACTTTATAGTAGAATTATTCGAAGAATGGCATGTTAAGAAGTTTATTAACAAAGTGGAAAGGAGAAAAATTTTCAATAACTATGTCATCCTAAAGGTGAAATCGGTTAGGCAAAGAAGCCGTGATAGGGGAGTAACCAGAGTAGAGGCGTTGTTTAGGAAAAAAGTATCTAGATTACCATGCTAATAGTGACCAAAGAACATGTTATTTAAGAATAATCTAGTATATAGTGATCTAAGATAATCATATTTTGTTATGTATATGATTGGAGGGAATATTTTGAAAAATAGCATCATATGAAAAATGAATATTTACTTACATACTGAAATGATAGATGAATTTAAGATACTTGTTTTATATGTACTTAAGGATATAGAGATAGATATAAAGAAAATTATATGAAAAAAGGTATTTGATATTGAAGATGAAAATTGGATAGAAGATGAAATAGAACGAATACACTTAAATGACGACGATAGCTACTATTCATACCTAGATAATTATTATTCATATGGATATTTTACAGATTAAAAATGTTAGAATATATTAAAAGAGTTAGAGAAAAACAAAGTTGGCTATATGAAGAAATTAATTACAGGAATCAACTTAAAAGAGAAAAAAGACAATTAGAAGAAAACTTACTTAGAATAAAATTAACCTTAGAAAAAGGAGATGCAAATGATAGTTTATATAATACTATACATAAACAATAAATGTTAATGGATCACATAGATAACATAGAATTACAAATCAAATATAGTACGATTAGAATAAGTTATTACACAAAATTTTGTAAAATTATAACTACTATAGGATAAAATGATAAACTACGAATACTTAGAATATTGGAGAAAAGATGGAGAAAATAAGATTAATACAAACACTTATGAAAAAGAATCTAGTTGACTATATAAAAAATAGAAATATGGAACATATAGTATACCTGGTGGATACCGAAATCTGATTTTATCATAATTAGGTGGTATGTATCTCATTCTTCTAGATTTTAAATGAATTATTAAATTTGCCTCATTGCTAGATATTAAGGTAATTAAGTAAGCTAATCTGTGGGGGTTTTTCTTTGTTTTATTTAACTTCTTATATTCTGGGTAGTAACTAGTTAAAATTCTTTTAATTTCTCTAAAAGCTTGTGTATTTTTAAATGGTCTTCTCATATTTAACAAATAAATAACAACATAGTTAACAAGATAACGTAGTTAATAATATTAATTAAGTTAACATTTCTAACATTTCTCATAATTAACACAACACATATCTACTGTAACTTTAAAATTTCTTTTTTTATTTTTGGTGAAATAATTTACAGTCACATAAATATCTAAAATTTATTTTAGACCACAACGTTACTCTTTTTTTTTTCTTTTTTTAATTTGACTTAAGTCATTGATAAACCCTTAAACTTTTTGAGATTTCACTTGGACCCCTCAACTTACCATTGTACCTATTGAACACTTCATTCTTAATAAATTTATACTTATTTGACACTAAATCAAAATATGGTGAAAACTTGAAGTGAGTGTAACTCACATGCCAAATAGACCAATGAAGTAATGCCACGTGGAAATTGAATTCAAATATTTTTTTTAAAAAAACTAACTTTATTTAAATAATAGAAAAGAAAAAAAATAATTTTTTAAAAAATTAATCCAACCCCCTCCCCCTAAACCTCTTCTTCTCCATCGAAACCCACTTCCTAATTATTTTAGTTTGATTTTTCTCTTCGATTGTTTTCATTGCTTTTTCTTATGGTGTGTGGTTGTTTGGTGTTGATCGAAGTTGTTGGAGTTAGCGGTGGTATTTCATTGATGAAGTTTTATCAGAAATGGCTTGAGTTAGTAGGAATTGGAGCTTTGTGAGTCAGGTTAGAGCTCCCTGGTGGTTGGTCGGAGGAATTCTCTGATGTGATGCGTTTTTTGGTAAATCTCAGAACTGAGTGGAGTTAATCTAGTGGAGAACGAAGGGAGTACATTGTTGTTGCTAATGGGTGTCGATTTTATTCTAAATCATTTAAACCAATTCATTACTAATTTTTCAGTCAATGGCAAATTAACAAAAAAATGATGGTGGAGAAAATGATTCGTTACATATGTTGGTGGAGAAGATTATTTAGAACAACAAATTAATCATTTAAATAAGTTAAAAGTATTTTTCTAAAAAAATTAATCATTTTAAAAAAAAAATTATGTGTAAAAGTTGAAAAAAAAAGAAAAAATACTTTTTAAATTTGGTTCACGCACCTTAAGAGTGTGAAACATACTTTCTTTTGTCATGTCAACATTTTGGATCCAATAAGAATGACTTTTGAATAGTTAAAGTGTTCAATAGGTACAATGATAAGTTGAGGGGTTCAAGTGAAATCTCGAAACAAGTTTAAGAGTCTATCGATGACTTAAGCCTTTTAAATTTATGTTAAGTCCAAGGATACCACATCAATATAGACTGGAGATTAATAATACGAGGTCCTACTATCAAGAGAAGATTTAGAATGGTACCCATTTTGAAAACTAAATTAAGGTCATATCCACTTAATTTCTTTTCATTTATTTTCTAGGGTTAGGGTATGGAAAAAGCAAAGCGGGGTAGGGTTGTGGGGTCATGAGCCTCTTTAACATTCTTAAAAGTTGGGGACAAAATATAAGTTTGTAAAAATATAACAAAATCCCTTTTTATATTTATTAAATATTCAAACCTTTTTAAAATTTATTTAATAAATTCAGCAACCTCTCTCTCTCTCTGCTCAAAAAATTTTCTTCCCCATTTTCTTCATCGTTGTAGAGAATTGAAATGGTTTTCTCCATTGTTCCTCCCCAAGTCAAAATCTTTCATCTTCTCTTACTCAGGTAAGTTTAATCTTCTTCCTCGATCAGTTTTAGATCTATTTTAGTATATTTTTTTGATTGGGTTTTTGTGTAGTCGTTTTTGGATTTTCACAAAAATTATATTGTTCTTGATTAAATTAGTCAAAATCTGAGAGTTTTAAGTTAATATTCTTGATTCTGCATGTTTAATTGTGTTTTGCTTTGGATAATGGCTAATTTTTTTTAAAATTTTTTATGTTTATATTTCCTATCGATTTTTGAATTTTTTTACTGAATTAGACATGTTTTAATAGTGTTCTTGTTCCTGTGAGTTGCACTGCTAATATCTAAAGAAGTTGCTACTTAATTTGCATGTTTGATTTGAGACATTTTTTCAATTATTTTAATAGACTAGTGGTTGATAAATTGACCACTACCGATTTGTTTTTTCTTATAGATCATAAATGGTTAAAGTTTATGAAGAAGTTAAAGGGGTTTCTTTGACTGCTTCTAGAAGTAGAAAGTGAAAAGCTGAAGAAGTTTCCAAAACTTTAAAGAGGAAAAAAGTTGTAATCGAAGAATCTGAGTCGAAAAGTTTATAAAAAATTATTGTCGAGATTGAGGAATTCGAGAAAAGTAGTACACATGAGAGTGATGATATTGAGGATAGTGAAGAGGAAAGCGAAAGGAAAAGCAACGAAGAAAGTGAAAGTAATAGCGGTGGAGATGAGAATAGGAGAGACAATGGAGACGGGGAGGAGGATAATCACCTATCCTTGCCAATTTGTGCAAGAGATATATCTGTTGAGTTGTACGACCTAACTATGTGGATGGATGAGTTAGGTTCTTTTCTAGTAAAGCTTTTCATAAAAGAAAGAATGAAATTTTATAGGGAGTTTAGAAGGATTCTAATTGAACTAAAGCTCTATGCTGATTTTAAGAAGACCTATTTTAGACACTTGAGACATTTATCAAAATATTTTAAATTCAATGGACAGATGGTCCATTATATGTTGATACAACGTATGAAAAATAATAAAAAACTGTATGAAATTTGATTCTATGTGAACGATAAGCCAGTTTGTTTCGGCTTAAAGAAATTTACTTTGATACGGGGTTGAATTGTTCAGCATACGCCCGTGAATAAAAAATGAACAAAGTCCTCAAAAATGGTGAAAGTCTTTATTTTAAGGTGATGAAGAACAACAATATTATGGCTGTAAGTCTTATTAGCCTGATCAAAGGTAATAGGTTGACTAAGTAGTAAAAGTTGAAGTGCGCTTTAGTTTGGTTCATACACTCGATGCTGCTAGCAAAGAACCCTTCAAAGAAGTTGGATTCAGACCACATCAAGATGGCGACTGATTTTGATTTCTTCGAGATTTATCCATGGAAAAAAACATTTGGGCTGAAATTGAGTTATTTGAAAAAATAAGATTGATTTGAGCAAGCAGAAAAAAGCAGTTTTCATGAAGAATAATGCATCGTACGCTTTATACAGCTTTTCTTGAGCATTTATGGTACTTATTATCTAGCATCTTATCGATTTAATATAGACTCTCACCTATTTATGTAGTAATACATAGACTTTGTAGATTTATTTATACTTCTATTGATTGCAGGTTTGGATATATGAGGCTTTTTCTCATCTTGAAAGGTACGCTGAAAAGTCGATGGATTCTTCTTTGCCCATTTTTCGTCTACTTAAATGGCACACGTCAAAGAATGACAACATAATGAAAGGCGACCCATTTAAGTACAAACGGAACAACACAAAGGTAAAATTTTACTTGTTATAATATCATCATAATATTATTAAATTAGTGAATATCGTATAATTTATATTTTTTTATAGATTGTGCACCCATATCTTACCCCTATTGTCCATGAGATAAAACAGACCTATATGAAAATATTTAAGTCATACATGGACGAAGTTAAGTACACATCCATTGATGCCTGAAGTCATAGTTAAAAGGTGTGATTGTCCTCACTTCATCACTGGAGGTCATGGAAGAAGACAAAGGTTTGGGTGGTCACAATTATGTCCCAAGTCTAGCACATACTTATAATCATATTGGTTTTAGTGGACAAAAAACTGCATTGGACACTTCTAATGATGAAGATCTGCATGAGCGTGTTGGTTTGCTCGAGAAAACTATTCTAGATATCACTTTTTTTGTTAGAGATGAAAGGTTAAGAAGAATCGAGAATAACAAGAAGAATCTACAAGATCAAGGTAAACTAGTTTATTTTTTGTTCTTCCTATTTAATTTACTTGCATAATTTTGGTAATCCTTTCAAAACAATGCAGTGATCGTCGACAGTCTCTCTTCTATCCAATATCAAGTAATCCTTGAAGAACTCATAGTCGTAGTGACTAACTTTGCAACAATAGATGAAAAATAGAAGAAGAGAAGAAAGAATAAGAAATAGAGAGGAAAAGCCAGAAGATGAACAAGATAAGAAAGAAGAAAAAAATAAGAGAAGATGACAATTGAAGAAGAAATAGAAAATAAGAAAAAATCAAAAGAAGATGGTGAAAAGAAATCAAAAGAAGAAGAAGAAGAGAAAAAGAAAAGAAAGTTGATGATGAAGAAGAAGTGATTGAACATGAGGATGAGAAGATAGAAGAAGAGAAGAAATAAGAAGAAGATGAAGAGACAAAAGTGGAGGCAGTTAATAAAGAAGAAGTGACTGAACAGAAGGATGAGAAGATAGAAGAAAAGAAAAAATAAGAAGAAGACGAAGAGACAAAAGAGAAGCCAGTTGATGAAGAAGAAGTGACTGAATAGGAGGATGAAAATATAGAAGAAGAGAACAAATCAAAACAATAATAATAAGAGGAAAATAAAGAAAATAAGAAAAAACAGTAGAAGAAGAGGAGAAGAAAGATGAAGAAAAGAAAGCGGACATGATGGACATTGTTAAGGAACTCAATGATGATTGTGGTGTTAGCCAAAACAGTTGATAACATGTAGTTTGGTAGCTTGAAAAAAATAATTCACTTTCTACCAAAACACTAATTTTGACTGGAAGGTTATAATGAAATGATGGTGTTGTCCTTTTATTGTAATGATTTTCTTTATTAGCTTAAGGGATTGCTTGGTAGAGTAAGAATAGTATAGAGTAGATCATATTAATATTATTAGAAATAATTCTTATACTATGTTTAATTGATATATTAAACATAACATCAGGGGCGGATCTAAGGGTCCCGTTGGAGTTCTCAGGAACTCAGTAACTTTCGTACGGATCTAGTATTTATATAGAGAAATATAGTAAATATATAAATATTATAAGTTCGGAACCCATAATCAAAGTGTATTGTTGGTCTAGTGGAGTAGAGGGGCTTGTAAAAATTTTATGGACCTCATTGTTATGGGTTCAAATCACATTACTTACTATTTATTTTTATTTTTATCTAGGAAGAATACATATACAGGCCCCTCAACTATTCGACTTTTTCCGTATAGGCACCTCAATTAGGCCATGTACCTATTGAACCTTTACTCCTTCACAAAACGTTTCAATTAAGTACAATTGTTGACGTGGCACTGACGTGGCGTGGCATGTGTAATACACTCTCCATTAGGAGAGTGAGGGACCATAATTACTAAAGAAAAATTAAATATAAAAAACTCAACCAATAAAAAAAATATATTAAAAAAATAAAAAGAAAAAACAAAGTCATCATCTTCTCCATAACTCACAATTTTCAATTTTTTTACCCCTTCCCCCCTTTTCTCTCTTCTTCCTTACACTGTAATAATCTTCGTCCAAAAACAAGAAAGAACCTTTTAAAAAAAATGTGGGTAATTGCTGGAATAACATTTAGGCCTAATAAACTGAAACCAACATCAACAAAGCTAAACAGAGAAGAATCTGAAGAAGACGATAAAGTAGAAAAGAGTTCAACAACTCCGACATCGAGAGATTCAAGGATACCAAAGAAACTTCCATGTCCACGATAACCAGTTAAACGTAGGCCAACTTCAACTTGTCAATAAAAAGAAATGCTTTAATGGTGGAAAAAAAGGAATTTTTTTTGGAGATAAGTGAAGAAGAATAAGATATCATTTTTTCCTTTTTACTTTTGTGTGCTCAATAATGGAGAAAGGGGTGTTTGAAAGGGAAGAGGAGGGGGAGGATCGGGTAGGCAGCTGAAGAGGGGGGTATATTAATGATTTATTTTTTTAAATTAGATTTAATTATATTAGAAAATTATTTTTATGATTATTTTAAGTTAAAATGCCACGTGTCGTTATTTAATTTGTCACTTTGCCATATCATTAGCGTGTGTATTACACGTATTTTATAATTTTTGCCACATCTGCAGATTGTGTTTAATTGAAACATTTTCTGAAGGAGTAAAGGGTTCAATAGGTACATGGCCTAATTGAGGTACCTATACAGAAAAAGTTGAATAGTTGAGGGGCCTGTATATGTATTTTGCCTTTTATCTAACATAAGAAACTCACAAACTTTAAATCCTACATCCGTATCTGCATAACATACATACCAATGGTTATTGGAATTATCAGGTGCAAGGTAGGGGATCAAAGAAAAGTATCATTTTTGGAATAATTGACAGATTAGGACATGCACCTATTAAACTATAGTTTCCCTAATGTAAGTGGCTCTTTCTATAATGCAAGGGGCAGGCATAGTTTCTTGGGAAATGTAATAACCCGCATGTTTCTAAGCTAGGAAGTGAATAAGTTTTCCTACGTATGAAACCTCCTATCCTTTGAGTAGCATTTTAGTGCATGACTTACAATAAATATCCTAGCAATAGGATAGCTGGAGATGTCTTAAGCATGCTCATATGAGTCGCTTAGAGTGATGCAAGCTAAGAGTTTTTGAATCCATCAAGTCTTAGTGTTTGATTTTGCAAGGGTCATCTTTGAACAAGAATAACTTGATTGATATATGACATTTTGGCAGATTTAGACCAAAAAAATTGTAGAGAATCTAATTATCTTTCCAACGATACCAATTTCATCAAAATACGACACCCGAGCAAGGAGTTATGGCCTTTCAAAGTAGAATGCGCCGCCTAACCAATCGCACATGGCCACTGGAAAGCATAGGCGATATAATATGCGGCGCCTATGTAAGCATAGGCGATAGCATATATGGATCCTATGTAAGTATAGGCGATAGCATATGCGGTGCCTATGTAAGCATAGGCGATAACATATGTGGTGCCTATATATGATTTCAGCCACGAAAACACTTAGTTTTTGAGTTATTTCGAGGGTAGTTAAGTCTTTTAACACTCCTTACATGTTCCTAAACCTAAACTCACGAAATTTATAGCTTCTAAACACATTAAAACCCTATTAACATCTCAAAGTTCATTATCTAAGAGCACCATAGGAGAAAAACAACTAGGGTTGCACAATCAAGTTTGAAGATCAAATTTCAAGGAAATTCCTCCATCAATCATCAAGAACCTCCCTTCCAAGGTATGCGTAGTGTTCATCCACGGATTCCTTTCATCCGTGGAGTTCAAAAATCAATCTTTAAAATACAAAAGCTTGGTTGGTTGTGGTGATATGATCATGCCCATGTTGATGCTTGTTTGTTTTGCTATATAATAGTATCGTGACTGTATATCTCATGAAAGTTATGTTGTTAGTTGAAAAACATGATCTTTAGATGGATTGATAGAATGCAAGTATGAAATCCACCTATTCCTTAAACAATGCATGCAAGGTGTTCGATAAAATTCCTAATATGTTAGAACTTCATAATTACATGATTTCATGATATCTAAATAACAAGTTCATGTTAGTCATACACTCCAATATGAATTTCCATGCAAATTATGTGTTGTTATTGTTATGGTATAAAGCATGTATGATAATGGAGATATAAATTATGTACACAAAATGTATCCATGCTTTTCCTATCATGTTTGAAATATTGAATAAATACATGAAGTATACTATCTCCTGCTTATGATATTGTGAATTGTGGACTCAAATCTTGTGATCAAGTCATGTCATGTGTGTCAATTTCCTCCTATCGAGTCCTGGGGGTATTCGTACCCAAAAACTATAGCTATGTTCCTAGAGCCATGTCACGTTTCACGATATCTAAACTCAAGCTATGATTCTATAGACTTCAGTCAGTCATGTGACTCAGGAAAACCTCATGATCTCAGTCAGTTGTCAGATATCAGTAATATTCCGCCAGTTAATGAAATTCAGTAAGATTAAGTCATGTATAGTTAGTTATTCATGTATAGTCCCTCCAGATGGGAGTAGAGGTTTGCACCGAGTGAACCCAAGGATGGGAACTCACCCGCCAGTTCAGGGTGTGATTCTTAGAAGCAGTCCTTGTGTTCCAGAACTACGTAGCCAGCGTAGGTTAAGACATCTTAACCTGTAAGATTAGGGTTGATGAGGTGGTTTAACCTGTCAGTTTAGGGTTCCCACCGTTCTCATTGAGTACCTGCCAGATAAGGGTCACTCATAAGCTGTCCTTACCCGTGGCACAATATTGACACCCCTCCAGTCGGGGAAGAGATTGGACCCCATCTTAGCCATAACGGCATACATGGGGTATGCCGGTTAAACACTACCTCCCACAGTTTTAGTATCAGTCTCAGTAAAAGAACTCAGGGCGTTTTTTAGATTTCAATATATATAGGATTGTCAGATACAGTCGTTATGTTCTTCAGATTTCAGTATATACAGGACTGTCAGATATAGTCATCCATGTTATCAGCTTGTAGTATCAGTCATGACAGTTATCAGTAAACCATGTATTAGCTTACAGGTCTTGCTATCACGCATTCACGGTCCCAGTTTCTATATATGCATGTTTGCACTTCTACGTTCATATTAGTCAGTCAGTGTTGTTCATGCATGAAACCCCTTATGTTCATCCTACCTTCCTCGTACACTCAGTACTCCAGTTGTACTGACGCATTTGAAATATGGTGCTTTCTTTTCATGTTACACCATAGGTTCTGAGACACGAGCTCCAGCCCAGCAGTAGCGGTAGCATTCCAATCGCAGAGACACAGTGAGTCCTCATTGATTCGAGGAAAATATGATTTAATACATTTATTTATTTCTTCAGTTCAGTGTTACGGAGTTAGTTGGAGACATATTCCTTCAACTCCTTATTCAGATAGTTTAGAGGCTTTCATATTTATTCTCAGATTTATGTTCAGACTTAGCTTTCAGATTGAGTTATTTTGGGTATTTTCACCCACATGGATGTTATGATTTTCAGACATGGTTTTATTCAGTTGAACCTTATGGTCTTACAGTTTTGCGTATTCTGCATTATTATGTCATGATTTGCAGTATACAGGTATAGATATCAGTCATGGGTTAGCTTGTGGTCCCTCGGGGTCATGAGCATCGTGTAGCGTTCCGGTTCAGCAAATCGGGGTGTTACAAACTTAGTATCAGAGCCTAAGGTTCAATAGAGTCCTAGGAATTCTGAAAGCCGCATCTAGTAGAGTCTTGTACATGGGTGTGTTGCGCGCCACATTTATGTACATGAGTCTATATGATGTTTTAGAAATAGTCCCTTTTCTTCAGTATTCATGTCATGCTAGTGAGCTCCTCAGTCTAATCCATTCTTCTCTTATTCCAGACCATGACCCCAAAGAGAAGAAACCAGCCAGCTCCTCAACCCGAAGATCCTTTGGGCAAACATGTTTCCCATGCGGAGTTTAGAGTCGCATTTACCATACTTGCTCAGTCTGTGGCTGCACAGAATGAACGGCCACCAGTCATTCCGAACAATCCAGTGGCCAATTGAATAGAAGCTAGGGTTCGGGACTTCACCCGGATGAACCCTCCATCTTTCCATGGGTCTAAGTCTGATGAGGACCCTTAAGAGTTCATTGACCAAGTCCAGAAGGTCATTGATATCATGGGTATTACTTCTATTGAGAGTGTCGAGTTAGCCGCCTACTAGTTATAGGATGTTGCTCAAGATTGGTACAAATAGTGGAATTCTGAGAGGTTAGATGATGCAGGCCCTATCGAGTGAGAGGAATTTGTCACGGCCTTCTTAGACAGATTCTTTCCCCAAGAGCTGAGGGAAGCCAAAGTTCTTGAGTTCATCAACCTCGGGCAGGGGAATATGACAGTTATGGAGTATTCTCTCAGATTTACTCAGCTAGCCAGGTATGCTCCTCATGTGGTTGCAGACAACAGGGCTAAGATGAGCAAGTGTGTGTAAGGGGTCAATGATAGCGTGGTAAATGAGTGTAGGTCTGTAATGCTGATCGGTGATATGACCTTAGCCAGACTCATGACCCATGCCTAGCAAGTAGAAGAGCAGAAGGTTAAGACTAGGTAGAGGCAGAACAAGAGACCAAGGTCAGGTAACTTCAACTTTGCTCACCCCAAGTCAGATGGAGGAAACCGTTCACAGTTTTGCTCTAAGTCAGCCGTTCCAGCTCCTTCCTCTGCCAGCGCTCTAGTGCCAAAGTTCAGAGACAGCAACAAAGACAAAGTACCAGGCTCTAAATCTCAGGGCAGTATTAGTAGTGCCTGAATGAATCCCCTTTGTCATACTTGTGGTAAGAACCACAAGGGCATTTGCAAAGCCGATAGTGATATCTGTTTTGGTTGTGGCAAGCCAGGCCACAGTATTAGGGAGTGTCCACAATCAAGTCTTCAGGGTAAGCAAAATCATTCTGCAGCTCAGTCCGGTTTCCCGAACCAGCAGGGTGTCGTTTCCAGTGCTACCAGTGGGCAACGCCCAAACAGACTCTATGCTCTTCAGTCCCGGCAGGATTAGAAAAATTCTCCTGATGTCGTTACTGGTACGTTACAGATTTTCAATGTTCATGTTTATGCTTTGATAGACCCAGGTGAACCCTTGTATTTTGTTACTCCATATATAGTAGGCGATTTTCGAATCAGTCCCAAAATTCTAGCAGAGCCCTTTTTAGTCTCTACCCCAGTGGGTAAAACCATCATAGCCCGACGGGTATACAAGAACTTCCCGGTTATGATATCTCAGAAATCCACGTCAGCAGATTTAGTTGAGTTAGAGATGAATGATTTTGATGTCATTCTCAACATAGATTGTCTTCATTCCTGCTATTCCACAGTCGACTGTAGAAACAGGATAGTTCAGTTTTAGTTCCCGAATGAGACCGTCCTAGAGTGGAAGGGTAGCATTTCAGCGTTCAGGGGTCAACTTGTTTCCTACCTTCGAGCAAGGAAAATGATTTCTAAGGGGTGTATGTATCATCTCGTGCATGTTAAAGATTCCAGTTTTGAATCTCCCAGTCTCAAAACAGTCCCAGTTGTTAATGAATACTCAAATATCTTTTCCGAAGATCTTCTAGGCATTCCTTCCGAAAGGGAAATAGACTTCGGCATAGACCTTCTTACGGATACTCAACCTATTTCTATTACGCCATACAGAATGGCACCAACAGAACTCAAGAAACTGAAAGATCACTTGAAGGATCTCTTAGATAAGTGATTCATTGATACGCCTAAATTACAACTCTCGTTAGAAAGTGTAAGCGGTCGCTGTCAAATATAAAACCCAACCGGGTTGGGTGTCGAATCCCACAGGGAATACTATGGTCACTAAGTATTGCGATTATTATTAGACTGTTGGTCGCAGGTTCCAAGATAAGGGGGTTTTGGTTTAAGTGCACAATAGTACTATTAGTGTAACGAATGAGACGATATATGTAAACATAATTGATCACAGAGAATGACAAGTTAGGGTTATGTCCACCTTGTAGTTTCTACTTCTCTTTTAACTATGAGTAATGCGGAGTTTATACATGCATGCACTTATAGAGAGTCGTATTCTAATTCTAAATCCAAGTGTTTTTCAACCATCAAGGATTTATTCACCTTAGCTCTCTCGAACCTAAAGTGTACAATAAATGGTATGAATTCTCTAAGAAGTTAATGTTGCTAGGGCATTAACATGTAAAATAGAGGTTGGAAACCCTATTTTCTCGTCACACTCTCTTTTCCAAACAGTAATTTTTCTATCGAACAAATTATTGTTATAATGGCGCATTCTCTATGCTTGCAACCATGAGAATTCAATTATAATGAAGAGAGTAATGATATAAGTGCATTACACATCATAAATTCACAAACCCATAGCAATAGAGAGTATACTACAAGGTTTCCATAACCCTAACAGATAAGTTTAGCTACTCATGAATACAACGGAAATCAAAATAGACATAATCATCATACCAAAACTTAGAACAATCTTGGCGATGGAGATGACTAGCGACAATAAGAGAGGAACGTGTTTCTCTCTCTCCGTTGCTCAAGCTAAGCCGTTTTCTGCTTTAAAAAATATTACAGAATCTGAATTATGTATAATGGCTGAAAATTCAGCAATAAGGTTTTTAATAACAACCTTCTCTACTAAGTTGCTACTGCATCCTTAACTATTTAAAAATGTTGAGTTTGCCTGGGAAAAAGTTCCCATGCATCACATTTAGTCCAAAAGTTGCCTTTCCTTTTATGTGAAGTTTTCCTTTGTTGTCCACAGGTCCCCAAAGTGCTGAAATCTTCCGCATTAGTACCTGAAAAGCATGCTAATCACATAGGTCAGCTCACTTAATTGAAAGTAGACTAAAAGTGCAGGAATTATGTATTTTATCCTCAAAACTTATCTAAAACATGGGTAAGTTATGGTTCTTAGACGTATAAATACGCCCAACATCATTCATCAGACCCAGAGTTTCCTCATGGGGTGCGCCAGTATTATTCGTGCGCAAGAAAGACGGTTCTCTCAGGATGTGTATTGATTACCATCAACTCAACAAGGTCATGGTCAGGAACAGATATCCTCTTTCCAGGATTGATGATCTATTCGACCAACTTCAGGGTGCCAGTTACTTCTCCAAGATAGACCTCAGATCAGGCTATCATCAGCTCAGAGTTAGAGAATGTGATATTCCAAAGACAGCTTTTCATACTCGGTATGGTCACTTTGAATTTTTAGTCATGTCATTTGGTATTACCAATTCCCCTGCAGCTTTCATGGATTTGGTGAACCGTGTGTTCAAGAAGTACTTGTACATGTTTTTCATAGTCTTTATAGATGATATTCTGGTCTATTCTCGCACAGAGCGTGATCATACAGACCATCTCAGGATTGTTCTTCAGACTCTTAGGGATCACCAGTTATTCACTAAGTTCAACAAGTGAGAATTTTGGATAAAATCAGTATCATTCCTTGGCCATATTATTTACGGTGATGGCATTAGAGTAGATCCTCAAAAAACTGAGGAGTAAGAAACTGGCCCAAACCCGTATCTCCATCAGATATCAGGAGTTTCTTGGGTTTGGTTGGCTATTATAGACTGTTTATCGATGGATTTTCTTCTATTTCATCTCCCATGTCCAGATTGACTCAGAATAAGATTAAGTTTCAGTGGTCATATTCATGCGAGAAGAGCTTTCAAGAGTTGAAGACTCGACTCACCTCAGCTCCAGTTCTAGCTCTTCCAGATGGTTCATACAGTTTTGTAGTCTATTGTGATGCATCCAGAGTGGGTTTAGGTTGTGTCCTCATGCAGCATGGTAAGGTCATAGCCTACGCCTCCAGACTGTTAAAGCCACGTGAGAAGAATTATCCTACTCATAATCTTGAGTTAGCAGCGGTAGTTTTTACCTTGAAGATTTGGAGGCATTATCTCTATGGAGTTCATGTAGATGTCTTCACAGACCATAAAATCCTCCAGTATGTCTTTTCCCAGAAAGATCTCAATCTTTGTCAGAGAAGGTGGTTAGAGCTCTTGAAGGATTACGACATGAGTGTTCTTCATCATCCAGGCAAGGCCAATGTTATGGCCAACTCTCTCAGTAGACTCTCTATGGGTAGTATTTCTTACATTGAGGGTATCAAGAAAAAGATGGCTCAGGAGATCCATCAGCTTGCCAGACTAGGCGTTCGCTTAGTCGATTCTTCAGAGGGTGGTGTATGTGTTCACAGTAGTTCAGAGTCATATCTAGTTTCTGAGGTGAAAGAGAAGTAAGAAAGGGATCCTAGCCTTGTAAAGCTCAAAGATTCAGTTCAGAATTAGAAAGTCGAGGTTTTCTCCCAAGAGGGAGATGGTGTTCTTTGTTGTCAGGATCATCTATGTGTTCCAGGTGTAGATGAATTGAGGAAGAGAATTCTTGCAAAAGCACATGGTGCACGATACTCTATTCATCCAGAGGACACTAAGATGTACCGTGATATGCAGGAGATCTATTGGTGGAGTGGGATGAAGAGAGATATTGCAGATTTTGTGGATAAGTGTTCTACATGTCAGCAGGTTAAGATAGAGCATCAGAAACCTAGTGGTTCCATGCAAGAGTTCACCATTCCTATTTGGAAGTGGGAATAAGTGAACATGGACTTCGTGACGGGTTTACCTAGAACTCGTCATCAGCATGATTCAGTCTGGGTCATTATAGATAGAATGACCAAGTCAGCTCATTTTCTTCCTATTCGTACTTCCTATTTCACCGAGGATTATGCCAAACTCTATATCAGGGAGTTAGTTAGGTTACACGGTGTTCCACTATCTATCATATCAGATAGAGGTACCCAGTTCACCTCTCACTTTTGGAAAACATTCCAAAAGGGTCTCGATATCCAAGTCCATCTAAAAACAACGTTTCATCCTCATACAGATGGTCAAACAGAGAGGAACATTCAGACTCTTGAAGATATGCTAAGGGCATGTGCAGTTGACTTCAAGGGAAGTTGGGATGACCACTTGCCTTTGATTGAGTTTGCATACAACAATAGCTATCATTCTAGTATTCAGATGGCTCCATTTGAAGCTCTTTATGGTAGGAGATGTAGATCTCCGATTGGTTGGTTCGAAGTTATTGAGGCCTCAGTTATAGGTCCTGACTTAGTAGTCGACGCCTTAGAGAAATTTTAGTTGATCAGAAAGAGACTCCGGGCTGCTCAGAGCCAATAGAAGTCCTATGCAGATGTTCGTAGAAAGGATCTCAAGTTCGAGGTCAATGACTATGTCTATCTTAATATCTCTCCCATGAAGGGAGTGAAGAGATTCAGCAAGAAAGGGAAACTCAGTCCCTGATATGTCGATCCCTTCAGAATTCTCTGTCGCTTCGGCAAGGTAGCTTATGAGCTTGAGTTACCTTCAGATCTATCCTCAGTCCATCCAGTCTTCCATGTCTCTTTGCTCAACAAGTGCATAGGTGACCCAGCAGTTGTTTTCCCTATTCAGAGCATCGACAATCAGAACAACCTCTCTTATGAAGAGATTCCAGTCGAAATCTTAGATTATCTGACTCGTAGATTGAGGAACAAAGAAGTCCCTCTAGTCAAGGTTCTTTGGCGAAATCAGTCTCATGAGGGAGCTACTTGGGAAGCAGAAGCAGATATGCGTACCAAGTACCCTCACCTCTTCCCTGCCAATTCAGATCAAGATCAAGGTAATAGTTCTCCTTAAGCTTATTCAATTTCATGTTCATGTTTCCAGTATAAACTTGGTACCTATTAACCGTTGCATACTCAGTCATACATTCATGTATCAGTTGTCTGTGCATTAGATATGCACGATTTTAGTATGTTTAGCATGTCAGTCATGAGATCAAGTTTCAGTTCTTTATGTTTAGTTCAGGTTTTGTTGTCTTGTATCCCTTCTCAGTAAATTCTCACTCGAGGATGAATGTCCCATGGGGGATATATTGTAATACCCCGCATGTTTCTAAGCTAGGAAGTGAATAAGTTTTCCTACGTATGAAACCTCCTATACTGTGAGTAGCATTTTAGTGCATAACTTACAATGAATATCCTAGCAATATGATAGCTTGCGATGTCTTAATCATTCTCATATGAGTCGCTTAGAGTGATGCAAGCTAAGAGTGTTTTTGAATCCATCAAGTCTTAGTGTTCGATTTTACAAGGGTCATATTTGAACAAGAATAACGTGATTAATATGTGAAATTTTGGAAGATTTAGACCCACCAAATTGTATATAATCGAATTAGCTTTCCAACAATACTAGTTTTATCAAAATCCGACACCCGAGCAAGGAGTTATGGCCTTTCAAAGTAGAATGTGTCGCCTAACCAATCGTACATGGCCACTAGAAAACATAGGCGATATAATATGCGGCGCCTATGTAAGCATAGGCGATAGAATATGTGGCGCCTATATAAGCATAGGCGATAGCGTATGCGACGCCTATGTAAGCATAGGCGATAACATATGCGGCGCCTATGTATGATTTCAGCCACGAAAACACTTAGTTTTTGAGTTATTTCGAGGGTAGTTAAGTCTTTTAACACTCCTTACATATCCCTAAACCTAACCTCACGAAATTTATAGCTTCTAAACACATTACAACCCTATTAACATCTCAAAGTTCATTATCCAAGATCACCATAGGAGAAAAACAACTAGGGTTGCACAATCAAACTTGAAGATTAAATTTCAAGGAAATTCCTCCATCAATCATCAAGAACCACCCTTCCAAGGTATGCGTAGTGTTCATCCACGGATTCCTTTTGTCCGTGGAGTTCAAGAATCAATATTTAAAATACAAAATCTTGGTTGGTTGAGGTGATATGATCATACCCATGTTGATGCTTATTTGTTTTGCTATATAATAGTATCGTGACTGTATATCTCATGAAAGTTATGTTGTTAGTTGAAAAACATGATCTTTAGATGGATTGATAGAATGGAAGTATGAAATCCACCTATGCCTTAAACAATGCATGCAAGGTGTTCGATAAAATGCCTAGTATGTTAGAACTTCATATTTACATGATTTCATGATATCTAAATAACAAGTTCATGTTAGTCATACACTCCAATATGAATTTCCATGCAAATTATATGTTGTTATTGTTGTGGTATAAAGCATGTATGATAATAGAGATATAAATTATGTACACAAAATGTATCCATGCTTTTCCTATAATGTTTGAAATGTTGAATAAATACATGAAGTATATTATCCCCTGCTTATGATATTGTGAATTGTGGACTCAAATCTTATGATCAAGTCATGTCATGTGTGTCATTTTCCTCCTATCGAGTCCTAGGGGTATTCATACTCGAAAACTATAAATGTGTGCCTAGATCCATGTCATGTTTCATGATATCCGAATTCAAGCTATGATTCCATAGACTTCAGTCAGTCATATGACTCAGGAAAACCTCATGATCTCAGTCAGTTGTCAGATATCAGTAACAATCCGCCAGTCAATGGAATTCAGTAAGATTAAGTCATGTATAGTCAGTTATTCATGTCCAGTCCCTCCAGATGGGAGTAGAGATTAGCACCGAGTGAACCCAAGGATGGGAACTCACCCGCCAGTTCAGGGAGTGATTCTTCGAAGCAGTCCTTGTGTTCCAGAACTACGTAGCCAGCGTAGGTTGAGACATTTTAACCTATCAGATTAGGGTTGATGAGGTGATTTAACCTGTCAGTTTAGGGTTCCCACTGTTCTCATTGAGTACTTGCCAGATAAGGGTCACTCACAAGATGTCCTTAACCGTGGCACGGTATTGACACCCCTCCAGTCGGGGCAGAGATTGGACCCCAGCTTAGCCATAACAGCATACATGGGGAATGTTAGTTAAACACTACCTCCCACAGTTTTAGTATCAGTCTCAGTAAAAGAACTTAGGGAATTCTTCAGATTTTAGTATATACAGGACTGTCAGATACAGTCGTTATGTTCTTTAGATTTTAGTATATACAGGACTGTCAGATATAGTCGTCGATGTTATCAGCTTGCAGTATCAGTCATGACAGTTATCAGTAAACCATGTATTAGCTTACAGGTCTTGCTATCACGTATTCACGGTCCCAGTTTCTATATATGCATGTTTGCACTTCCACGTTCATATTAGTCAGTCAGTGTTGTTCATGCATGAAACCCTTTACGTTCAACCTACCTTCCTCGTATACTCTGTACTCCAGTTGTACTGACGCATTTGAACTATGGTGCTTTTTTTTCATGTTACACCATAGGTTTCGAGACACGAGCTCCAGCCCAGCAGTAGCGGTAGCATTCCAGTCGCAGATACACAGTGAGTCCTCATTGATTCGATGACAATATGATTTGATACATTTATTTATTTCTTCAGTTCAGTATTACGTAGTTAGTTGGAGACATGTTCCTTCAACTCCTTATTCATATAGTTTAGAGGCTTTCTGATTTATGCTCAGATTTACGTTCAGACTTAGCTTTCAGATTGAGTTGTTTTGGGTATTTTCCCCACATGGACGTTATGATTTTCAGACATGGTTTTATTCAGTTGAACCTTATGGCCTTACAGTTTTATGTATTCCATATTATTATGTCATGATTTGCAGTATACAGGTACAGATATCAGTCATGGGTTAGCTTGTGGTTCCTCGGGGTCATGAGCACCGTGTAGTGTTCTGGTTCAGCAAATCGGGGCGTTATAGGGAACCATCGACAATCTCTTAAAATTGGTATCATTTTTTTTATTTTGACATCTCAATTAAACGTTATTCATTTTAAACATCTAAAATAGGGTTCCACTCTGTCATATACGGAAGCATAGTTTTTTCGTTAACCTTTAACAAAAAAACAGTTAGCCTTCTCCCCACCATATTGAATTTTGTATATCTATAAAGTCATTGGGTCTTAGTGGTCCAAGTCGATCAATTTTTGAGGATCTATCAGATTAATCTGATAGATTTTTGGTGGTTAATTACTACAGTAGTAAGATAGTTGGAATTTAAATGTATTCAATTTGAGTTTTTAAGATTTGTTAATGGAAAATGAATAGACACGAAGGCTGCATGTTAAAAGACAGATTTTCACTTTGAATGATTATGACCTTTCCGATGGATTGTGACTCTTCTGATAGGTTCTGATTTTTTTGATAACTTGTGACTTTTCCAAGAACATTATCATTGACTATAAATTGTGAGGACTAGCCTCGATTTTTTATTAATCAAAAATTTTTGAACTTATCCGCATATTTTCTTACAAACAAATATAGAATATTTGTGTGACTTGTTGTTGACCCTGAGTTTGGCAAAGTTATTGACATTTGAGGCTACACCAATAACAGATATATCTGTTTTATCTTGGGAGGAAGTAATCCATGACCTTGGGTACTGTGAGAGGATTAAATTTTTTAAGGACACACATGAAAATTATGGATTCAAATATTTTTAAAAAGTTTTTTGCTAATTTATTTTTTTAGTTTAACTTTTTCTGGTTTACTATTAAGTTTTGAACACAAATTTTCAACAAGCTTAAGGAATTTAAATTGTAATTACTTGATTTGTGAAATCTTGCTTTTTATGTATTTTGATCATTTTTCCTTTCTCGAGTAGCTACATGTTGATTTTGGAGCGTAGGGATGATTGACATGATTTTAGATGTGATAAAAATGATTTAGGTGAGTTGGTTTTCGGAGGTGATAAAAAACCATATAGTTGATTTTAATTAATATTTATTATTGTGAGTGCCGAACGACAATTTAAATAGTTTCATTAGGTCTGAAATATCAAATTTGGGTTAGTAGTGGGGTTGATTCGAGTTCAGAACCTTTAGTTTGCATTTCAACCTTCGTTTGAAAAATTGCCATTAAGGAGATTTCGGGGATTAATTTATTGAAAATAATATTTTTTTAAAATTTGATATCACCATTGAGTCAGAAACATCAAAAATAGACTAGCAGCATATATAATTTATTTTTGTCGGGTATAGAACAAATTTTTGGAGTTTGTTCAGAGCATTGTTGGCTTGCACCAAAATCAGCACTTGTTGATATTTGATGCAACCACTTAAGTTGACCAAGTACCACTTAAGAGGTAGATGCTTTAGCGATACTTAATCAGTCACGCAATGGCCAGCCTAGTAGCTTGACTGCTTAAGAGGCCATCGCAGGTATGTAATTTTTTTTTTTGCAATTTTTAGGGTTTTCACTACCATTTGAGCTTAGGTAAGTTCCAAAATCTTAGTTCCATTACTTTTTATTGATTTAGATCATCAAATCACTCTAATCTTGGTTTTACCTCTGATTTTGAGAATTTTTGGAAAAAACTTTAAAATGATTTTTCTTCGATTTGAACCTTGTTGTTAATTCATTTTCGCATGAGTTTTCAACTGTAAAAGCCTTTAACCTTGAAGAATGTATTTGAAAAATGAAATTATGGTTTTTACCCCTTTCTCTTTTGAACTCATTCTTCAAACATATTTTTGGATTCGGCTCAAATATGGATAATATGGCATCATTAGCTTTTTTTAACGCGTAGATGATATATTTGAATGTTAGAGTTGATTTCGAGGCTATTCAAAAGGGTAAAACTCCGTGTTAGGCTTGAATTTCATCTTCTCGAGGTAGTTTATGGCTTAACTTCTTTCATATTGAGGTGGATAGTTAATAAATAAATAAAGCATGCTATGAGTTGGGGAAAATAACTGTGGACTTTATGTTTTGAGAATATTATTACTGTTGTGTGCCCGTGAGGGAGCTTATATTATGTTCTTGACTTATGATATTTGATATTACGTTTTGCCCTTGTGAGGGCTTTATTTGACATTGTTGACCTTATTTGTGTATTTGAATGCCTTTATTCTAGATATAATACCCTTGTGGGGGCTTGAATTGTTATTTATAGGTCGTATTGAGCATTGATTGCCTTATTAATGATCGAAATACATGGGTATAGGTTTTATATGATACTAATGATGTCTTACATGCATATTTATTCCGTTGGTGCCTAACTAGAGTTGATAATCATGAATTGTAGACATATTGATTTGATTTCTATCTCACTTATTTACATGAGATGGATTGGATATCACCATACGGATTTGATTATGATCATTACATTCTCATTCCATACAAATACATTCATGAGATACTTAAGGAACACTAATTTTGAAAGAAAATGAAACATTTTTAGGAAAACTCTCTCCTGAATATGAGCTAGAGAGGTGGATTGATATTTGAGATATAAGGTATAGTATACGGGTAATGTACAACCCCCCCTCATGGGTCCTATCGTGGGAGCTGCGAGTCTGTAGGTGTATATAGAAATTCATGCAATGACTTTCACCATTCATCTCATCCTCATTGCATTGCATATGCATCTTTCATGATTTCTTTAGTTTCTCTTTACTTGTGTTTATTTTTAGTATATTCTTCATGTATATTTGTGTTATTTTATTTTCTATGTATATGCTAAAACTGTTAGTGGAAACGAAGTGAGCTACCGTTTGGGACTTTTCCACTTACAAGTGATGTGCTCTTAGTTTTCTTTACTTATTTTGTTTTTTGCGTTTCTCGATCGGTCTATGATACCTAATGAGTATAAATGGAAAATACTCACCCCTATTGTATCCTTACGGTACAGATCTTAGTTCAAGTACAATACATGGCGGTTGAGGTTTTTGGTAGATTTTGATCAGATTTAAGGTACTGGATTGTTCTAGTGTTCAGAGCGGATTTCAGATCTCATGCTATCTTCTATCTTATCTTTATTTTAGATCAAAGACAGGTTTTGTATTTTAGTTCGGATATTATACTTAGATGTTCTTATATTATGACACCAGATTTTGGGTAGTTTATGTCATTTCTTTCAAACTTTTGCTTTTTTATATTCTATTTTGGCCTGACTAAATTCTAGATGTCTTGTCTTGCTATTTACATTACTTGTTGGTTTTTTCTTTCCTTTTTGGTGATTGACTTACTTATCAAGGTTGGTCTGCTACACGTGCCATCATAACCTCATATTTGTGTCGCGACCCGAGGCTACCCCCTAGTCGCAACAACAGTGCTTACGGCCACAGGCGACCACAAGCTAACCTATGAGCTGGTACCTATTGTGAGTACTGAACAAAATAGTAATACATCATATGTGCAGAAGGTAAGATGATAAGATAATGTAAAACTTGATACTAAAATACTAATCAAAACATGTCTGAAATATCTAATAAAATATTAAAAACCAAACTGTCTATCTGAAATAATTGTTAATACTGAAATAACTGACAGGCTACTAATTGTCTGAAAGCCTCTAAACATTATGAGGAGTTGATGGGATAAACCCCCAACTAATCCTAACTGACTGAGCATAAATGCATGAACATGTAATATTTGAGAATGCAAGACCAAACATAAATATTTTTCTGAGATAATCTATAATATGAAAGACTGAAAGTTGTTTAACTAAAAATCTGTGCACTTGGTCAAGCAAACCTGAACTATAATACATTGATTACTATACTAAGACTGTAGGAGGTATCATGTAACCGACATGCCCCAATCTGAGCTAATTAGGGTCCAACCTGTAACCTCAGTTGGAAGAGCGTCATACCGTGCCACAAGTACTAACACTGGTTGTGTGGATCCACTAACTAGTGTCCCGAAGGACTAAGGAGTCACCCTCTACTGGCAGGTGCTCTCATGAGATATGTGTCAACCTTCAACTAGCAGGAAGAAATCTCAAACCTACGTTGGCTACGTAGTTCTGGAACTCAAGGACTACAACTAAAGGTTACACCCTCTACTGGTAGGTGAGCCCCCATTCCTGAGTTTCCTCGGTGCTAAATCCTACTCCCAACTAAATTGACATTGTCACTAGACTGAACTAAACTTAACTGAACTTTATTACATAACTAATAGTCCTCATTATGATCATAAATATCTGAGTAAATAATAAAACTCATGGTTTCACTGAATTATTACTTGAAAGATCTAAAATCATGTAAAACACATAGGTATCGGGTGTTCGTAACCCGCCAGCACTGAATGACCATAAAATATGATAACAAAGCTTTAAAACTATAGTATGGGATCAAGGTTCAAGGACCTAAGACATAGGCATTTCATCAAACGTGTGAGAATCATGAACTTGAACATAGGAATATCTTAAAACATAGGAAAATAGCATGGTTACGTGATTAACACCATAACTTGATAATATAACATGAAATTCACTTGAATATAACTTGGGAGATTGAAACTTAAAGCATGGGTTATCCTAATTTTTTATAAAATCATTCTTAAACATGAATTGAGTCAAACTTCTAAGGAAACACATAAATTTAATCCATCGTGAACTTATAAAACTTCATAAAAAGAGAAAAAGATCCATTCTTTAGTTGAAAGAAGGGATTTTGGGCTCCATGGGTGAAAAGTACCAATGGATAAACATCCCACATACCTTAACAACTGAATTCTTAAAGATTTTTTAGATGGGAAGCTTGAACTCTTGATTTCTTGAGAATGAAGCTTGAATTTGTTCTTTGGGAAGAAGGAGGGTTTTTTTCTTGGGAGCAATTTGAGTGAAAGAGGAAAATAATGCCCTTTTGGAAGCCACAATTTGTGTTATGGACGAAATAGGATGAGAGAAAATGACCCAAATGGCCTTTATCTTAAAGTCCAAGGGGCTGGACGCACAACACGTAATGTATCGCGACCTCCAGAAAGTGAGAATGACCTTGTGCTGCAACCCCCAGTCCTGAGGAGCAGGCCTCACACTGCGACCCCCAACAAAGTTGGAATGGCCCTTGTGTCACGGGCCTATCGCGAGGGCTTGATGTTTCAGCTATCCAAACACGCTTAAAACCCCGTCTGAAAATCCTGAAACTCTCTCGAGACATACCTTTAACCTTCCTAAATATAAATAACTTAAAAACCAATGTTTCAGGGTTGGGAAAGCCAAAATAAAAATCTATAAAGTTTAGGGATCTTGAAAACGACCAAGTCCTCAACACTTAGTGAAATTTTCAAGCCTTAGTCCCCTTAAGCATGCAACTAAGAGCTGAATCAAGCTTAGAATATCATGGGGCATTACAATATCTCCCCCTTAAGAACATTCGTCCTCTAATGAGACTAGTTAGACTAAGACTACTGAGAAAATTGAGATCATATACTCAACATGCATGACTTGAAACATGATTACACAACTGAGTCTGGAGCATGATACATGAACTGAACTGATTTCATGAATGCATGGAATTACATCAGAATGGTTACATAACTGGAACTGAGAATAGAATTGAACCAATCTAAGGAAAATTGTTACCTCAAGCAGAATCTAAGTTTGCGGAGAAAAAATGAGGGTACTTGGATCGCATATCTGTTTTTTCTTCCCAAGTATCTGCCTCAATAGACTGATTCTGCCAAAAAACTTTAACCAAGGGAACTTCTTTATTCCTTACCCAATGAATCTGATGATCAAGGATCTGAACTGGGACTTCTTCGTAGGAAAGGCTATCCTTAACATCCATGTTTTCTAAAGGAACAACTACAGCTGAATCATCAATACATTTCTTTAACAAGGAAACATGAAATACCGAATGTACTTACACCAAATCTACAGGAAACTCTAGCCCATAAGCTACTTTACCAAAATGACTCAAGATTCTATATGGGCTAACATAGCGGGGACTGAGTTTCCCCTTCTAGACAAATATCTTTACCCCCTTCATAGGTAAAATTTTCAAATAGACCAAATCACCAACCTCAAACTCAAGATCCATCTTCTCACATCTGCATAAGATTTCTGACAGCTTTGGGCTGTCTTCATCCTCTCCCGTATCAACTGAACTTTCTCCATCGCATCAAATATTTAATCTGGCCCTATTAAAGCAGCTTCACCTGCCTCAAACCAACCAATAGGATATCTATATTTCCTTCCATAAAAAGCCTCAAATGGATCCATCTAGATACAAGAGTGATAACTATTGTTATAGGCAAACTCAATCAAAGGTAAATGGTCATCCCAATCACCTTTAAAGTCAATAGAACATGTTCTTTAAGGTCTGAATGGTCCACTCTACTTGACCGTCTCTCTGAGGATGAAAGGTCGTACTGAGATTAACTTTGGTACCATGACCCTTCTGAAAAGCCTTCCAAAAGTGAGAGGTAAACTGAGTACCCTTATCTGAAATGATAGATAACAGAATCCCATGAAACTTAACCAACTTCCTAATATAAAGCCTGACATAATCTTTAGTTGTGTACGAAGTATGAACTGGCAAGAAATGAGCTGATTTGGTCATTCTATCGATAATGACCCATATCGAATCATGTTGATGACAAGTACGAGGCAACCCTATCATGAAATCCATGCTCACCACTTCCCACTTCCAAGTGGGGATTCTAAACTCCTTCAATGTACCACTGGTCCTTTGGTGCTCAACTTTGACCTGCTAACAATTTGGATACTTAGCCACGAACCCTACAATATCCTTCTTCATACCACTCTACCAATAGATTTCCTGCAAATCACGATACATCTTAGTGGCTCCTGGGTGGATGGAAACCACACACCATATTCTTCTACAGGTAGTTGCTGCTCAACCCATCAACATACGAAACACATAACCTGCCTTGACAACGAAGCGCACCATCTCCCCTTAGGAGAAAATCTCTACTTTCTAATCTCTAATTGCCTTCTTCAACTTAACCAAACTAGGATCCCTATTTTTTTTCTTCACTTCGAAAACCAATGCAGATTCCAAACTATTCTGAGCCCATATACAACCTTCAGTTGAATCAACAAACCTAACACCCAATCTAGAAAGCTGATGAACCTCACTAACTAACTTTTTCTTGTCCTCCTCAACATGAGCAACACTACCCATAGAAAACCTACTAAAGGCATCTGTTACTACATTGGCTTTTCCTAGATGATACAACACACTCATATCATAATCTTTTAACAACCTAAGCCACATTCTCTAACGAAAATTTAGATCTTTCTACATGAACAAGTACTGTAAACTATTACGGTCAGTGAACACATCAACATAAACACCATAAAGATTGTGCCTCCAAATTTTTAAGGTTAAAACAATAGCTTCTAGCTCAAGATCATATGTAGGATAATTCTTTTTCATGGGGTTTAAGCTATCTAGAGGCGTAGGCTATGGCCTTGTCTCTATGCATCAAAACACAACCAAGTCCAACTCATTAAGCATCACAGTAAACTACAATACCATTTAAACCATTGGCAAAGTCAAGAGTGGGGCGGAAGTGAGTTGAGTCTTCAACTCCTGGAAACTCTTCTCGTAGAAATATGACCACTAAAATTTAACCTTCTTCTGAGTCAATCGCGACATGTGGGATTCAATAGAACAAAACCCTTCAACAAATCATTTGTAATAGCTAGACTAATCTAAGAAACTTTAAATATCAGATAAAGAGATAGGTTTAGGCCAGTTTCTCACTGCTTTGATCTTTAGATGGTCAACTCAAATTCCATCATCGGAAACAATATGGCCAAGAAAAGCTAATGATCTTTGCCAAAATTCGCATTTACTGAACTTGGAGAACAACTAATGAGCTCTAAGGGTCTACAACACAACTCTCAAATTATCGGTATAATTATTCTCACTACGGTAATAGACAAGGATATCATCAATGAAGACTATGACGAACAGATGCAAGTACTATTTGAACATCCTATTCATCAAGTCCATGAAAGTTGTAGGGGTATTCGTTAGTCTGAAAGACATAACTAGGAATTTGAAGTGACCATACCGAGTTCTGAAAGCTATCTTTGGGATGTCACATTTTTAGACTCTAAGCTGATGATAGCCAGATCTAAGGTCTATCTTAGAGAAATAACTGGCACCCTAAAGTTGGTTAAGAAAAGTCATCAATTCTGGGAAGTGGATACTTATTCTTGATGGTGACTTTGTTTAGGTGAAGGTAATCAATGGATATTTTGAGAGAACCATCTTTTTTATGCACGAACATGACTGGAGCGCCCAATGTATAAATACTAGGCCTGATAAAACTCTTATCTGAGAGATCATTTAATTGTTCCTTTAGTTTCTTAAGCTCAACTGGAGCCATTCGATAAGGTGGAATAGAGATAAGCTGGGTATCTAGAAGGAAATCTATTCCGAAGTCAATTTCTATTTTGGGAGAAACTCTGGGAAAATCTTCAAGGAACACATATGGAAATTCCCTTACTACTGAAACTAACTCAAGACTTGGAGTCATAGAACTAGAGTCTTTAACTCAAACAAGATGGTAAATATAGCCTTTAAATATCATCTTTCTTGCTTTAAGATAAGAAACAACCTGACCATTAAGCACTGAAGTTTACCCCTCCATTCAATGATTGATTCATCGGGAAATTGAAACTGAACGACTCTATTTCTACAATCAATTAAGGCATAGAATGAGTGGATCCAATCTATGCCAAAAATCACATAGAAATCAGTCATCTCTAACTCCAAAAGATCAACTGAGGTAATTTTCTGAGATACTTTGATCGGGCAATTTTTATATACCCATTTGGCTGTAATAAATTTACTGTCATGCCCCGAGACTACCCCCTGGACGTCACATGGTGCTTAAGACCACAAGTGATCTCAATCTAACCTTTGTACTGGCATATTGCTTGAGGTACTAATTTAATTACATAAATCTAGAAGTTATAAGCAGAAGAGAAGTCTTTAGTTGAACACATTCAAAACATAATTGTTTAAAATATTTACACTTTGGTTATACAAGACAAATTGAAAAAAAATATAGTAACTCTACTGACTGTCTATAAAGCCTCTCCTAATATTGACTATAGGTAGCCGGTACATGGCCCCCAGCTATCCTAAATTAATAAGACTAAATAAAAAAACTTATTGAAAGTGTAGTTGACTCGAGTCCTCGAATAAAAAAAACTCGTTATCTGCTGACTGGAAGCTGCAACTGTCTGACTATGATATATGCACTACAACTGGTACCTACATAATGAGACAATGTATCACATAGACTTATATGTGGATCAGTACTTCTGGAATGTACTAAGTATATAGGGGTGAATGTATAAGTAAAACACTAACTGAATATTCTTATAAACTTTCAAATAATACATGTTAAGTATAAATGACTCACCTTGGTCTTGAATAAAACTAATAGCTGATAACTCATAAATTATAAATAATAAAGCATACTATATAAATTTTGTTAGCCATAACACTTAGTTCTAAAAGATGTACTTTTACTCTTTCTTTTGGGAGGTTCTTCTAACCGACATAAACCGTGTGAGCTATTATGGAGTGTAACATCTCTTATTCACAGTGGTAGAGTTGTTCTACCCTTGCCATCAGAATTGAACCTAGCTAGAGTGATCACTATACTGAACCCATTTATGGGTATTAAAACCTATGGTGGCACGTAGTTCTGGGGCATAATACCTTCGAATCATACCCAACTCGGTGTTAAATACTACTCCCATATTACTTATATACTCTCTATTTAGGAAATTTGTAATACCCCACAAAATTCTTAGCTTAATTAAGTCTTTTAAGCTTGTTAAGGGGTCTAAGACTTAGAAAATTCTAGCTAAGTATTCAGACTTAGTGTTATTTTAGCCTTCAAAAGTTGGCAATATTATTTTATGACCTTTATGACCATTAAATGTTGATATTTGAGTTAATTCATGATCAGGAATGTCAATAGATGTTTCCGGACAAGTTTTAAATTTTTCAGACTTCGTTTGAAGCAAATTCTAAGTCTGGGACCCTTTAACAAGCTTAAAGGACTTAATTAATCTAAGAATTTTAGCTAAGTATTCAGACTTAGTGTTATTTTAGCCTAAAAAAGTTGGCAATATTATTTCACGACCTTTACAACCATTAAATATTGATATTTGAGTTAGTTTATGATCAAGAATGTCAATAGATGTTCCCAGACAAGTTTCAGATTTTTTGGACTTCGTTTGAAGCACCTTTGGAATCCTAAACCAGTGAATCAATGTGATCTTGACACGTCGTGTTGACTATTGCGTTGATAAATGTTTTCTCCATCTTCCAGCGTCAAATTTTAGTGAACCAACATGGACTCAACACGACGTATTGGATATCACATCAATGCCAATGACGCGGCGCATCGGCCTGCGTGTCAATGGTTCAGTTTACTGTCATTAAAAAGTCGCGTCCTTAGAGTTAATTAAGTCTTGTTCCCATGACCTTCATCCCCATAACACAAAATTTATCCCTCTTTTAGAAAGTTATATTCATTCTTTCACAAATTTCTCAAGAACAAAAACCCTAGGTGAATTAAATTCAAATTCAAGGCTCAAGATTCCACCGTTAATTTTAAAGAATTCACCAACTAAGGTATGTGAATTGTTCATCCAAGGTTTCCTTCCACCCTTGGAGTTTAAGAAACTCTTTTAAAGTTCATGTAGGGTGATTTCATGATTTCATGATTTCCATGATGTGAATAAAAGTGAATTCATCTCTATTACTAAATTGGGTTTCTATTTCATGATTTATTACAAGATTTATGTAGAGTTAATTGATATGTGTTCTTTATTATGTGAATTCACATTGAAACCCTTGAAATTATGAAATTGATATTGAATCACGATGCCTACATGTTGTTTTAGTATTATGTGCATATATTATTCCCCACAAGTGTTTGATGAATTGTTCATGTGAGTGGTATAGATAAATTATATCATGTTAGCATATATGCAAGTTCATATCATGCAAGTGTTTTCTTAAATGCCCAAATGAATGAATGATGACAAAGTAGTTAGTTACCATATCACAAGATTATGCCATGTCTTTTAAATTCATGCTATCGAGTCCTGGGGGTATTTTAATACCCGAAAATTTAGCTGCTTGCCTAGAGCCATGGTCAGTCACAGAGTAGTATCATTCATGTCACGATTATTAGAATTCAGTCAGTTATAGGACTTAGGAAAACTCAGTGTACTCAGAACCAGTCCTGTTCAATTCAGTAAAATCAGTTTAGTTCTTTCTTACAACACGATATGTAATAGTTCAGTCTAGCCTAGTACAGTTTAGAATTCAGTCCAGTGTCTATTCAGTTGGGAGTAGGATTCAGCACCGAGTGAACCCAAGGATGGGGACCCACCTTCCAGTAAAGGGTGTAATCCTTAGAAGCAGTCCTTGCATTCCAAAACTATATAGCTAGCATAGGTTGAGACATCAACCAGCCAGTTGAGGGTGATGGGGTGATCTACCTGGCATTTAAGGGTACCACCATTCTCGTTCAGAGAACCTACTAGATGAGGGTGACTCATTACTTATCCTTACCCGTGGCATGGTATTGACACCTTTCCAACTGGGGTTACAGGTTGGATCCTAAATCAGTTAGAGAAGGGGCATGTCGGTTAGGTAATTACTAACCACAGTCTGAGTTTCAGATTCAGTCTCAGTATGGAACTCAGTTAAGTTTCGCAGATTCAGGACTGTCAGACACAGTCACTCAGCTCAGTACGGGACTCAGTATAGTTCCACAGAATCAAGGCTGTCGGATTTAGTCATTTAGTTAAAAGTAATTCAGTATCAGTATACTCAAATATCAGTTAATCAATATTCAGATTCAGTATTTGATGTTATTATGATTTCAGTTAAAGTTTACGTATTCATGTATGTACTCTAATTTAGTCATACTCATATTATTCAGTTAGTATTGGTCATGCATATGAACCCATGCATTTTAGCCTACCTCATTGATCATACCATTACATTCAAAGTGCTGACTCATTCCTTTCTTTTTCACTATTATGTCTTATATCATAGGTTCAGACGCACGCGCTCCCGAGCACCCTTAGTAGTTCAGATTATCAGCATACAGAGATAGTGGTGAGTCCTTATAGTTTGAGGACGTGATTATTTATTTTAGTATTTCAGTTCATTTTTAGTAGTCAGAGTTAGTTAGGGACTTGTCCCATCAACTCCACTATTCAAACAGTTTAGAGGCTTTCCAGACTATTGCCGACAGTTGTTTAGTTTTCAGTAATGATGTTCAGTTTTGGTATTGTGATACCATATTCAGTATTTATTTCATATTTGAATTTTATGGAAAATATCCACCTATTTTTGCAAAGTTACAGTATTATTATTCAGTTATTACAATAGGTACCAGTCATGGGTTAGCTTGTGGTCCTTCGGGATTATGAGTACCGTGTAGCGTCTGGGGTACAAACTCAAGGCCTTACAAACTTGGTATCATAGCCTAAGGTTCAGCAGATCCCTAGGAATTCTGAAATCCACATCTAGTAGAGTCTTGTGCATGGGTGTGTAGCGCGCCATACTTATAGACCAGAGGCTACGAGTTGTTTTAGGAAAAGTTTTCCTTCTTTCAGTATACATGTCGTGCAAGTGAGCATGAGCTCCAGTTAAATTCTCAGTCTAATACAAGTTTTTCTTCCGTTTACAGAATATGCCTCCAAAGAGGACTCAGGGAAGAGGAACGGGAGACCAACTAGCCCCTCAGCCCGACCATCCAGACCCTCTGGGCGAGCATGTCTCCCACGTTGAGTTCGGAGAAACATTCACCACCCTAGGTCATTTTGTGGTAGCCCAAAATGAATGCTCAGCTACCATTCTGGCCAACCCAATTGCCAATACTATTGCTATTAGGATTTGGGACTTCACCCGAATGAACCCTCCATCATTTACCGGGTCTAAGTCAGATGAGGACCTTCTGGAATTTCTTGATTAGGTGCAGAAAATTACTGATATTATGGGGGTAACCATTGTCTAAAGTGAAGAGTTAGCCGTATATCAGTTGCAGGATATGGCTCACTCATGGTTTAAATAGTAGAAAGCAAAAAGGGTTGTAGATATAAAGCCCATAGAGTGAGAGAAGTTTTCCACTACTTTTCTTGATAGATACTTCCCACTGGAGTTCAGGGAAGTGAAGGTTTTGGAATTTATCAATTTGAAGCCTGGCAATATGATTTTGAAAGATTATTCTCTCAAGTTTACTCAATTAGCTAGATATGATCCTCATATGGTGGCAGACAGTAGGTCCCGAATGAGTAAGTTTATGTTAGGGATATCTAGGAGTGTGGTCAAGGAGTGTAGGACCACAATGTTTATTAAGGGGATGGAAATATCTAGGCTCATGATCCATACTCAGTAGATAGAGAAGGCCAAGAATAAAGAAAAAGACAGGGAGAACAAGAGAGCAAGAATGCGTAGTTTTAGCTTCACTCAACATAAGTCAGAAGGTGGAAATAGTTCTCAGTTCTGCCCAAAATCCTTAGTTCCAGCTCCGTTCTCAGCCAGCGCTCCTGTGCCAAAATTCAGAGACAGAAATAGGGATAGGGCACCAGGCCCTAAACCCCAGGGAAGTGTTAGCAGTGCTCGAACCAATCTTCTTTGTTAGAAGTGTGGAAAAAACCACCAGGATATCTATAAAGAAGGTAGCGATGTGTGTTTTGGGTGTGGAAAGACAGGCCACAGAGTTCGAGATTTCCCCCAGTCAGGTTCTCAGGGTCAGTAAAATCATCTCCCTACTCAGTATGATCGCCCAAATCAGCAGGGCGCCATTTCCAGTGCCACCAGTGGGCAGCACCCAAACAGAACGTATGCCCTTCAATCCCGACAGGATCAGGAAAGTTCTCCTGATGTGGTCACTGGTACATTACAAGTCTAACATTTTCATGTTTATGCTTTGCTAGATCCAGGAGCTTTTTTGTCTTTTGTTACTCCTTATATAGCAATCGATTTTGATGACAGTCATAAAATTCTAGCATAGCCTTTCTCAGTCTCTAATCTAGTGGGTAAGTTCATCATAGCCAGTCGGGTATACAGGAACTGCCCGATTATGGTATCTTGGAAAGTCACCTCAGCATACTTAGTCAAATTAGAGATGATTAATTTTGATATCATTCTCGTCTTGGATTGGCTTCATTCCTGCTATGCCTCAGTCGACTGCAGAAATAGAATTGTCTAATTTCAGTTTCCAAATGAGTTCATCCTAGAGTGGAGGGGTAGTACTTCAGCACTTAGGGGTCAGCTTATTTCTTACCTTCGGGTAATAAAAATGATATCTAAGGGATGTATCTTCCATCTCGTTTGAGTCCAGTACTCTAGTTCATAAACCCCTACTCTTGAATCAGTGTCAGTAGTATATGAGTTCCCAGATGTGTTTCCAAAAGATTTTCCCGGAGTTCCTCCTAAAAGGGAAGTTAATTTCGTAATCGATATTTCTCTAGATACTCAGCCCATATCTATTCCGCCATATAGAATGGCGCCTACAGAACTCAGAGAATTGAAAGAGCAACTAAGAGATCTCCTAGATAAGGGATTCATCAAACCCAGTGTGTCCTCGTGGGGCACACCAATTTTATTCGTGCGTAAGAAAGACGGTTCCCTCAAAATGTGTATTGAGTATCGTCAGTTAAATAAAGTCACGATCAAGAACAAGTATCCACTTCCCAGAATTGATGATTTGTTTGACCAACTTCAGGGTGCCAATTACTTCTCTAAGATAGACCTCAGATCAAGCTATCATTAGCTCAGAGTCAGGGAGTGTGACATCCCAAAAATATCTTTCAGAACTCGGTATGGTCACTTCAAATTCTTAGTCATGTCCTTTGGTTTTACTAATGCCCCAGCAACCTTCATGGACTTGATGCACCGTGTGTTCAAGTAATACTTGGACATGTTTATCATAGTCCTTAGAGATGACATTCTCTTCTACTCCCGCAGTGAACATGATCATGCAGACTATCTCAGAATAGTATTACAGACCCTTAGAAACCATCAACTATTCACCAAATTCAGCAAGTACAAATTTTGGCTATGGTTAGTGGCCTTCCTCGGCCATATAGTTTTAGGTAATGGCATTAAGGTTGATCCCCAAAACACTAAAGTAGTAAGAACTGGCCCAGACCCATCTCTCCTTCAGATATCAAGAGTTTCTTGGGCTTGGTCGTCTATTACCAAAGGTTTGTTGAGGGATTTTCATCTATTGCAACCCCTATGTCCAGATTGACTCAGAAAAAGGTCAAATTCCAGTGGTTAGATTTTTTAAAGACTCAACTCACTACAGCTCCAGTTTTAACCCTACCAGATGGTTCAGAAGGCTTTGTTGTGTATTGTGATGACTCCAGAGTTGGTTTGGGGTGTGTTCCGATGCAGAGAGATAAGGTCATAGCCTATGCCTCTAGACAACTTAAACCCCATGAGAAGAATTATCCAACTCATAATCTTGAGCTAGCAGCAACAGTGTTTGCCATAAAGATTTGGAGGCACTATTTGTATGGGGTTCATGTTGATGAGTTTACAGACCATAAAAGCCTGTAGTATGTATTCTCTCAGAAAGATCTAAACCTCCATCGGAGAAGGTGGTTATAGTTATTGAAAGACTACGACATGAGTGTTCTGTATCATCCGGGCAAGGCCAGTGTAGTGGATGATGCTCTCAGTAGGGTATCCATGGGTAGTGTTGTAAACGTAGGAGATGATAAGAAGAAGTTGGTTCAGGAAGTTCATCAGCTTTCCCAACTAGGTGTCGCTTAGTCGATTCAGTAGAAGGTAACGTGTGGGTGCAGAGTAGTTCAGAATCTTCCCTAGTTGTCGAGGTGAAGGAAAAGCATGATAGGGATCCCAGTCTAGTCAAGTTGAAAGAATCAGTCAGAGATCAGCAGGTAGAGGTTTTCTCCCAAGGGGAAGATGGTTTGTTGCATTGTCAGGGCCGGCTATGTGTGCTGGGTTTAGATGACTTAAGACAGCGAATTCTTGTAGAAGCGCATGGTGTGCACTACTCTATTTATCCAGGGGCCACTAATATGTACTATGATTTGAGGGAGATCTATAGGTAGAGTGGGATGAAGAGAGATATTATAGATTTTATGGCTAAGTGCTCAACATGTCAGCAGGTTAAGATTGAGCATCAGAAGCCTAGTGGGTCCATGCAGGAGTTTAGTATTCCCACCTAGAAATGGGAAAAAGTGAACATAGACTTTGTGATGAGTTTGCCTCGTACTCATCGTCAACATGATTTAGTTTGGGTCATTGTAGACAGAATAACCAAATCAGCTTATTTTCTACCAGTCCCTACCTCTTATTCAGCCGAGGATTACGTCAAACTCTATATCAAGGAGTTGGTCAGATTGCACGGTGTTCTGTTGTTCATTATCTCAGACAGAGGTACCCAGTTTACCTTTTATTTCTTGAAGGTATTCCAAAGGGGTCTTGGCACCCAAGTTCACCGTAGTACAGCTTTTCACCCTTAAATAGATGGTCAAGAAGAAAAGACCATTCAGACTTTAGAAGATATGTTGTAAGCATGTACGATAGACTTTAAAGGTAGTTGGGATGACAACTTTCCTTTGATTGAGTTCGCATATAACAACAACTATCATTCCAGTATTCAGATGGCTCCATTTAAGGCGCTTTGTGGGAGGAGGTGTAAATCTCCCATTGGATGGTTTAAAGAGGTTGAGGCCAAAGTAGTAGGGACTAACTTGGTATTTGATACCTTAGAGAAATTCCAGTTGATCAGGGAACGTTTTAAGACAACTCAAAGCTGACAAAAATCATACACAGATGTGCGCAGAAAAGATCTCAAGTTCAAGATTGGTAACTATGTGTACTTGAAAATCTCTCATATGAAAGGAGTGAAGCGGTTTGGCAAGAAGGGGAAGCTCAGCCCCCGGTATGTCGGTCCTTACCGAATTCTCAACCGTTTTGGAAAGGTAGCTTACGATCTTGAGTTGCCTTCAGATCTATCTTCAGTCCATCTAGTGTTTCATGTCTCCTTGCTAAAGAAATACATAGGTGACCCATCAGCCGTAGTCCCTATAGAGGGCATAGATGTTCAGAACAGCCTCTCTTCCGAAGAGATTCCAGTCAAAATCCTTGATTATCAGATTCGTAGACTGAGTAACAAAGAAGTCCCTCTAGTCAAAGTTCTTTGGCAAAATCAGTCCGTTGAGGGAGCTACTTGGGAAGCAGAAGCAGATATACGAACCAAGTATCCTCACCTCTTCTTTGCAAACTCATATTCATCTTAAGGTAATAGTTTTTCTTAAGTTTATTCAGTTCCATGCTCAGATTATCTATTAGAAACTTGGTATCAGTTACCATTTCATATTCAGTCATGTGTTTATGAGTCAGTTTAGTCATGTACTCATGCATCAGATATGCATGTTCAGTATGAAATTCAGTATGTCCGTAATGACAATCAGAAAATCATATTTCAGGTGTTCATGGCTAGTAAGTAAGTTCAGACTACCAGTATTCTCAGCTTAGTCAGTCTCATTCGAGGACGAATGTTCCCAAGGGGAAGATAATGTAAGACCCCGCAAAATTCTTAGCTTAATTCAGTCCTTTAAACTTGTTAAAGGGTCCCAGACTTAGAAAATTCTAGCTAAGTATTTAGACTTAGTGTTATTTTAGCCTTCAAAAGTTGGAAATCTTATTTCATGAACTATACGACCATTAAATGTTGATATTTGAGCTAATTCTTGATCAGGAATATCAATAGATGTTCCAGGACAAGTTTTGGATATTTCGAACTTCATTTGAAGCATCATTGGAATCCTAAACCAGTGAATCAATGTGATCTTGATGCATCGTATCGACTATCACATTGATAAATATTTTTCCCAGCTTCCAGCGTTAAATTCTAGTGAACCGATGCGGACTCGATGCAGTGCGTTGGATATCGCATCGATGCCAATGATGTGGTGCATCGGCCTGCGTGTCGATGGTTCAATTTACAGTCATTAAAAATACGCATACTCAGGGTTAGTTAAGTCTTTTTCCCACGCCCTTCAACCCCATAACACAAAATTTAGCCCTCTTTTAGCAAGTTATATTCATTCTTTTAGAAATTTCTCAAGAACAAAAACCCTAGGTGAATTAAATACAAATTCAAGGCTCAATATTTCACCGTTAATTTTCCAGAATTCACCAACTAAGGTATGTGAAGTGTTTATCCAAGGGTTCCTTCCACCCTTGGAGTCCAAGAAAATCTTTAAAGTTCATGTATGGTGATTTCATGATTTCCATGATGTGAATTAAAGTGTATTCATGATTATTATTAAATTGGGTTTCTATTTCATGATTTATTAAAAGATTCATGTAGAGTTAATTGATATGTGTGATTTATTATGTGAATTCACGTTGAAACCCTTGAAATTGTGAAATTGATATTGAATCATGATGCCTACATGTTGTTTTAATATTATGTGCATATATTATGCCCCACAAGTGTTTGATGAATTGTTCATGTGAGTTGTATAGAAAAATTATATCATATTAGCATGTATCCAAGTTCATGTCATGCAAGTGTTTGCTTAAATGCCCAAATGAATGAATGATGAATAAGTAGTTAGTTACCACGTCTCAAGATTATGCCATGTCTTTTAAATTCATGCTATCGAGTCTTGGGGGTATTTTAGTACCCAATAATTTAGCTGCTTGCCTAGAGCCATGGTCAATCACAGAGTAGTATCAGTCATGTCACGATTAATAAAATTCAGTTAGTTACAGGACTTAGGAAAACTCAGTGTACTTAGAATCAGTCCAGTTCGGTTTAGTAAAATTAGTTCAGTTAATTCATACAACATGATCTGTAAGAGTTTAGTCTAGCCTAGTACATTTTAGAATTCAGTCCAGTGTCTATTTAGTTGTGAGTAGGATTCAGCACCAAATGAACCCAAGGATGGGGACCCACCTTCCAGTAAAGGGTGTAATACTTAGAAGCAGTCCTTGTGTTCTAGAACTACATAGCTAGTGTAAGTTGAGACATCAACCTTCCAGTTGAGGGTTGATGAGGTGGTCTACCTGTCATTTGATGTTACCACCGTTCTCGTTCAGAGCACCTACCAAATAAGGGTGACTCAGCACTTGTCCTTACCCATGGTACGGTATTGACACCTTTCCAACTGGGGTTACAGGTTGTAGCCCAAATCAGTTAGAGAAGGAGAATGCCAATTAGATTATTATTTCCCACAGTTTCAGTTTCAGATTAAGTCTCAGTATGGAACTCAGTTCAGTTCCACAGATTCAGGACTGTCAGACACAGTCACTCAACTCAGTATGGGACCCAATATAGTTCCACAGAATTAAGGTTGTCAGATTCAGTCATTCAGTTATCTGTAATTCAGTATCAGTATACTCAGATCCCAATTAATCAGTATTCAGATTCAATATTTGGTGTTATTACGATCTCAGTTAAAGTTTACGTATTCATGCATGTATTTTTATTCAGTTATACTCATATTATTTAGTTAGTATTGTTCATGCATATGAACCGATGTATTTGAGCCTACCTCACTGAGCATACCAGTATATTCAAAGTACTGACGTATGCCTTTTTTTGCCCTATTATGTCTTATATCATAGGTTCAGATGCACGAGCTCCCGAGCAGCCTTAGCAGCTTAGATTCTCAGCGTACAGAGATAGTGGTGAGTCCTTATAGTTTAAGGATGTGATTATTTATTTCAGTATTTTAGTTCATTTTCAGTAGTCATAGTTAGTTGGGGACTTGTCCCATCAACTCCACTATTCAGACAAGTTAGAGGCTTTCCAGACTATTGCAGACAATTGTTTAGTTTTCAGTATTGATGTTCAGTTTTTGTATTATGATACCATATTCATTATTTATTTCATATTTGAACCTTATGGTAAATTTCCGCCTATTTCTGTAAAGTTACAGTATTATTATTCAATTATTGTAGCAGGTACTAGTCATGGGTTAGCTTGTGGTTCTTCGGGATTATGAGCATCGTGTAGCATCCCGGGGTACAGACTCGGGGCATTACAAACTTGGTATCAGAGCCTAAGGTTCAGCAAAGTCCTAGGAAGTCTGAAAGCCACATCTAGTAGAGTCTTGTGCATGGGTGGGTAGTGTGCCATACTTATAGACAAGAGGCTACGAGATATTTTAGGAAAAGTTTCCCTTCTTTCAGTATACATGTCGTGCGAGTGAGCATGATCTCCAGTTAAATTCTCAGTCTAATCCAAGTTTCTCTTCCATTTACAAAATATGCCTCCAAAGAGGACTTAGGAAAGAGGAACGGGAGACCAACCAACCCCTCAGCCCGTCCATCTAGACCCTCTAAGCAAGCATGTCTCCCACACTGATTTTCAAGAAATATTCACCACCCTAGCTCATTCTGTGGTAGCCCAAAATGAATGCTCAGCTGTCGTTCTGGCCAAACCAGTGGCCAATACTGCTGCTGTCAGGATTTGGGACTTCACCCGAATGAACCCTCCATTATTTACCAGGTCTAAGTCAGATGAGGACCTTCAGGAATTTCTTGATTAGGTGCAGAAGGTTTTTGATATTATGGGGGTGACCACTTTCGAGAGTGTGGAGTTAGCCGCATATCAGTTGCAGGATGTGGCTCACTTGTGGTTTAAATAGTGGAAAGCATAAAGGGCCACAAATATAGAGACCATAGAGTAGAAGGAGTTTTCCACTACTTTTCTGGATAGGTACTTCCCATTGGAGTTGAGGGAAGTGAAGGTTTTGGAATTTATCAATCTGAAGCAGGGCAATATGAAATTGAACGAGTATTCTCTCAAGTTTACTTATTTATCTAGATATGCTCTTCATATGGTGGAAGACAGCAGGTCCCGAATGAGTAAGTTTGTGTTAGGGGTGTCTAGCAGCGTGGTCAAGGAGTGTAGAACCGCAATGCTTATTAAGGATATGGACATGGTCCATTCTCAGTAGATAGAGGAGGCCACGAATAAAGAAAATGAGAGGGAGAACAAGAGAACGAGAATAAGTAGTTTCAACTTCACTCAGCCTAAGTCAGAGGGTGGAAATCATTCTCAGTTCCACCCAAAATCCTTAGTTCAAAATTTGTACTCAGCTAGAACTCCTGTTCCAAAATTCAGAGATAGCAATAGGGATAGGGCACCAGGCCCTAAACCCTAGGGCAGTGTTAGCAGTGCTTGAACCAATTCTCTTTGTCAAAACTGTGACAGAAACCACCAGGGTATCTGTAAAGCGGGTAGTGATGTGTTTTTTGGGTGTGGAAAGACAAGACACAGAGTCAGAGATTTCCCCCAGTTAGGTTCTCAGGGTCAATATAACCGTCCCTCAGCTCAGTTCGATCGCCTGAATCAACAGGGTGCCGCTTCAAGTGTCACCAATGGGCAGCGCCCAAATAGAATTTATGCCCTTCAATCCCGACAGGATCAGGAAAGTTCTCCTGATATGGTCACTGGTATGTTACAAGTCTCTCATTTTCATGTTTACGCTTTGCTAGATCCAGGAGTTTTTTTATCTTTTATTACTCCTTATATAACTGTCGATTTTGAAGTCAGCCCCGAAATTCTAGTAGAGCCTTTCTCATTCTCTACCCCAGTAGGTAAGTTTATCATAGCCAGTATGGTATACAGGATTACCCGATTATGGTATCTCAGAAAGTCATCCTAGCAGACTTTGTTAAATTAGAGATGACTAATTTTAATGTCATTCTCGACATGGATTGGCTTTATTCCTACTATGCCTCAGTCGACTGCGTGTTATGTGTATGTGTGTATTTGTGTGTGTGTGTGTGTCTGTGTTTGTGTCTATGTGTCTGTGTGTCTGTGTCTGTGTCTGTGTGTGTGTGTATGTGTGTCTGTGTGTGTGTGTGTCTGTGTGCGTTTGTGTGTCTTTGTGTGTGTGTGTGTGTCTCTGTGTGTGTGTGTGACATAAATTAAATTTGGAGAGTTAAATAATTTTTTGTATGATTTTTAAATATTTAACGTTTTTTATTATTGAGACTTATAGTACCTTTTACATAATTTTAGATAATATATATTATTTTTCTACATCAATTTACGTCCAAATTTGTTCTACAATTTTTTGATATTTTAAGTTATTAATTATTATGATTTATAGTACCTAAACTCAATATTCTTGTTATTTTTTATGTTCATGGTGTAAAATGAGTCGACTATAGTTGATGCATTTTTTGGCCTTATTCTTTGATTATCATGATTAGATGGATAAACTGTATCCAAAGTTTTGACCTTTGTTTGATGAGGATTAAAATACATACTCATATCTTGTTTAAATTCGTTATCAGTGGATATGTTTGCTCTTGGCATATAAAGTTGATTTCTTTATGTCGAAAGAATAGTCATTATTGTTTGTCTTTCCTTAAAAATGTAGTAATCGGCTAAGCCAAAATACAAGAGCTTGTCATTTGCTTACTAATTGTTTTGATGAGTCTCAAAGCTCTCATATGATAGATGAAGTAATAGCATTATTTCACCTCTGAGTTGTTTATTTTTATTCTATACGTATGTTGTTTTGTCAAAATAATGAGAATATTTTGACTTTTACTGATTAGAGAAAGAGGTTCAGTGAGTTTTGCGATATTCTGCCTTCCTCTAATGAAGTTCAGATTCCTGTTTGTTATTTCCAAAGGGTCATTAAAATTCTTTCTTAATTTTAAATAATGAGTCACATGTATCGGAGGATTTGTAATTATTTTTGAAAAATATGTCACCATGTTTTATGTTTTTGGTCTAGTGATTTGCAAAATCACCTCTTAAGTCTTGAAGTTGCGACTTTGACAACAACTTGAGTGAGTTAGGTCTATATTTTGGACATAATGTCGAGACCAACGTATCAGATGTGTTTCTTTATTATATTATTTATAGATGATAGATCTTTATCGCATTATGCACAGAGTTTAGCATGAATGTTTTCCTTGGTGTGCACTTGCAAGTTGTTTGAGGTTTCTTTGCCATTTAAATGGTCTTTCCCATTGTTGGTCCTCATTTGGTGTATCAAGAGCACAATAGTGGCTCATTTCGCTTAATAGTTTTCATTTGTAAAAGAGTTGATTATAACAAATAGACTTATAGACCAGGGAATTTTGAAATTGTTTGGTTTAAAAAGTTGAAAGTTTTACTATGTTTCTCTAAGGATTTTGTGTTAAAATAGTTGTGAATCCTTTATATCTTATTAGATTTTGAAATTACTTAGGGGTAAAGATTGATATTTTGAAATTAGCCTCCAAACATGTTTTTATGCTACTAGAGCTCCTTTGATTTGTAATACCATGATTTGAACTTGATAGAATTTCAAATGGCATTTCCGTGATTATTCTTTTGAAGTTTTGAATTTGGTCATAAGTTTCCTCTATGGAAAATTATTATAAAAATATTTCTCATTTCGCTGTTGATTAATTTGATGAAAATTTGAATCTTGAGGGCTAATTCAAAGTTGGCCGTGGAAGAAGAAACCGCCTGATGTTAATTATTTTGTTTGAATATCTACCTTTAATCCTATTTTATTTCATGAAAATTTGATTACATTTGTTCATTTGTGCATATTTTTAGGTCATATAAAATCATGTTAGATTCTAATTTTTATCTTTTCTTTGCATGTGAAAATTTGCTCGGAATTCAAGTGTATTTCTTTCCCTTTGCATTTTCGTAATGGGCTAATAAAGCCCATTTTTCCTAAAGGCTAAGTTTGAATCAAAAAGGCCGATCTCATGGTGCACAGGTGCAAGGAGATGGAAGAAAAAATGGGTGAAGCCCATTAACAAAGTTGCTAGGATTTGGAGACTTTTCGTCTCTATTTTATTTCGCTTTTTTATCTTGTATTTATTTATTCATTCATTCATTTGGGCTTCAAAGCCAAAGTTGTAATTTAATACAGGTTAAGTGAATTTTTGGGTCTTCAAGGTCCGAAAACAAGTTTAGAACAAGTTGTGAGGCAAAAACCCAAAATGATTAGATTAGGACAGGTGCAAGTGGGCCAAAAGCCCAAATAATTAGATTAGGACAAGATGTGGGCCGAATGCCTAAGTAGATTAGGACAGGTTCATTTTAAAGATTTGGGCTTATTGGTCTAAGTCTTTTAGTTTTTTCCTTTTCCCTTTACATGCTATTTGCTACTAATTTTTTTAAACTTAGTTAAAATTTTTGCTAAGTCATCAAAACTTGTTTTGTACAAATCTTAAAAAATAATTTTTTTCTTAATCAATTTCTTTCTAAAAACAAACTTTCCTATTCAAAGTTAGTTAAAAAGTTGTTTTTAAATAGCTCTGATAATCACAAGTTAGCGGATACTCTTGGTGCCTTAACAACCCTCCAAGAATATTAATAGGAACCACTTATCCAGAATTTCTAAACTTAAAGGATTTATCTGTTTTGAACCTTTAAGTGTGTTTTACAGGTTTTCTTGATTTTTCTAAATAAATTAAGTGACGACTCCATTTTCAAAAGATCGAGTTTGAAAACCTTTTTCAAAAATATTTGAATTCATAAAAAATCAAAAAGTCATCTTTCTTCCACGAAATAGAAATGGCGACTCTGCTGGGGACCACTCAACTAGGTTCTAACCAAATATTTGAATTAACTTCTTTGACTAACTATTTAGGTTTGTAATATTTAAACTATTTATGTGGTTATGTGTTTAAAGTTTTGCGAAGTTTAAATTGTTTCATTTCATGGCATACTTCTCAATTTGAATTGTATAAATTATTTGAGGTTTTACGGATGTCCCGTCCTCTAATGTTCGATTCCAAATCAAGTGTTGAGAATATGTCGATTTATTGACACGTTAGGCATATGATGGCTATTTGTATTTCCATACCCAAGTTGTCTTCTTGAGAACTCAGTCCAAATCCACTCTAAACACCTAGGATAGAGTGAAACCAAAACCCATTGTTTAGGTATGAGCGACGAACCAATACGTAGTGGGTATTAGGCCCATTAGAAAACCTGCCCTGCATTTATTGGCCATGAGCCAATTATAGACAAATCATATCTATGTATTGAAGAAACATATATTATTTAATTCAATCCATTATTCTTTAGGGTAGGGGAAGGCTTATTTTGTTTTCTTTCATGTAGGAATGGCTCAATCGTACCCTTGCAAAAGATTCAAGATGGTTACTGGACCTGATAACTGTTTGAAACTGTGGTGGACTCATATGAATGCAAAAGATAAAGAGATTTTTAGTATGCATATCGGGCATCTACCTCGCTTATAGAGATGGACCCTTAGCATGAAATTATCCATGTGCTAATGATATTTTAGGATGATGACAACATGGTGTTCCACTTTGGGGAAGCTGAATTGATCCCTACTATTGAAGAAGTAGTGACTTGTTATAAAAGCATTGATATGTGCAATAGAAAAAGGAGTGCACCCAACAAAGACATTCTAATCCCTATCGTATGGAACCTTCAAAAGATCAAGAATGCCTTTTCAATCGATGATGATACCTGGTTGGGGGAACGTGATGGGGTAAACATATCCTTTTACGAGTTATATCACCAATTTGGAAGGTATAACGCTTTTGAGAAATTCGGACATAAATTTGAATTAGAGTCAAAATGGAAGGAGAAAAGAGTCCTTAGATAATTCAAAATCAAGAAGGAAACACCACAAATTACACCTATGGTTAGATTCATCACTGAGTATGGAGAAGGCAAAACCCCTCTCAAATACTACATGGTAAAGGGGTGGAGAATAAAAAATAAGGAAATCTCTTTTCGTATCGGGTATGAACCCAAGTTAGTAATACTTACAAAGAGTGGTTGAAGAAGAATTTTGCTGGAACATTGGTCTTGGGTATGAATGTGCCCACACAAATCATTGATGTAGAATCAGAACATCAGATTCGTCTCCATAGGCTTAAGGATTAATTCCAAAAAGGTGAGATTGCGCACAACCAGATGAAAATGGAGTATGACTCAACCATACACCAATTGATAGAAGAGTTAAAGCGAGCTAGGAAAGAGGTTGATGATACTAGGTGATGTTTGATTGATTTGGATGATTCCATGGTTTCTTAGATTGATAACATAGGGAAAATGACCTACGATATTAAAGCATGGTTATGTGGGAGTTACCTGATCACCAATAGATATCGCATATGGAAAGAGATGGATAAAGCTAACAAGACAAAGGACGATGAAGGAACATCTAGGAGCTAGTTTTTCTCTCCCCTACATGGGACCTTGTTCTTTCTTTCATGTTATTTTCCTTTCCCTAAAGATTGTATATCTTTTATGTAACTTTTGTAGGCTTTTATGCCTTATATATATATATATATATATATATATATATGGAGATTTTGGAGGATAATGGATTGGTTTTAAAAAGCATATACTTCCTTTAAATATGTTAGGTCAACCCTCGACTTAAAAGGGTCACTCAATTAAGATGCATGCTTACTATAATTTTGTTGTGTAATATAACTTTATTATGTGTTTATGTGCATTTTTTCGAATCAAAGGCGAATTTACCACCATACTCATGTGGATCGACTTGCCTATGATGAAAAAAAGTATCTATGTTTACTTCTTGTTAAATATCTTGGGTTATTTTTTCTCTACGGGATCTATTGGCCTTTGAGTTATTTTACTTTGTAAATAATAGAAAACTACTCCATGTTAAAATAAGCTGGCTAAACACCCTTACTTCACTCATTCAAAAGCTCATAAAATCCTATCCCCTGGCTATCGCTCAAATAGGACTGAAAGCAGTGAGGATAACGCATTCACCATCAGGGAAAATGTGATAGCAGGACAAAGTGAGATGACTGTTCAACTTGCAAGAAAGTTGTAAATTCTCCAAGAAGAGATGAATCGTACTAGAGATTTTTCTAATTTAGCCATCACTACCAACGCTCAAGTCCTAGGAGGGCATGGGCCTCCACTCTAAATTTTTACCCTCAACACCCCTATTCTCGGGAATCATCCAAGTAACATATCATCCATTTTCTCTTCCCAATTTCCCATGGATACTATCATCAATAATTCACCAGTTCATACTCTACCCGTACAAAACACCAACTGAGATAACAATCCATACATTTACTATCCATAAAATCCATCCCTAACTCCATCAAATCTATCCCTAGGTCTATAGAATCACTCTCAAATTCCACCAAACCACTCCCAAATCCCACAAAATGTCCCTAATCCTCAAAACATCCTCCCTACCTACCACCCAACCTCCTCTCATCCTCAAATCAAACTACCATCCCAAATCCTTTTCATACCCAACCTGTGCCTCCAACCTCTTTTTATTTCATAACATCTTTTAATATTTATAACCTCTTTTCTAATCCCAATGTAGACCATTATGAGTAGAAGGAAAAAATGGAAGATTGAGCATAAAAAAAGTTGTTAGCCATGAATGAAGAGATTATGAGATCAAGGAAGATCATGGGACAAGGGATAATAATGGTCTTGGGTATAATGATCTGTGTGTTCACCCTAGGGTAGATCTACCAAAGGGGTACAAAATCCTTAAATTCAAAGCATTCAATAGCATTGGAAACCCCATGGCTCACTTGAGAAGATTTTGTGATTAAATGGTTAGAGTTTGGAGAAATGAGATATTATTAATGCGCCTTTTCAGTTGAAACTTAAGTACAGAAGCTTTGGATTAGTTTACATCTCAAGAACTGAAAAGATGGTCTGGCTGACGGGCATTGGCTAAAACCTTTCTTGATAGGATTGCATATAATGTCAATATAGTCCCTGATCAACACTCACTAGATCGGATTAGGCAAAAGAATGATAATTGTTTCCAGGACTATGCCTACAGCTGGAGGAAAAAAATGCTAAGGTACAACCTCTCGTGACTAGGGAGGAAATGGTTTTGGTGTTCTCTCTCATTCAAGAGGGATAATTTTATACTAGGATGGTATCAATAGTCTGGGAAACGTTCATAGATTTAGTAAAAATTGAGGATTCACTAGAAAAAGGTATTCGAATGGTGAAGATTATCAAAACCCCAACATCATCTGGGTCTTCTGGGTTCACAAAAAAGAAAAGAGAAGATGTTACTATAGTCTTCACTGATGTTATTGCTAAAGTGAAAAGGAAATTTGAGCCCAAGAACATTCTTTCTTCTCCCCCACCCCAAGTCTTCTATAACACATCAGAATTTTTTCCTCTAAAATTTTTGAGTTTTGAGCTCACTGCCCAGGCTATGATTAGCACCTCACGAGTTATAAGGTATGGTCACGAGTCGTAGGGAGGGACTTGTTACCAAACCAATGGAGTTGGCCAATATTTTTATCCTGAGTACGACTGGATCTTCACAAGTTATGGTGAGACATTACAAGTTGTAAGGTGGGACTCGTAGTCCCAAAGTATGGTGTTTTATTTTTTTATTGGGACGCCGACAGGACTCTACGAGTCATAGAGTCTGGTCATGAGTCGTAGGGTGTGTCTCATGACCAAACCGATGAGAGGTCTCTGAGCTATTTCCCAAACTCCGACTAGTTATTACGAGTCGTAATAACTAAGTATGAGTCATGGGGTACAACTCATAATTAGACTGTGTATGACCCTTGTCTCTTCCTAGACTATGAGTCATTGTGATGACTTGTAACCAGATGTCATGAGTCGTCATTATTGTCACTAGAGTTGGCCAGTTTATGAGGTTAAATCCCCCGACCTTTACTGGATCTAAGATTAAGGAGGATCCTCAAGGGTTTTTTAATGAAATAGAGAAGACATTCAGGGTGATGCATGCTACTGATATGGTGGGTGTGGAGTTCTCCGCATATCAGTTGAAGGATATAGCATATCAATGGTATGAAAAGTGGGAGCAGTTAAGGGGTAGTGATATTGACCAGGCTATGTGGGAGGAATTTTATAGAACTTTCCTTGATCATCTCTTTCCTAAGGATTTGAGGGAGGCTAAAGCTATAGATTTTGTTAACTTGAAGCAAGGAAGGATGATTGTGAAAGATTATGCTTTGAAGTTCCACCAGTTATCTCGATATGCCCCGGAGATTGTGTTTAGTATGAGGGAAAGAATAAGAAAGATTTTTTGGTTTGTTTAAGGACTTGGTACTAGAGTGTAAGGATGTGTTGAATAATGACATGGATATCTCTAGGCTTGTGGTATATATGCAGCAGGTTGAAGATGAAAATAATGAATAGGAGTGATGCAAAATAAGAAGTTTAGGTATTCAGAATAGGGCAGAGGTAAACAAGCTAGTGTTAGAGATGGTAGGCAGTGGACTAAAAAGAAGACTTGGGGAAATTATAATTCTTATCTGGAAGCTAGTGCTCCTTATCCGAAGCCATATGGCAATCATCGCTTTTAGGCTTACAGTAGGTTTAAGACCCAAGGTTACCAGACTCAGGCTAGTGGAACTTATTCAGCTTTATACTATCTTCCTTGCAAAATTTATGGACAGATGCATCATAGTCAGTGTGATGAGGGGAGGAATCAGTGTTATAATTATGGTCAGATGGGGAATCTACAGTGACACTGTCTGTCTAAGGTTGCTTCTGGAGATAATAAGGTTCCAGTTGCTACTTCATCAGTGCCTGTGCCAAAGTGTGCTACTTCTTATACCGATACTAGTCAGAATCGTCTTTATGTTCTTTCCACCCGTCAGGAATCTAAGGCATCTCCTGATGCCATCACTGGTATGTTTAAAATTTTCTATCGCAATGTATACTATCTGCTTGATCTGAGTTCTATCCTTTATTATGTGACCCCTTAAGTGGTTGCTCATTTTGGTTTTGGTCCTGAGTGTATTTCTAATCCTTTCTTTGTGTCTACCCCGGTGAGTGATTCTATTATGGATAGAATGGTCTATAGGGGTTGTTTGGTGTCCACCTTACATAGGGAGACCTTGGTGGATTTGATAAAGTTGGATATGGTGGATTTTGATATGATCTTAGGAATAGATTGGCTTCATCCGTGCTATGATTCTCTGAATTGTAGCACCCGAAGGGTCAACTTCCAATTACCAAATAAATCAGTAATTGAGTGGGAAGGAAGTTCTTTAGTTCCTAAGGGAAGGTTAATTTTGTATCTTAGAGACTGGAAGTTGATTTACAAGGGGTTTCTATACTATCTAGTTCAAGATAAAGATTCTAGTTCTAGGGTTCTATAATACCCCAAACTTTTTCTAGCTTAATTTTGTTTCTAGAATGTTAAGGGATGTCTTCCAAAATGAATAATATTTAATTCATATAGAATTTTCTTGATTTTGACTTTCCATTGTGTGGAAAATTGAATAAGCTTTCCATCGATACCAAATTCGCCCAAAACTGACACTTGATGAAGAAGTTAGGGCATTTTTAGTAAGCAGTGTGCCAATTAGGCAGTCGCTGAATCGCGATGGAGGCCAAATATACTTTCATCAATTTCCAGTAGCTCATCGTGATTCCACCGCGTCATGGAGAAAATAGAAATGAGAAGGCCACCGCATCGCGGTAGGAGCCAAATCAACATTTGGAAAATTCCAGTGGGTCACCGCGATTGCACCGTATCGCGATGAACCTCAAAAAAATAATTGTCAATATCCAATAAGTCACTGCAATTCCACCGCGTCGCGGTGGGTATCGCGATGACACACTCACCGCATCGCGATAAAGCCTTAAACGGTGTTCTAGTTACGGATTTTAAATCCCAAGGGCAGTTTGGTCTTTTGCCTACTCCCCCAAATCGTTAAAATAGGCTATTAAAGGCATTATTGAGCAAAGTATGCTCATTCTTCATCAATTTCTCTCAAGTAAAAACCCTAAGCTTCAATATCCAACTTCAAGAATCCCCAAAAAGTTCACCATTCTTCTTCTAAACTAGTTCAAATTTCAAGATTTCCAAGTCAAAAGCTCCAAGAATCAACCTTCAAGGGAACAAATGGGACCTCAACGCCAAGCATCTTCATCTAGTTCATCATCTAAGGTATGTGGGGTTTGAAAAAGGATAAATCTTTCATCCTTGTACTCAAAAAATTTAATTTTTATTAAAGATTACATGATTTACAAGTTAGGGTTTACACCCAAACTATCTCGTTTTGAGTTTACGAATTTACAAGTGATTTGAATATTGAAGTGCATGTTATCTCATTTAATTATGCTTTGACTTGAAGATTTCTATTATGAATTGCACTTCCCTATTGTGAATTGATATTGTTAAATGAATTTCAAGATGATTGTTGGGAATGAAGCTTTATTATGAAATTTTGAACATTTAAGTACATATGCTTTAAAACCCAAGTATGAGTTTTGACATTTCAAGAAGAGTATATTATTAGCATGCTTTGACAAGTAAATATTCATATTTTCAAAGAAAGATTGATCTTTGATCCTAAGCTAAGATAGGAATCCACATTATGCATACAGTTTATGATTTAAACCAAAGAGAAGCATAATTAGTTTAATTATGAACCCATGTGCTATTTTTAAGGTGGATTTCCTAAAAGTTTTGAGCAATAAGTATGGGAGTAGTATTTAGCACCGAGTTGGGTATATTTCCAAGGTCTCATGCTCCAGAACTACGTGCCACCGTAGGTTTATGAATTTCCCATAGTGGGCTAAGATAGTGATTACTTAAGTTAAGGTTCTATTCTGATGGCAAGGGTAGAACAACTCTCCCCAACGTATGCAAGACGTTGCACTCCATGTCAGCTCACATGTTTTATGTCGGTTAGAAGAAACTCCCTAAGTCCCAAAGTTCTAAGTTTCCAAAGCTCCCAAAGTCTCTATGTTTCAAAAGAAAAGAATGATAGAAAATCTTTTATAAGACTAAGTGTAATGGCTCACATATCTTACTTAGATTATTCTTTACAAAAAGATAATAGTTATAGTTTTCAGTTTTCCAATTTTAGATTCAAACGTGAGTTCTTTCTACACTTATCCAACATGATTTAAAAAGAAAGTATAAGTACAACCTTTAGAACTAAATGTTATGACTCACTAGATTTACAAAGCTTGATTTGCCACGCATGATTTTAGATCTCAGTATTTTAGACATTCCAGCTTATATGAGTTATTTACATTTAGCATGCATTGTCTTTATAAAGTATGATGATGTTTTCATATGCATTACACCCCCATATACTCAGTACATCCTCAAAGTGTTGATCCGCATATATGTCTATGTGTTGCATTGTCTTATAAAGTACGTTTAGGTGCTCAGTATCAGCAGCATGAGTAGTTCGAGCATCTCTATCTATGCTCCCACAGTTGGTGAGTCCTCATGATTCGAGGACCTACTTATTCATATTTTCCATCTTTTATAGTACTTGATTTATTATTTTCAGTTTAGTTCGAGTTAGTTGGGGGTCTGTCCCAATGACTCTCTAGTTCTTTAGTAGTAGAGGCTTGTTGGACTACTAGTTGATTTCCAGACTTTTAGTATTTGTTATTTAGATGGTGTTTTCAATTTATTCTAGCTCAATTTTTGTATAATACAGTATTATTGCATGACTAGTTTATCTTGAAGTAAGATTCAGACCTAGTAGAAGGTTTAAAGGGTTAGCTTGGGGCTACTCGTATCCTTGAGCACCGTGTGATGACTCGGGATCAAATTTCGTGGAGTTACAAGTTCCCTCTTTACAATTTGTTCCTATTGTTAATGAATTTCCTAAAGTGTTCACCGATGATCTTCCTAGTATTCCTCCTGATAGGAAAATAGATTTTAGGATTGATCTTCTATCGGATACCCATCCTATCTTTATTCCTCCAAATAAAATGGCTCCGGATGAGTTAAAAGAACTTAAGAAGTAGTTAAAGGATCTTCTTGATAAGGGTTTTATCTTTCCTAGTATTTCTCCATAGGGTGCTCCTATTCTCTTCGTGTGTAAGAAAGATCATTCTCTTAGATGTGCATAAATTATCAGCAGTTGAATAAGGTGACAGTGAAGAATAAGTACCCTCTTTCTAGGATTGATGATATCTTTGACCAGCTTTAGGGTGCTAGATATTTCTCTAAGATTGATCTTCGATTATCATCAGTTGAAGATTAGGAAGGCGGATATCCCTAAGACTACCTTTCAAACCCAATATGGTCATTATGAATTTTTGGTGATGTCAATTGGGTTGACTAATTCTCCGGCTGCATTTATAGACCCGATGAACTAGGTATTCAGACAGTTTTTAGATTTGTTCATGATCATGTTTATTGATGACACCTTGGTATATTCTAAGAGTGAGAAGCATCATGTCAATCACCTTTGAGAAGTATTGCAGACTCTTAAGGATCAGGAATTGTATGCCAAGTTTTCAAAGTTTGAGTTTTGGTTGAATGTTGTGACCTTTTTGGGTCATGTTATTTATAGTGAGGGGATCATAGTGGATCCACAGAAAAAGCAGTTAAGAAGTGGCCTATACCTATGACTTCAACTAATATTCAGAGATTTTTGGGTTTAGCTGGGTATTATAGGAGGTTTTTGGAGAGCTTATCTTCTATTGTTCCTCCATTGACTAAGTTGACTAAGAAAAAGGTGAAATTTCTATGGTTCGATGCTTATGAGGGTAGTTTTGAGAAGCTGAAGGATAAGTTGACTTCTGCTCCAGTTTTAACTCTGTCCGAGAGTACTGATGTTTATTTTATGTACTGTGATATGTCGCATATGGGACTGGGTTGTGTGTTGATGCAGCATGGTAAGGTTGTCTTATGCTTCTAGGCAGCTGAAGTTTCATGAAAGGAATTATCTGACTCATTATCGAGAGTTGGTAGCCGTGGTGTTTTCATTTAAGATTTGGTGCCATTATTTGTATAGGATTCACGTTGATATCTATTCAGATCATAAAATCTTGCAGTATGTGTTCACCTAGAAGGAGTTGAATCTCAGGAAAAAGAGATGGCTTGAGTTGCTCAAGGACAATGATATTAGTTTTCACTACCATCCAAGTAAGCCTAATGTAATTCTTGATGCTCTTAGTAGGTTGCCTATGGGTAGTTTGTCTCATGTGGATGAGGAGAAGTAAGGATTAGTAAGGGATATTCACCGATTGGCTAATCTTAGAGTTCGTTTTTAAGATTCTGGGGATGGAGGTGTGATTGTTCAAGAGGTGGTGAAGTCATCTCTTATGCTGAGGTGAAGGAGAAGAAGGCTTTGGATCCTATCCTTAAGTAGATTAAGGCTGACGTGGGTCAATAAAAAGTTAGGGATTTTTTAGATTAGTGGTGATGGTATCTTAAGGTACCAAAGTAGATTGTGTGTTCCTGATGTGGATGGGCTGCGAGAAAAGGTTTTGACTGAGGCTTATGAGTTGAGTTATATAGTTTATCCTGGTTTAACAAAAATGTATCATGATTTGAAGGAGATTTATAGGTGGCATAATATGAAGTAAGACGTGGCCAATTTTGTGTCTAAGTGCATGGTCTGTCAGCAAGTTAAGATTGAACACTTGAGGCTCGGAGAGTTGTCTCAAGAGATTGAGTTGCCCATGTGGAAATGGTAAGTGATCAACATGGATTTATTACTATTCTTCCCCGGTCTCAGAATCAACATGATTTGATTTGGGTCATGGTGGATAGGATGACTAAGTCTTCTCACTTCTTTCCTGTGAGGACTACCTACTCTGGGGTGGATTTTTCTAAGTTATTTCTTGAGGAGATAGTTAGATTGCATGGTGCTCCAGTTTTGGTTATTTCATATCGTTGCATAGTGCTCCAGTTTTTGTTATTTCATATTGAGGTACGCAATTCTCTTCTCACTTTTGGCATTCATTTCATAAAGGTTTGGGGACTAAGGTGAACCTTAGCACTGTTTTCCATCCTCAGATTAATGGACAAGTAGAGAGGACCATTCAGACTTTTAAAGATATGCTCTAGGACTGTATGATTAATTTTGGAGGTATTTGGGTAGATCATTTGACTCTCATTGAATTTATGTATAATGATAATAGTTATCATTCTAGTAGTAGGATGGCTCATTTTGAAGCTCTTTATGGTAAGAGGTATAGATCTCCTATTGGATGCTTTGAGGTTGGTAAGACTAGATTGTTTGGTCCGAACTTGGTTCACCAAGTTATGGAAAGGTGAAGGTGATCAGGAATAGTCTTAATACTTCTCAGAGTCGCCAAAAGTCCTATGCAGATGTGAGGCAAAGAGAGTTGGAGTTTGAGGTGGCGATTGGGTGTTCTTAAAGGTATCTCCCAGGAAGGAAGTGATGATATTTGGAAACAAGGGGGAGCTTAGTCCCCTTTATATTGGTCCATACTTGATCTTGAAGAGAGTTAGAAACATCGCTTATGAATTAGATTTACCTACGAGGTTCCATTTATTCGGTATTCCATGTGTCGATATTGAAGAAGTGCATGAGTGATGCTTCTTTGGTGGTGCCTATTGAGGATATTGGAATTCCTTGTCTTATAAGGAGGTTCTTGTTGAGATTTTGGATAAGCAAGTCCATCGTTTAGGGACTAAAGATGTAGATTTAGTGAAGGTCAATTGGAGGAACCATAAGGTAGAAAAAGCTACTTAGGAAGCTAAAGTGGACATAAAGTCCAAATATTCGTTCTTGGTCCCCGCATTGGATAATCATGCTTAAGGTATGTGTTTTCCTACCCTCTTTTGTTTTCTTACATTGTTAGGTTTTATGATTGCATTCGTGTCTTACAATCGTGCTAATGAATGCCTTGATTCATTATTCGGGGTTGAATGATCCTAGGAAGGGAAAATGTAACACCGCATGTTTTTTTCCTCTAAAATTTGAGTTTTAAGCTCATTGCCCAGTCTATAACTAGCACTTCATGAGTCATAAGGTGTGTTGACAAGTTGTAATAAGGGACTCATGACCTAACCAGTGGAGTTGGCCAATGTTTCTGTCCTGAGTACGACTGGACCCTCATGAGTCATGGTGAGATATTATGATTCGTACGGTGGGACTCATAGTACCACCAGTATGGTGGTTCACTTTTCTGTTGTGATGATGATAGGACTCTATGAGTTGTAGGTTTTGGTCACGAGTCGTAGTGTGTGCCTCGTGACCAAATCGGTGAAGGGTCTCTGAGTTACTGCCCAGACTACGGCTGGTCAGTACGAGTCATAATGACTAATTATAAGTCGTGGGATACGAATCATAATCAAACTAGTGTGTATGCCCCTTGTCTCTACCCAGACTACGAGTCATTGTGATGACTCATAACCAAACGTCATGAGTCATCACGTTACTCGTAACGACTGGGTATCTTTTTCTGCGCTTTTAAGTGAGGGCATTCTTCTCATTTCCCTCTTTTCTCAATTAAAACCCATGACCATAAAACACCTAAAGAGGCTTATTTTCATCACTTTAACAATCATAAACTACTCTTTACTTTCTCAAATCCCCAAGGAAAAGCAACTAAGGTTTCTAAGGATTTGGCTAGCTCCAATTGGTGAATTCCCTTTATCATCTCAATACTTTCAGGCATGCATCTCTTCCCCTAAACTTGTTTCGCTAAAATCATGTGTTTAGAAATTTTTATTCACGTGATTAATTGATTGGTTTGGAAATTTGGGTTGAGGGCCTTTGAATGTTATTGCTGGAATTACTTTTCCCATGGCTTTTGTCAATCATTCATGTTTTGAATTGATAGTTTTTGAACTCATTATGTGCATGGGCATGGTAAATTGTAATGGGCGTTGTGGATTCCCCCAAATAAATGGATTTGGAATTAAAATTGGTAATAACCTCAACCCACCTTATGAAATTGACTTTGAAACATGAGTATATGCATATTGTTATCACTTTTAGAACTGTCGTAGTGCATAAAATGCTAATGGAACATATATGGTTTTAAATTGAACCTTGGGGGCCGTGGATTCTCCCATGTTAATGGATAATTAATATTGAACCTCGGTGGTAGTGGATTCCACCATGTGGATGAATGATTGGAGCTTGTGGGGTTGTGGATTCCCCCAAGTGATGGTAATTGCAATGACATATTGATAATAGTTTGCAAGCATATTTGGTATGATGATACCAATGGTTTATGCCTTAATAGATGAATATTGGTTCAATGAATTAAAATGTGTAAATATTTTAATTGGGCTTAAAGCGGATTGTGTAGTTGAGCCATAAAAGTGGAGGTCCCGAGGGACTGATTACTGAAACCCACGTTTGTCAGCGTGAGTGTTGGTCTTGGTGATCATATTCTTGTGTCACACAATCTATATTTGTATCCTGTATTAGCGAAGGGCCGTGGATTCCCTAGCCTTCCTTGATACCTTGCGGCTAACACACACTGGGATCCTTTCAGCAGGGTGAGAGCTGGACCCATATAGCCCATGGGTCTAGATGATGGTTTGAGCTACACAGTCCAAATTAATATTTTAACTATCATGCTAAACCTTGTTTCCTATCCTGGCATATTATTTGTATATAATATATATATTTGTGTGCATATTGAGTTAGAATAATTTTGGACTGAATTATCATGGCATTATTTTATCCCTTCCTTGAGTTACATGCTAGAGCTCACCCCGCTAACCGTCCCCGGACACTGTATTCCCATGTGATGCAGGGTCCAAAGACACTTCTATTTCCTTGGTAGTGGTAGGTAATTTTTGGACTGTCAGAGATTCAGTTTTGAAGTGGTGAGCTTCCATTCTCCGGAAGACCCTCATTTTATGGTCTTGTCTTTACTTATGTCTTAGACTATTTCAATGGGTTTTGGCTATGGTCGGGGGCATGTCCCTACTTTGGTTGATGTTTGGTTTCATAGAGGCTTTTGTGGAAAATAGGATGTGAGCGGATTTGGTATTGTGGATTCTTACATCCTTATCAGTTGATTTATCTATCTTGTTATATGTTAAAAACTAAGCTCTATCTTGTTATATGTTCGAAATTCAGCTCTATCTTTTTACATGTTTGGAACTCATCTACTGCTAGTTATATTGTGTTTTGGTTGGCTAGGTTAGTGGGGGTGGTCTCCGATCCTTGGCGGACTTTAGATACCCGTCACGACTAGGCCCTGGTTCGTGTCATGACATCTTCAATCTGTCTTCTATGCCCAACCTCAATGCCAATCTCCACAACCAAATGTCGTACCTCAATACCAAGCTCTACAACTAAATATCCAACCCCAATACCAAGCTCCACATCCAAATATCCTACCCCAATATCAAGCTCTACAGCTAAATATTTTATCGTAATATCAAGTCTCGCAGCTAAATTATTAACCTCATGTCCAAGATGCCTTTCCAAACAACCAAATGAACGTCAAAGCACCTCCAAACTATCATTAAGTACCTCCTCCCGCTAATCAAAGCAATTATACCTCCCTCATCTAAACCTCGAAAAGGAACCTTCCTAAAAATTCATGCTATTAGCTGAAAGGCGCACCCAACTCTTTGAAAGATTAAGAGAAGCTGGTTATCTATATTTAAAAAAAATAGGTTTTATTAAATCAAATAATTAAACAAACAAAACATGACCAAATGGCCCAAAAGGAAAAAACAAAAGACCAAACAATAAAAATAAAATTGGGCTAACCCACCACCCGATCCAAATTCTAAACCTGATTGGCCCACCTACATATACTATATATATCATATATTCTAAGGTTTCCTAAATCACTCTTCATTTCCACCCTCACAGTTGCGCCCTAATGTTGCCTCCTCTCTTCAACCTCAGCTTTTTGGTTCTTCTTTTGTGGGTTGTTAATACATATCCTTAGTCTTAACATAGAAGGTTGTTGCTGATAACATATGAACATAATCCTCTAATGTTGACAATCTCAATAGAATATGTCTTGTATCTAATACGCCGATTGTACATGCATTTTTATACCACACTAACTTGGTATAACTCTCCTTAATTCATCAATATTTGGCTTACCATAAGAGAATTTACCCACAATAGCATACTGTAGCTTTTTTTGTAAAATCAATGCACTTATTTCTAATTTTTTCATGATATAGTCGGCTCTCCTTGAATCATAATAATAGGCTTAGGCGGAACACTAGGAGAATTATGAGTTTTTGGTTTAAGCAAATCTCTATACTGCATTGTGTTTGGAGAATTTGTGAGATTATGATTACCATTAGTATTAATTATTAGCGGAGGGAATTCCTCCAATGGTATCACCCCACTGGTGGAGATACCATCCATGTTGGCCAACAACAAAGCTAGGGTTTATTTAGGGTTTTGAGAGAGAAAAATTGGTAGAGTCCGATCAAACCGTAGTATAAGCTATTACACAAGAAGAGAGAACTAAGCATTTAATAAATATTTACATCCCATCTAACCAAAACCTACCAATCCCAATTCCCAATTTTATCATGCCGATCAAAGTTGTGCATATCATTTAGGAACAATATGGAATGGTACCAAAGATTGCATTAACCTGAAACACAAGATCCAAGACTTGACTAATCAAAAGGTTATTACTGCTCAATCATTGATGCTAAATGTCAATAGTAATCCATTGCCAAATCATGGGGGAACTGCAGTCAACATGATCAAAATATAGGACGATTAGGTAGCTAGCAAGAGTATCACTAAGGTTGATTTGGACAAGCCCAAAAAGAAAGAGAAAGAGAAAGTAGAGAAGATAGATAGAGTCATGGATGCTTTAAGTGACAATGAAAGGCCTTCATTTATAATGATGACAACCTTGACTCAAGTATATGCTCCACCGCTGCCTAGAAATAAATTTATTGTAAAGACTGTTGTCTCCCAGGAGATGACACAATCTAGATGATGCTATATTCCTAAAGATTTATCCAATAGAAAGTATTCATAGAAAAGGACAATCATTGAAGGGGAGGCCAAATAATTTTGAAGGTGTATGTAGCCAAAAGAGCATTCAATTGTCAAGCATTTGGAAAAGACGCCAACCCAAATTTCTATTTGTGTGTTTTTAATGAGTTCGCAATACCACAGATAAGTTTTATTGAAAGTCCGAGATGAAGCATATGTTCACGTAGGTACGAGTATTGAAAATCTGGCTGCAATGATAGGGAATGTTGTGGGAATTCACTGCATATCGTTTGGTAAGGAGAAATTTCCTATTAACGGGGTAATGCATAAAAAAGCCTTGCATATTACTTTCAATTATCACAACTATGTGATTAATCGAGTATTGATAGATGATGTATCTGGTTTGAACATTTATCCTCTTTCGACATTGGTTCAACTGGGCTAGGACTTGGGAAAGGTTCGCCAAAGCCATGTTAATATGTGAACTTTTGATGGAGGCCAAAGAAATACTATAGGTGAAGTTGATTTATACATACATATGGTACCTGATAAATTCAAGACTAAATTTAATGTTATGGATAACCATCCTAGGTACAACCTACTTCTGGGGAGGCCGTGGATCCATGGTGCAAAAGTAGTTTCATCAAATCTTCATCAATCATTGAAGTTCATTTGGGAAGAACACGAGGCAGTCATTCAAAGATAAGGAATCCATTTGAGCCACCCCAATGGCTATGTTCCTGTGATTAAAGATATTATAAGGGGTAGTAATTTTTATACGGTGGAAGTTGCGAATGCCGCGGAGTAAGATCCAGCACCTCAAATATCAATGCCCTCCATCTAGATGATAGCGACCGTGATGTTAAGAAGTGGGTTTGAGCATGGTCGGGTTTGGGAATGAATTTGGAAGGAATCATTGAGCCAATCGTGATCCCAAAAAAAAACATTTAGGTATGGGTTAGCGTAGAAGCCAACGAATGAGGATGAGAATGAAGAAAATTCAAAAATGGGTCTACCTAAACCGTTGTCAATCTTGTACCAGTCATTTCCTATGCACGAGGTGTCAACAAATGATTGCCAGGAGGATGGGATAGGAAATTTGTTCGAAGGATGCAATGCTAAACTAGAAAATTTCCCAAAGGCTAGTGGGGTGAGAAAGGTTGCACCTGGAGAGATTTTACAGACATCAACTCCACTCATGACTTGTCGCCCGTTGTGGTAGATGAAAGGGGAATTACTAGTAATTTTAAAAACTGGTGATGATCATAAGGAGGCCACGCGATCCACCCTTGTATGTCTCAAATTTCCTTTTCACATTTTACCATTTTCAAAAAAGGAATAGGTTGTGCGAGTCATAAGTGATAGTTTGTAAATATTTCCCAAATTTCAATAAAAAGGCCTCCCTTTATCTAAAAATTTATTTTGAAAGTATGATTCTATTTATTTTACTATTTTGAATTATTTATTTATCACCTGACTTGGTTTGTTTGTCTATTTCGGTAACAATAATTTAAAACCTACAATGTCATGTCATGTCAAGGGATAAATGAACAAAGAAAGGTGAATAATGATGAATGGAAAAACTATGATGAGGAGTGGTTAGTGAAAGATATAGAAGAATTTAAAAATCGAGAGAAGTCCAACCTGGAGAAAGCTGACATAGTCAACCAGGGAGACCGCGATGAAGTCGAAGAGGGGAGAGTTAGTATGCACTTAACAGAGGCATAAAAAAGAGAACTCATCTACTTGATACGAGAATACATTAATATATTTTATTGGTCCTAAGATGATATGTCGGGGTTAAGCACCAACATTGTGTTACATAAGTTACGATCAATCCCGAGTTTGATCTAGTAAAGCAAAAAATGCAAAAATTCAAGCCGAACTTAAGTTTGAAGATCAAGTAAGAAGTGATGAAGCAAATTCAATATAGATTTATGGAGGTCACAAAATATCCAACATGGCTAGACAATATTGTTACAGTGCCAATAAGGGACGACAAGATCAGAATCTATGTTGACTACAGAGATTTGAATAGAGCCAATCCTAAAGATAATTTCCAGCTACCCAACATCCGCATCCTCATTAGTAATGTGTGAAGCATGAAACTTGTTCTTTCATGGATTATTTTTCCAGGTATTCCCTGGGGTGTTTATCACTACATGGTAATGCCATTTGGTCTCAAGAATCCTGGTGTAACATACATGAGGGCTATGAAGATTATTTTTCACAATATGATTAATAAATAAATTGAGGTGTACGTGGATGATGTAATCATCAAATCTTGCAAGAGTTGAGATCATCAGACACACCTGGAAAAGTTCTTCAACCAATTAAGGAAGTAAAACTTGAAGTTGAACCCTGCTAAGTGTGCTTTCGGTATGCCAGGCAATAAATTACTAAGGTTCATAGTCAATAGAAGGGGCATCGATCTTAACCCATCCAAGATCAAGAAAATTCAGGATTTATCGCCACCAAGTACCAATAAAGAGGTTGTGAGTTTCCTAGGTCATTTGATTTATGTTAACAGGTTCATTGCCCATTCGACAGTCATATGCGAACTAATTCTCAAGATGTTGAAAAAAGATGCATTGAATGCGTGGACAGAAGAATGTTAGAAGGCTTTTGACAGAATCAAAGATTATTTGTTCACTCTGTTGGTTTTGTTTCCACCAAGGGAAGGAAGTTCGTTGTTGCTTTACCTGTCAGCCTCAGAAAATGCTTTTGGATGTGTCCTTGGGAAGCACAATAAGACCGATAGAAAGAGAAAGCATTCTACTACTTGAGTAAGAAGTTCACGTCATACGAAGATCGCTATACTCTTGTAGAAAGTACGTATTGTGCTTTGACCTAGGTCACACAAAATCTGAGGCATTATCTATCCTCATATACAACATATCTCATTTCCAAGATAGATCTATTGAAGTATATATTTCAGAAAGCTATGCCCACAAGAAAGATAGCCAAGTGGTAAATGTTGTAGAGTGAGTTCAACATCGTGTATGTCACTCAAAAGGCAATCAAGGGGAAAGACTTAGTGGATCATTTAGATGAGAATCTGTTCGAAAATGAATACAAGCCACTTAGAACCTACTTTCCAAATGAGGAGATTTATTCATTGGAAAAGACAATGCCAAAACATACCCCAGATAGAGAATTTTTTTTGATAGAGTAGTTAACTTTAAGGTCTCAGGAATTGGAGAAGTTTTGGTATTAGAAATAGGTCAAAACTATACTAGCAATTGTTAAATTTCGCTTTCCATGCACAAATAACATGGTTGAATATGAGGCTTGCATCCTAGGCCTCAAGTTATCACTCGACATGGGTGTTCGAGAATTTTTAGTCATTGGAGACTCAGATTTGCTAATTAACTAAGTACGGGGAGAATGGGTCGTGATGAACTCCAAGATTACACCTTACGTAGAACTGGTACAGTATTTGTGTGGAAGATTCAATAAAGTTGATTTCAGACATATCCCGAGGATACAAAATGAGTTTGTTAATGCTTTGGATATTATATCCTCCATGATTCAACACCCAGATCATAGTTACATCGATCCATTGGAAATAAGTTTGATGAAACAACCCTCGCATTGTGCGCATATCGAAGAGGAAGCCGATTGAAAGTTGTGGTACTTTGATATTAAAAGGTGTTTAAAATCTGTAACATATCCTAAATAGTCCAGCAACAATCAGCAAAAGACAATCCGGTGTTTGGTAAAGAATTATTTACAAGTGGGGAAATTTTTTTAGGAGGACTCCAGACTTGGAATTTCTAAGATGTGTTGATGTCGCAGAAGCCTTGAAACTAATAAAATAAGTACATGTCGGAGTCTACGGGCCTCATATGAATGAGTTTTCCCTCACTAGAAAGATTTTGAGTTTTGGTTACTTCTGGATGATTATGGAAATGATTGTAGCAAATATGTACATAAGTGCCCAAAATTCCAAATACACAGAGATTTGATTTGGATGCCCCCACATGAGCTTTATGTGATGAGTTCACCTTGATCTTTCGTAGATTGGGGTATGGATATTATCAAACCAATAGAGCCACCAGCGTCAAATTGATATAGATTCATTTTGGTTTCTATTGATTACTTCACCAAGTGGGTGGAAGCTGCCTCATATTTGGTTTCTATTCTAAAAAAAATAGTTGCTAACAAAAGTGACTCTGTGTTTACTAAATATTTACCTTGAGCGCAGGTGCATTCAAATGAGTCGGCCCAATAGGGACAAAATCAAAGAATCGCTCAATAGGAAAAAAAGCAGAAAAATCATCTTTAAATTCCCCATGAGGTGAAGAAAACGGTATTCGAGTGGTCCACCAGAAAAGGATTTTAGCTATTTGTTTACATTCAATGGATTTGTTGTTCAAATACTTATCCAAAAAGAAGATGAATGGCTAACTAAGTCATTTAGATTAGTCATTTAAACTATCATGTTATTTGATTGTGGTCACCTACAAGTGCGACATTGTGTCTACTAACCATCTACTTTGAGTATAGGTATATGTAGAAATCCAACACTTGAACAAAAAGACTTCAATGAAACTTTTGTTCAAAATCTCCAAGAGGACCTTATCATTTTATTTTCGAAAGGGCCATTTCATTTCATTTCCAAGAGGGACATGCTGAGAGGGCCATTTCATTCAATTGCTAAAAGGTCCATGCCGAGAGGTCCATTTCATTACCGAGAGGGACATTTTATTCCATTTCTAAGAAGGCCATGTCGAGAGGTCCATTTTATATTATTTTATTATCGAGAGGACCAATTCAGCCAAGAGGGCCATTTCATTCCATTGTCAAGAGTGTCATTTCATTACCGAAAAGGCCATTTCATTTAATTTTCGAGAGCGACATTTCACTCCATTGCCAAGAGGGATATCATGCCTTTCAACTAAGTCTCCATAATCGCTCAACATGCAAGACGATAAGGTCTGGCCTTGGAGGATGTTTTGGATCACCAATATCTATTGACCATGTGAAGATAACATAATATGGCATCGAGGATGTCTCATTATTTTATATTTTTTGACCATGCAAAAGGCAACGTAGCCCTACATTGAGCATATTTTAGTATTTTATTAATTAGCATGCATCAACTATTAAGTTGAAAAGCATGATTCGAAGGGACATCTTTAAGTCGCTATTTGAAAGTAGTAGACATATGAGATTTCCTAGAAATTTACAACTTGAGAGTCATCCCTCAAATCAGGTCAAGTTATACTTGTTCAAGTTGACTCGATAGTGATACGATCAGCTAAGCCTTATTTGACCACCCCCAGAGCAACCGTTCATGAGTCACATTGTTTGAAATAGAATAGTGTGTGAGATTACCTATGAGTTAACAGTCCATAGGTCATCCAAAAGCCGCAACAATATCCTAACTGGATAGTGTGCAAGGTTACCCAATAATTAATAGTTTGAAGGTTATCCCTAAGTCACAACTGAATCCTTACTGGAGAATATGCGAGATTACCAAATTGGTAGGTCCAAGGGTTCTCTATAAGCTACATCATATCCAAGATCGACTATGCTAAGGATTACCTAAAAACCAACAATTTGAGAGATATCTATAAGTCATATTGCATCCAAGGTCGGATGATGTGTAGGAATACCCCTAGATCTAGAAATTTGAGAGATATTTGTAAGTCATCTCTTATCCATGGTCGAATAATGTGAAGGATTACCTATAAAGATAGAAATTTAAAGGATATATATAAGTATCTTTGTATCCAACATCAAATGATGCACAAGATTACCCAAAGATTGACAATTCATAGGAAATCTATCAGTCGAATCGATATGAAAAATGCGTAAGACTTACCCGAGTCATCTAAAAAGGATCATTGTCAATAGCTGAAGAGGTTATCAATCCACATATAACAAGAATTATATAGGTTATCAAAAGGGTTGTCACATCAGCATAAGATTAAGAGGTTGTAGGGACCGCTCTACATAAGTGTCGTCGATGTCCAAGAGGGCCACCCCACTTTGAAAATATTCAATTGACAAAAGAGCTATTTTATTCAACAACTAAGAGGGTTTTTGTGTCTATTATTTCAAGTTATTTCCCTCTAAATAGGTACATGAGAGGAAGACTTCACATTTTAGATAACAGCTCTCTCAGAGATATCATAAAAAGACTATATACCCCTCTTGTGAATTATGTTTATTAATAATAATTTTTATTTGAGATATTGTTGAGAAAATCTAATAGGATAAAAATCTCAAACAAAAACCATAGGTGTGGACGACTCCAAAAAGGATGCACACAACGAGGAACTTTTTCTTAGCAGCAAATCGGGACGTAGTCCAGAGAGGGATGTCAAACTCTTTGGACATGGGCTAAAGGATGATTTCCACCACCATCAAACCAAACCCCTATTAGAAGGTATATGCATACTTTGGGCATTTTAGTTTCAGCTTCACTTTTGGGATATTTCTGAATTCATACCGAGGGTAACCTTCTCTTTCATTCAAATGTGGGTGACAACACACAATGTTTTGGAAATTATGTCCAGATAAATTCTTGTCTATGGATGTTAAGGATCCCACATTTGTGCTTAAGAGGTTACAAGCCTCTTTTATGCAACTCAAACAACTTGTCACTCATACCTAGCCAAAGATCATCTAAAATGAAAGATGATTTTTTCTACTGATTGAGTCAAATTACAAGCAACCCGGTTCCTTGAGTCTCGATGATATTTAGGTTGGTATCTATGTTGAAAACTTGAATTCATTCTAACCTCCCGTAAAATCGCGTATTCCCCAGCTTCCTAATTTCACTAAAATTCAAAAATTGGGATATCTTGTGAATTTCTTGAAAATCATGCTTAAAATCAAGAGTTATGAACTACAAGTCGCCTGGATTCTCATGTAACCTGAGATATGTAGGAAACCTAATACTGGGGTCCGGCCATAACTCTATGAAACTCATACGAAAACTAAATTCTTTCATAAATAAATTTATGGTAGGACAAAAATTAGAGACGTCAAACTCCCTTTGCCCGAGGTTACTTGAATCCACCCTACCCAAAGGGAGGGGGAAGTTGTTGACACCAATTTTTTGTCCTCTACGAATAAGTTTAATTCTGAGTTTCTTCAATTTTAAATATAATTATAATATTTATTTTATCCGAATAAATTTTATCTAGCTAACTTTGCAATTTTAAGAAACGATTATATATTTTTATATTCGTATAAACGAAATCATATAATTTTATTACTTAATAATTATTTTATGAAAAAATAAATTTTAATTTGAGATTGTCTTGACAATTAATTCAGGTGGGTAAGATCTTGATTTTAATATAATTTGTTCTCAAAAATAATTTATTTGAAAAATATTGTTTTGATTTTACTAAAACAAGAAACTCGAGATTGAATCTATCGTTAATTTGTTTCAAGCTTTAGTCGATTTATTAAAATTATCCATAATTAAAACAAATTGACCGAAATTGCAATGCAACTGGCCAATTGATATCCAATTTATTTAAAATTTAAATAAACTTGACTAAATTTTTAATCTAATTTGGTTATTTTATAAATGACCAAATTTCTAACCATTCTTATGTCCCCTTAAACCACCATCCTCCAACATTACCCAACCCATGCCCATTTGATTTTAAATTTACTTGACCTAATAATCCCAGTAAACAACTGACCCAGCCCAATCCCTATCTCTCCTCTTCTTTACAAAATAATACTCATGCAACCAACTATTAACAATAGCAAACAAAACATAGCGTACAACGACAATGGCAGTCGCAAACAACTCTAGCCAAACCAGTGTACAGCTTCAGCAATTACAACAGCAACAGTCAACGATATCTCAGCCAATGTCGATCCGAGCTCCGACCTGAATTCAACTTAAAGAAACCTTAAAATTATTTTTCTCGGTCATCGCGTGATTAGCATGCTCTGTTGGTACTACAGAGCTTCTAGATTTTTCCTTGGGTGGCCAAATTCATACTATGCCAGCTTGAGTGTCCCTTATCCTTTCTTCAAAAAAAATTTCCCCTCAAATTAGAAGAATATTCTAAAATTTGACACTCGATGTGATTCCATTTGTTGATAGTATGATCAAGGATGAAATACAACTCTTGGTCATCCATTTTTTGAGACGAATCAACAACCATTTGATTCAAAAAAATTCCTTTTAAAAATCCCCAAATTACCCTCTAATTTTTCCTTTCCCACATAGTTTAAGATCAAAGGTGTGACCTTCGTCTCCCTTTCTATAAAAGGCTCACTCTAAAGCAAAAAATGAATAAGTCTCAAAAAAGGTTGAAAAACTTTATTGAGTAAAGACTTAAATTTTTTAGTAAAAATATTTTTTTATAAAAAAGTTGTCAATTAGTAGTGGTGGTGAAGGTTCCCGGTGGTGGTAGATTCCGATGAAAACTCGATTCCTATTTTTCTTCTCCGAAAAAGGAAAACACACCTTTATTGTTTAGTTTGTTATCATTTTTCTTCTTCATAGTTTTGTAATCGCAGTTGGTGGGATTGTTTGTTGTAGATGACCTTGAAGGCTATAAGATGCTATGATATAAATATTCTGGTTGTTTTTTATGTTCATGGTGTAAAATGAGCCGACTATAGATGATGCATTTCTTTGGCCTTCTTCATTGATTCTTATGATTAGATGGATAAACAATATTCAAAGTTTCGACCTTTGCTTGATAAGGATTAAAATACGTACTCATTCCTTGTTTAAATTCATTATCAATGGATATGTTTGCTCTTGGCACGTAAAGTTGATTTTCTTATATCGAAAAGAATAGTTACTATTTTTTGTCTGGCCTTACAAAAGTAGTAATTGGCTAAGACAAAATACAAGATATTGTCATTTGCTTACTAATTATTTTAATGGGTCTCAAAGCTCTCATGTGATAGATGAAGTAATAGCTTTATTTCACCTCTGAGTTGTTTATTTCTGTTAGAATATAAGTAGGAATAGGAATAGCATCAAAATCTTACTTGAAAAAAAATTGTAATGTAGTGTTTATAAATAGGGTATCAATGTAATTATGTAGACACACAATTCAATAATATTTTTCTCCATTATTTCTCACATGGTATCAAAGCATTCATGAGAAAATATCATTCTAGCGTCACTGCATCATTTTTCGGTGACAGAAGTCGTTGTCCAAATAAACATATTTTTCATCGGTGTATTTCAAAAAAACAAACACCACCATCATGTTCAGAACATCTCAACGAGAAAACCCCAATCAGACTCGCCGAGATAGGCATCACACGCGCCCTCACGCACCGCCAAAAGATATTCTCCGACGAGTGCATCCATCCATGCATCGACGCATGTAGTTTCTTCGGAAAACTTTTCTGATCGTTTCTTTATTTAGTAGCCTCGTCTATTCATTACGAGGTTTCTCATATGATTATTTTCTGATTTCGAGCAACTTTCGGACATCAGATCTTATATCCGACGACTTTTTTTCCCAGTAAAATTCTGACAATATTTCTTTTTCCTGATTAAATATGAATCTTAATGAGGAGATCAAAAACTCAGAGGTCAGAGTTTATAAAGAATCAATGAGGGGAAGGTTGATTTGGAAGATCTCAACCTAGGTGTAGTTATTGTAAAAGGCTTAGACATACTCATGGCGTATGCTATTCTCGACCTAACTACAGTTATTATAATATCCTTGGACATACTCATGGAATATTCTACTCTTTTCATGGTCAACCACCTAAAAATGCTCATATTGCTCAGTCTTACACCACGGGTAATTAATGGGTGTATTTATATGACAAGGAATATAATGAATATCTTCAGTATCGAGCAAGTAAGCATATATCTCTGCCAATATCCTTAACTGCACAATCTCTAACCTTTAGATCATGGGTTGTGGACTTAGGTGCTTCTGATCATATTTCTGGTGATAAATCACTTCTGTCTAATTTATGTATTCATAATCTCTTCCTGCTACTACTTTAGCTAATGGAATCTGAACAGAGTCAAAAGGAGTTGGACAAGCCAAACGCCTATCTTTTGTCACTCTAGACTTTGTTCTTTATGTCCTTAGTTGTCCTTTTAATCTTGCATCTGTTAGTCTTTTGACATGTGCCCTTCATTATAGTATGACTTTTTTTATGATTCTTTTCTAATGCAAGACCGCAAAACGGGACAGATAATTGGCATACGACATGAATCACAAGGCCTTTACCATCTTACCTCTTCAAATTACTTTATAACATGCTCCGCTACAGACCCTTCCGACCTTATTCATAAACTTTTAGGACATTTGAGTTTATCCAAGCTACAAAAGATAGTGCCTAGTTTGTCTAGTTTATTCTTATTATTTTGTGAGTCGTGTAAACTTAGAAAACATACCCATGTTACATTTTTACGCAGTATTAAGAGTCGGTCAAAGTATATTTTCTCATTAGTTTATTCTAATATTTGGGGTCCTAGTAGAGTCCGTTCACCCTTAGGATTTTGTTACTTTGTTACTTTCATTGATGATTTTTTAGATGTACTTAGATTTACTTGATGAAAGATTGTTTCGAGTTATTCTCTATATTCAAAAGTTTTTATGTTGTAATACAAAATCAATTTGGTGTTTCTATTCGTGTTTTTTGTAGTGATAATGCCTTAGAATACTTATCCTCCCAGTTTCAGGAGTTTATGACTCATCAAGGAACTCATTTACTAGATATCATGTCCATACACCCCTCAGCAGAACGGTATAACAGAAAGGAAAAATAGGCTTATCATTGAGACTGCTCACACTCTTCTCATTGAATCCCATGTTTAATTTTATTTTTGGGGTGATGTAGTCCTCGTATCTTTCTATCTCATTAATATAATGCCATCATCTTTGAACCAGAATCGGTTTCCTCATTCCATACTATTTCCTCAGTCACATCTTTACTCTATACCCCTTATATTTTTGGGAACACATATTTTGTTCATAACTTAGCCCCAGGAAAAGATAAATTAGCCCCTCGTGTGCTCAAATATGTCTTCCATGGCTACTCTCGAGTTCAAAAAGGGTATCGATGCTATTCACCTGATCTGTATCACTACCTTATGTCAGTTGATATCACATTCTTTAAATTTCAACCTTACTATACCTCTTCTAATCATCTTGATATCTATGAGGTTTTACCCATACCTACAGTCTTACCCACAACAATTTTTGAGAAATTTATGGTTGCTTCTCCATCTCCAGCTACAGTGCCACCACTTTTGACTTATCACTGCCGCCCATGTCCAGCATCAGTCCCAGATAATTCATGTCATGCGCTTGACACTTCCTCTACTGCGGACCTGCCTCTTCCTAGCCAATCAGTTGCACTTCAAAAAGGTATAAGATCCACTCATAATGCTAACCCACATTATACTTTCTTGAGTTATCATTGTTTATCATCACCCCATTATGTTGTTTTATCATCCTTGTCCTCTATTTTCATCCCTAAGATTACAGGTGAAGCACTTTCCCATTCAAGACGAAAATAGGCTATGATTGATGAGATGTCTGCTTTATACGAGTGGTACTTGGGAGCTTTTTTCCCTTCCTGCAGGTAAATCTACTATTGGTTGCCGTTAATTTTATACAGTTAAAGTTAGTCCAGATGGTCGGGTTTATTGGCTGAAGGCTCACCTTGTTGCCAAAGGATATACACAGATATTTGGGCTTAATTATAATGACATACTCTCTCCCATGGTTAAACGAGCATCAGTCCTATCTCTATCATTTTCGTTTTTCATTGGCCTCTTTATCAGTTGGACATTAAGAATGCTTTTATGCATGGTGATCTTGAGGAAGAAGTCTATATAGAGCAACCACCTGGTTTTGTTGCTCAGGGGGAGTCTAGTAACCTTGTATGTCAATTGTGCAAGTCACTCTATTGTTTGAAATATTCCCCTCAAGTCTGGTTCAGAAAGTTTAGCATAGTGATTCAAGAGTTTGGAATGATTCATAGCGGAGCTGATCATTCAGTGTTTTATTGCTATTCTGAACCAAATTTATGTATTTATTTGGAAGTTTATATTGACGATATTGTTATCACCGGCAATGATCAAGAAAGTATCACTAACTTGAAGCAACATCTCTTTCAGCATTTCCAGACTAAAAACCTTGGCAGACTAAAATACTTTCTAGGTATTGAGGTTGTTCAGTCCAGATTAGGTATTGTTATTTCTCAATTCAAGTCTGTTTTAGACATTCTTGAAAAGACAGGAATAATGGGATGTCAACCCATTGACACTCCTATGGATCCAAATACTAAACTTTTGCTAGGACAGGAAAGCCACTCAGTGATCCTGGAAGGTATAGGCGGTTGGTTGGAAAGTGAATTATCTTACAATGACTAGACCTGACATCTCTTTTCCTGTGAGTGTTATAAGTTATTTTATGACTTCCCCCTATGATAGTCATTGAGATGCAGCTTTTCATATTTTGTGATATATAAAGTCATCTTCAGGTTAAGGACTACTCCTCAAAGATTGAGGCCATGAGCATATCATTACCTATACAGATGTTGATTGGGAAGGATCACCCTATGATAGACATTCTATATTCAGATATTGTGTTTTAGTAGGAGGTAATTTGGTGTCCTAGAAGAGTAATAAGAAGAGTATGGTTACTCGATCTAGTGTCGAAGCAGAATATCGAGCAATGGCTATAGCAGCTTGTGAGCTGGTTTAGATCAAACAATTGCTGAAAGAATTAAAATTTGGAGAAACTGGTAAGATAAAACTTATATGTTATAATCAATCAGCCCTTCATATTGCATCTAATCCAGTGTTCCATGAGAGGACCAAGCACATAGAGATTGATTGTCACTTTGTCAGAGAAAAAATACTCTCAAGAGATATTGTTACAAAAATTGTGAAGTCAAGTTATCAACTTGCAGATATATTCACCAAGTCCCTCACCAGTCCTCGTGTTAATTACCTTTGTAACAACCTAAGTACATATGGCTTGTATGCACTATATTGAGGGGAGTGTTAGAATATGAGTAGGAATAGGAATAGTATACAAAATCCTACTTGGAAAAGGATTGTAACATAGTGTCTATATATAGGGTGTCAATGTAATTATGTAGACACATAATTTAATAATATTTTTCTCCATTATTTCTAATAATTTCTATTTTTTTCGTATGTTGTTTTGTCAAAATAATGAGAAAACTCTGACTTTTATTGATTGGAAAAAAAGGTTCAGTGAGTTTTGCGACATTCTGCCTTCCTCTAATAAAGTTCAGATACTTGTTTGTTATTTCTAAAGGGTCATTAAAATTGTTTCTCAATTTTAAATAGTAAGTCTTATGTATCGGAGGATTTGGAGTTGTTTTTGAAAAGCATGTCACTGTATGCTATGTTTATGGTCTAGCGATTTGCGAAATAACCTCTTGAGGCTTGAAGTTGCGACTTTGATCTCAACTTGAGTGAGTTGGGTATGTATATTGGATAGAATGTTGAGACCAATGTTTTGTATGTGTTTCTTTGTTATATTATTTATACGATGATAGATCTTTATCGCATCATGTACTGAATTTAGCATGAATGTTTTCTTTAGTGTGAACTTGCATGTTGTTCTAAAGGTTTCTTTGCCATCTAAATGGTCTCTCCCACTATTGGACCTTATTTGGTGTATCAATAGCACAACAGTGGATCATTTTGATAAATAGTTTCCATTTGTAAAAGAGTCGATTAACAAATAGACGTATAGACCATTAGGGAATTTGGAAATCGTTTGTTTAAAAATTTGAAAGTTTTACTTTGTTTCTCTAAGGAATTTTGTGTTTAAATAATTGTGACCCTTTCTATCTTATTAGATTTTGAAATTACTTAGAGGGGTAAAGATTGAGATTCTGAAATTAGCCTTCAAGCATGTTTTTTATGTTACTAGAGCTCCTTTGATTAGTAATGACATGATTTGAACTTGGGAGAATTTCAAATGGCGTTTCTATGATTATTATTTTGAAGTTTTGAATTTGATCATAAGTTCCCTCTATGGAAAATTGTTATAAAAATGTTTTCTCATTCCATTGTTGATTAATTCGATGAAAATTTGAATCTTGAGGGCTAATTAGAATTTGGCTGCGGAAGAAGAAATTGCCATATGTCAATTATTCTGTTTGAATATATACCTTTAATCCCATTCTATTTCGTGAAATATTTGGTTACATTGTGTTCATTTGTGCATATTTTTAAATCGTATAAAATCATGTAAGATTCCAATTTTTATCTTTTCTTTGCATGTGAAAGTCTGTTAGGAATCTAAATGGATTCCCCTCCCTTATATTTTTGTAATGGGCCAATAAGGACCATTTTTCCTGAAGGCTAAGTTTGAATCCAAAAGGTCGATCTCATAGTGCAAAGGTTCAAGAAGATAGAAGAAAAATGGGCCAAATCCCATTAACAAAGTTGCTAGGATTTGGAGACTTTTTGTGTAAGACCCCGCAAAGTCGTAAGCTTAACTTAGTCCTTTAAATCTTGATAACGGGTCCTAGACATAGAAAATTTTAGCTAAGTAATCAGACTTGGTGTCATTTTAGCCTTCGTAATTTGGCAACTCTACTTAACGACCTCTATGACCTTAAAAATGTCAATGTTTAGGTTGATTCATGATCAGGAATGTCATTAGGTGTTCTTGAACAAGTTTCAAATTTTTGGACCTCGTTTAGACCATATTTGAGTGACCAAAATAGTGAGTCGATGTGTCGCGTTGTCCATCACATCGACAGATAATTTTTCCCTTAGCTCAGTGCAAATTCCAGTGAACCGATGCGGATTCGATGCAGCGCGTTGGCCATCACGTTGATGCCAACGACGTGGTGCGTCGGTCTGTGCATTGACAGTCTGGTTTATAGTCAATAAAAATCTGCATCCTTAGGGGTATTTGAGTCTTTTTTCCACCCCTATTCAGCCCAAAAATACGAGATTCAACCCTCATTAATCAATATACACTGACTTTCTCTCAAACTTCTTAAGAACAAGAACCCTAGGTGATTCAATTTCAAAACCAGGGCTCAAGATTTCGCCATTATTCTTCAAGAATTAAACAGCCAAGGTATGTGAAGTGTTCTTCCAAGGGTTCCTTCCTCCCTTGGAGTCCAAGAAACTCTTTTAAACTTCAAGTAGCTTGATTTCATGCTTTATATGATTTGAAATCAAAGTGTATTCATGATTATTGCTATAATTGGATTTCTATTTTATGATTTATTACAATATTGATGTAGAATTAATTGACATGTCTGATTTATCATGTGAATTCATGTTGAAACCCATGAAATTGTGAATTTCGAATTGAATCATGGTGCTCACATGTTGTTTTAGTGTCATGTCCATAGATTATGCTATCCAAGTATTTGATGAATTTCTCATGTGAATGTAATGATAAGATTATATCATGCTAGTATGTATACTGTTTCATGCCATGCAAGTGTTTCATAAAATGCCTCTATAGATGCATTATGAATAAGTGTGCATTTTTATGCTATGCTATGCAAGATCATGTGAAGCTTTACTTTTCATGCTATCGAGTCCTGGGGGTATTTATACCTAAAAAATTAGTTGTTTACCTAGAGCCAGTGCCAGTTACAGAATAATCTCAGTCACGTCATGATCAGTAGTACTTTCAGTTAGTTACAGGACTCAGGAGAACTTAGTAGATTCAGTATTAGTCTCATCTAGTTCAGTAATCAGTTCGCACCTCAATAAACTCAGTCAACCAATAGAATTCAGTAGTATTCTGTTAGTCAATGGAACTTAGTAAAATCAGTAACAGTTCAGTTAAGCCTAGTATGAACTAGAAAATCAGTTCAGTGTCTATTCAGTTGGTAGTAGGATTCAGCCCCGAGTTAACCCAGGGATGGGGGCATTCCTGCCAACAGAGATTTTGACCCTTAGTAGCAATCCCTACATTATAGAACTACGTAGCCAGCGTAGGTTGAGATATCTTTCTGCCAAACTAGGGTTGATACATCTCATACGAGTTTTCCTGCCAGCGAGGGTTAACGAAAGAGCTTTCTGTCAGAGAGGGTTAACTCACAATTTTCTTTACTCGTGGCATGGTACTGACACCCCTCCAACTGGGATTATAGGTTGGACCCTAATCTATTCAAAAAGGAGAATGTCGGTTAGATGATTACCTCCTACAGTCCCAGTTTCAGTTCCAGTCTCAGAATAGAACTCAGTTCAGTTTTACAGATTTAAGACTATCAGATACAATCACTTAATTCAGTATGGAACTCAGTTTAGTTCTACAAGATCAAGACTGTCAAATACAGTCACTCAGTTATCAGCTACACAGTATCAGTAAACTCAAATATCAGTAAATTAGTAATTCAGAACTCAGTATCCAGTGTTATCACGATCTCAGTTATAGTATACGTATTCATGTATGTACTCCCATTCAGTTATATTCATGTCATTCAATCAGTATTGTTCATACATATGAACCCATGCATTTCAGCCTACCTCACTTAGCATACCAGTACATTTAATGTATTGATGCAAATTTTTCTCTTGTGCTATGATGTTTTATATAATAGGTTTTGACGGACAGGCTCCCGATCACCCTTAGAAGTTCAGATCTTCAGCAGTCAGAGTTAGTGGTGAGTCCTCATAGTTTGAGGACATGATTATTTTCTTTAGTATTTTGGTTTATCAGTACTGTTTTCAGTAGTTGGATTTAGTTGGGGGCTTGTCCCATCAACTTCACAATTCAAACAGTAGAGATTTTTTAGACGAGAGTATTTTCAGATAGATGTTTTAGTTTTGGTATTGTTATATCGTATTCAGTTTTATTTCAGTATTGAACCTTATGGCAAGTTTTCACCTAATTTCCGCATAATTATAGTATTACTATTCAATTATTGCAACAGGTACCAGTCATGGGTTAACTTGTGGTCTTTCAGAATTATGAGCACTGTGTAGCATTCAGGGTACAGACTCAGGGTGTTACAAACTTGGTGTCAGAGCCTAAGGTTCAACAGAGTCCTAGAAAGTCTGAAAGTCGTATCTAGTAAAGTCTTGTGCATAGGTGTGTAGCTCCCCACACTTATAGACAGGAGGCTACAAGATATTTTAGGAAAAGTTTCCCTTCTTTCAGTACTTATATTGTGAGAGTGAGCATGAGCTCTAGTTAAACCCTCTGTCTAATCCAAGTTTCTCTTTCATTTACAAAATATGCCTCCAAAAAGGACTAAGGTAAAAGGAACAAGAGACCAGCCAGAACCCCAGCCCATCCAGGCAGATCCTTTGGACGAACATATCTCCCACGCTGAGTTTTGAGCAGCTTTAACCACCCTAGCTCATTCTGTGGCAGCCTAGAATGAATATCTAGCTGATGTTCCGGCCAACCCAGTGGCCAATATTACTGCTGCCGAGATTTGGGATTTCACCTGAATGAACCCTCCATCTTTTAATGGGTCTAAATCAGATGAGGACCCTCGAGAATTTCTTGATCGGGTGCAGAAAGTTACAGACATTATGGGAGTGACTGCTATTTAGAGTGTTGAGTTGGCCGCATATCAGTTACAGGATGTGGCATACTCATAGTTTAAATAGTAGAAAGTAGAAAGGGTCGCAGATGCAGGGCCCATATAATGGGAGGAGTTTGCTATTGCGTTTTTGGATAGGTTATTCCCGCTAGAGTTGAGGGAAGCAAAGGTTTTGGAGTTTATAAATGTGAAGTAGGGTAACATGACCGTACAAGAGTATTCTCTTGATTTTACTTAATTATCCAGATACGCTCCTCATGTGGTAGCAGATAGCGGATCTAAGATGAGTAAGTTTGTGTATGGCTTGTCTAATAGTGTGGTCAAGGAGTGTAGAATCGTAATGTTGATTAAGGATATGGACATATCCAGGCTCATGGTTCATGCTCAACAGATAGAGGAGGCTAAGAATAAAGAGAAGGAGAGGGAGAATAAGAGAGCAAGAAAAGGTAGTTTCAACTTTGCTCAGCCTAAGTCAGAGGGTGGGAATCATTCTCAGTTCCGCTCAAAATCATTAGTTCCAGATCCGTCATCAGCCATTGCTCTTGTGCTAAAATTCAGAGACGGCAATAGATATAGGGCATCAGGCCCTAAACCCTAGGGTAGTGTTAGCAGTGCCCGAACCAATCCCCTTTGTCAGAAGTGTGGCAGAAACCACCAGGGTATCTGCAGAGCTGGCAGTGATATGTGTTTTGGATGTGTCAAGCCAGGCCACAGGGTTAGAAAGTTTCCTCGGGTGGGTTCGTAGAGTCAGCATAATCATCCCCCAGCTTAGTTCGGTCGCCCGAATCAGCAGGGTGCCTCTTCCAGTGCCACCAGTGGGCAACGCCCAAATAGACTCTATGATCTTCAGTCCCGATAGGATCAAGAGGGTTCTCCTGATGTGGTCACTGGTACGTTACAAGTTTATTATTTGCATGTTTATGCTTTGCTAGATCCAGGGGCTTCTTTGTCCTTTGTTACTCCTTATGTAGCTGTTGACTTTGGAGTCAGCCCCAAAATCCTAGCAAAGCCTTTCTCATTTCTACCCTAGTGGGTAAATCTATCATAGCCCGATAGGTATAAGGAACTGTCCGATTATGGTATCTTAGAAAGTTACTTCAGCAGACTTAGTCAAATTAGAGATGACTAATTTTGATGTCATTCTCGACATGTATTGGCTTTATTACTGCTATGCCTCAGTCGACTGCAGAAACAAAATTGTCCAGTTTTTGTTTCTGAATGAACCCATTCTAGAGTGGAGGGGTAGTACTTCTGCACTTAGGGGTCAGCTTGTTTCCTACCCAAGGGCAAGAAAGATGATATCTAAAAGATGTGTCTACCATCTCATTCGAGTCCAAGACTCTAGTTCAAAAAATCCTAATCTTGAATCATTGTCGATAGCATATGAATTCCCAAATATATTTCCCAAAGATCTCCCTAGAGTTCCTCCCGAAAGGGAAATTGACTTCGAAATAGACTTTCTTCCAGATACTCAGCCCATATATATCTTGCCATACAAAATGGCACCTGTAGAACTCAGTGAATTAAAAAATCAATTAAAAGATCTCCTAGATAAGGGATTCATCAGACCAAGTGTGTCTCTGTGGGGTGCCCCAGTTTTATTCATATGTAAGAAAGATGGTTCTCTCAGAATGTGTATTGACTACCGTCAATTAAATAAAGTCACAGTCAAGAACAAGTATCCATTTCCCAGAATCGATGACTTGTTTGACCAACTTCAGGCGGCTAGTTACTTTTCTAAGATAGACCTCAGGTCAAGCTATCATCAGCTCAGAGTCAGAGAATGCGACATTCCGAAGATAGTTTTCAGAACTCGTTATGGTCATTTTGAATTCTTAGTCATGTCGTTTGGTCTTACCAATGCCCCAGAAGCCTTCATGGACTTGATGAACCGTGTCTTCAAGCAGTACTTGGACATGTTCATCATAGTCTTCATAGATGACATTCTTATCTACTCCCGCAGTAAGCATGATCATGCAGACCATCTTAGAATAGTATTGCAGACTCTCGAAAACCATCAGTTATTCACCAAATTTAGTAAGTGCGAATTTTGGATAAGGTCAGTAGCCTTCCTTGGCCATATCATTTCCAGTGATGGCATTAGAGCTGATCCCCAAAAGACCGAAGCAATGAGAAACTGGCCTAGACCCATCTCTCTATCAGCTATCAGGAGTTTCTTAGTCTTGGATGGATATTACCGATGGTTTGTTGCGGGATTTTTATCTATTGCATCCCCTATGTTCAGATTAGCTCAGAAGAAAGTCAAATTCCAGTGGTCAGATTCTTGTGAAAATAGTTTTCAGGAGTTGAAGACTCGACTCACTACAGCTTTAGTTTTGACCCTACCAGATGGTTCAGATGGGTTTATGGTATATTGTGATGCCTCCAGAGTCGGTTTAGGGTATGTTTTGATGCAGATAAGTAAGATCATAGCCTACGCCTCTAGACAACTTAAGCCCTATGAAAAAAACTATCTTACTCATGATCTTGAGTTAGCAGCAGTAGTATTTTCCTTAAAGATTTGGAGGCACTATTTGTATTGGGTGCACGTTGATGTGTTCACTGACGATAAGAGCCTACAGTATATGTTCTCTCAAAAAGATTTAAACCTCCGTCAGAGAAGGTGGTTGGAGTTGTTGAAAGACTGCAACATGAACGTCCAGTATCATCCGGAAAAGCCAATATAGTGGTTAATGCTCTCAGTAGGATCTCTATGGATAGTGTTACTCATGCAGAGGATGGTGAGAAGAAGTTAGTTTAGGAAGTTCATCAGCTTGCCCGACTTGGTGTTAGCTTAGTCGATTCAGCAGAAGGTAGTATATGGGTGCAAAGTAGTTTAGAATCATCCCTGGTTTTCAAGGTAAAGGAAAAGCAAGATAGGGATCCCAGTCTAGTCAAGTTGAAGGAATCAGTCAGGGATCAGAAAGTAGAGGTCTTCTTCCAAAGGGGAGATAGTGTTTTACGTTGTCAGGTTCAGCTATGTGTGTCAGGTGTAGACGACTTGAGACAGCGAGTTCTTGCAGAATCATATGGTGCACGCTACTCTATTCATCCAGGGGCCACTAAGATGTATCGTGATTTATGGGAGATCTATTGGTGGAGTGGGATGAAGAGAGACATTGCAGAGTTTGTGGCTAAGTGCTCAATATGTCAGTAGGTTAAGATCGAGCATCAGAAGCCAAGTGGGTCCATGCATAAGTTCAGTATTCCCACTTAGAAATGGGAAGAAGTGAATATAGACTTTGTGATGGGTTGTACTCGTCGCCAGCATGATTTAATTTAGGTTATTGTAGATAGAATGGACAAATCAGCTTATTTCCTACCGATCCATACCTCTTATTTAGTCGAGTATTACGCCAAACTCTATATCAGGGATTTGGTCAGATTGCACGGTATTCCATTGTCCATTATCTCCGATAGAGGTACCCAGTTCACCTCTTATTTCTGGAAGGCTTTCCAAAAGGGTCTTGGTACCCGAGTTTACCTCAGTACAGACTTTTATCCTTAGACAGATGGTCAAGCAGAAAGGACCATTCAGAATTTAGAAGATATGTTGTGAGCGTGTGTGATAGACTTTAAAGGTAATTGGGATGACCACTTTCCTTTGATTGAATTCACATATAACAACAACTATCATTCCAGCATTCATATGGCTTTGTTTGAGGTATTTTATGGGAGAAGGTGTAGATCTCCCATTGGTTGGTTTGAATTGGGTGAGGCCGCAGTGGTAGGGCCTAACTTGGTATTCAATACCTTAGGGAAAGTTCAATAGATCATAGAAAAGCTTAAGACAGCCCAGAGCCGACAAAAATCATACACAGACGTGCACAGAAAGGATCTCGAGTTTGAGATTGGTGATTATGTGTATTTGAAAATCTCTCCTATGAAATAAGTGAAGAGGTTTGGCAAAAAGGGAAACTCAATCCCCGATATGTCGGTCCTTAGCAAATTCTCAGTCGTTTTGAAAAGGTAGCTTATGAGCTTGAGTTGCCTTCAGACTTAGCTTCAGTCCATCTAGTGTTCCATGTCTCCTTTCTTAAGAAATACATAGGTGACCCAGCAGTCGTAGTCCCTATAGAGGGCATAGATATTCAGAACAGCCTCTCTTATGAAAAGATTCCAGTTGAAATCCTTGATTATCAGATTCGCAGACTGAGGAACAAAAAAGTCCCTCTAGTCAAAGTTCTTTGGCGGAATTAGTCCGTTGAGGGAGCTACTTGGGAAGCAGAAGCAGACATGCGAATCAAGTATCCTCACCTCTTCTCCGCAAACTTAGACTCAGCCTAAGATAATAGTTTTCCTTTGAATTTATTCAGTCTCTTATTCAAAAATAGCTACCAACTTGGTATCAATTAACGTTGCATTAGACATGCATGTCCAGTATATAAACTTAGCTTATCAGTAATCCCAGTCATGCATTCATGAATCATGTTCAACTATGTACTCATGCATCAGATATGCATGTTCAGTATGATAATTCAGTATATCAGTAATTTCAGTCATGAAATCATGCTTCGATTGTGCATGTCCAGTGTCTAAATCTAGTCTATCAGTATTCTCAGTTTAAACAGTCTTATTCGAGGATGAATATTCCCAAGGGAGAGATATTGTAAGACCCCGCAAAATTCTAAGCTTAACTCAGTCCTTTAAAGCTTGTTAAAGGGTCCTAGACTTAGAAAATTTTAGCCAAGTAATCAGACTTGGTGTCATTTTAGCCTTTATAAGTTGGAAACTCTATTTCATGACCTCTATGACCTTAAAAATGTCAATATTTAGGTTGATTCATGATCAGGAATATCATTAGATGTTCTCAAACAAGTTTTGAATTTTTTGGACCTCATTTAGACCATGTTCAAGTGACCAAAACAGTGAGTCGACGCGATCTCGATGCGTCGCATTGTCTATCGCGTCGATAGATAATTTTTCTTTAGCTCAGTGCAAATTCTAGTGAACCAATGCGGACTCGACGTGACGCGTTGGCCATCGCATTGATGCCAATGACACAATGCATCGGTCTGCGCATCGATAGTCCGGTTCATAGTCAATAAAAAGTTGCGTCCTTAGGGGTATTTGGATCTTTTTTCCACCCTTATTCAGCCCAAAAACACGAGATTCAACCCTGATTAAGCAACATACATTGACTTTCTCTCAAATTTCTCAAGAACAAGAACCTTAGGTGATTTAATTTTAAAGCCAAGGCTCAAGATTTCGTCATTGTTCTTCAAGAATTAAATGGTCAAGGTATGTGAAGTGTTCATCCAAGGGTTCCTTCCACCCTTGGAGTCCAAGAAATTCTTTTAAACTTCAAGTAGCTTGACTTCATGCTTTCTATGATTTGAAATCAAAGTGTATTCATGATTATTGCTATAATTTGGTTTCTTTTTCATGATTTATTACAAGATTGATGTAGAATTAATTGACATGTGTGATTTATCATGTGAATTCATGTTGAAACCCATGGAATTGTGAATTTGGAATTGAATCATGATGCTCACATGTTGTTTTAGTGTCATGTGCATAGATTATGCTATCCAAGTGTTTGATGAATTGCTCATGTGCATGTAATGATAAGATTATATCATGCTAGTATGTATACTGTTTCATGTCATGTAAGTGTTTGATAAAATGCCTCTATAGATGCATTATGAACAAGTGTGCATTTTATGCTATGTTATGCAAGATCATGTGAAGCTTCACTTTTCATGCTATTGAGTCCTGGGGTATTTATACCCAAAATTTAGTTGTTTACCTAGAGCCAGTGTCAGTTATAGAATAATCTCATTCACATCACAATCAGTAGTACTTTTAATCAGTTATAGGACTCAGGAGAACTCAGTAGATTCAGTATTAGTCCCATCTAGTACAGTATTCAGTTCAGACCATGATAAACTCATTCATCTAACAGAATTCAGTCGTATTCTGTCAGTCAACAGAACTCAGTAAAATCAATAATAGTTCAGTCAAGCCTAGTATGAACTAGAAAATCAGTTCAGTGTTTATTCAGTTGGGAGTAGGATTCAACACCGAGTTAATCCAGGAATGGGGGCATTCCTGCCAGTAGAGGGTTTGCCCCTTAGTAGAAATCCCTGCATTACAGAACTACGTAGCCAGCATAGGTTGAGATATCTTCCTTCCAGACTAGGTTTGATACATCTCATATGAGTTTTCCTGCCAGCGAGGGTTGACGAAAGAGCTTCCTGTCAGAGAGGGTTAACTCATAGTTATCTTCACCCGTGGCATGGTACTGACACCCTTCTAACTAGGGTTATAGGTTGGACCCCAATCTATTCAGAAAAGGGCATGTCGGTTAGATAATTTCCTCCCACAGTCTCAGTTTCAGTTCCAGTCTCAAAATAGAACTCAGTTCGGTTCTATAGATTTCGGACTATCAGATACAGTCACTCAGTTCAGTATGAAACTCAGTTTAGTTCCACAGGATCAAGACTGTCAGATACAGTCACTCAGTTATCAGCTACACAGTATCAGTAAACTCAGATATCAGTAAATCAGTAATTCAAAACTCAGTATCTAGTGTTATCACGATCTCAGTTACAGTATACATATTCATGCATGTACTCTCATTCGGTTATATTCATGTCATTCAGTCAGTATTGTTCATGCGTATGAACTTATGCATTTCAGCCTACCTCACTTAGCATACCAGTACATTCAAAGCATTGACGTATACTTTTCTCTTGCACTATGATGTTTTATATCATAGATTCAGACGCACAGGCTCCCGAGCACCCTTAGCAGTTCAAATCTTCAGCAGTCAGAGTTAGTGGTGAGTCCTCATAATTCGAGGACATGATTATTTTCTTTAGTATTTTGGTTTATCAGTACAGTTTTCAGTAGTTGAAGTTAGTTGGGGGTTTGTCCCATCAACTTCATGATTCAGACAGTAGAGGCTTTTCAGACTAGAGTATTTTCAGACAGATGTTTCAGGTTTGGTATTGTTATACCGTATTCAGTTTTATTTTATTATTGAACCTTATGTCAAGTTTTCGCCTAATTTTTGCATAATTGCAGTATTACTATTCAGTTATTATAGCAGGTATCAGTCATGGGTTAGCTTGTGGTTCTTCGGGATTATGAGCATCGTGTAGCGTCCGAGGTACAGACTCGGGGCGCTACATTTTGTCTCAATTTTATTTCTCTTATTTATCTTGTATTTATTTATTCATTCATTCTTTTTGGCCCTCGAAGTCAAAGTTATAATTTAATATAGGTAAAGCGAACTTTTGGGCCTTCAAAGTTCGATAACTAGTTTAGGATAAGTTGTGAGCCAAAAGCCTAAAATTTAGGACAAGTGCAAGTGGTCCAAAAGTCCAAAATTTAGGACAGGTAAAAATGGGCCAAAAGCCCAAATGATTAGATTAGGACAGGGTGTAGGCCGAAAGCCCAAGTAGATTAGGGCAAGTTCATTTGAGAGATTTGGGCCTATTGGTCTAAGTCTTTTACTTTTTCCCTTTCCCTTTTACATGTTATTTGCAACTAATTTTTTTGAACTTACTTAAAATTTCCGTTAAGTCATCAAAATTCGTTTTGCATAAATCTTAAAAATATTTTTTTTGCTTAATCAATTTCTTTCTAAAAAAAACTTTCCTTTTCAAAGTTAGTCAAAAAGTTATTTTTAAATAGCTCGGATAACTGCAATTTAACGGATACTCTTAGTTCCTTAACAACCTTTCAAGAGTATTAATAGGAACTACTTACTCGAAATTTCTAAACTTAAGGGATTTTTCTGTTTTGAACCTTTAAGTGTTTTCTAATGGTTTTCTTGATTTTCCTTAATGAATTAAGTGGCGACTCTATTTTCAAAAATAGAGTTTGAAAACTTTTTTTAAAGTATTTGAATGCATAAAAAATCACAAAAGTCATCTTTTCTCTGCAAAACACTATAAATTACAATAATTAATAACTTAAAATATTTATAAGATATAAAAAAATGATTGACTCTCCAAATTTTGTCGATGCCACTTGAATTGGGGCAGATGAAGTAGCATATATTACTTGAAAATTATATAAAAAAGTACTATAAATCATAATAATTAATAACTTAAAATATCTAAAAACTGTAGAACAAATTTGGACATAAATTGACATAAAAAAATAATATATATTATCTAAAACTTATTGAAAAACGTACTATAAATCTCAATAATTAAAAGCTTAAATATTTCAAAATCATACAAAAAGTTTAGTTGACTCTCCAAATTTCATTTATATCATATAAATTGGGACAAAAAATATCCTACATCACAGGTACCAATGTCTAGGATATATATATATATATATATGACCAAACAATTCAATTTCCAAGTAAATACTAAAAAACATACCTTCATTAAGGAATAAAACATCAAAACAAGTAAAAAAGAAAGGGGGTTGTTAAACGTCCAAACAAATTCCGTTCAAATTGTCCAAAGAGGGGAATTTTGGTTATTTTTTGAATGCTCCGCCATAGTTAAATGACTTTTATACTCTTTTTCAAAAAAAATATTTATAATGCTCTCTCTCTACCTTTCTTGTTGTTAGTGAAAAATGGAAAAGAAAAAGTATTCATGTTGCATTGAAAAACATATTTGTCTTTTCCAATATTTCTTTATTTTTTTTTTCTTTTCATTTATTTTGATTCTTTACTACAAGCTAACTTCCTAATTTTCCTACCCAATATACTCTTTCATATTTTAATCCAAAATTTTCACCCCCTATCCCCCATCACTACCCGTTACATCACTCTCAAATCATAGACAATATCATATAAATTATGAAAGTATTTTTTGGTAGGAATAAGAGACATTATCTACTAAACTTTAAAAAAATTATGTTAAAATCAATCTTATCATATTAAGATTCATATAATTTTAATTAATTTTATGTTTCAATTAAATCAAGAATTTTCGCTGACTAATATTTTTTCTTGGTAACTAGCATTTTATTAATTACCAAAAGTAAGCTTTACAAAATAGTGGACATATTATAGAAAAACATGTCATCCTCTATAAACTACCTGAGAAAGCAAGCCAAAAAATTAAAATCTAAAGTTATGAACTCCTGCCTTGATTTTGGGTGGTTCGGATACATGACACATACACAATCTCATTGGCAATAGTCATCCATGCTCAACACTTTTTTTGCAAATAGTCTCAAATTTCTCTCCCTCCAAATAAATACACAGTCTCCTAGTATAGCATCCTAAAGATCTGAGCTCTTTTAGAGTCCCTTTAAGAATTTGTAATCAGTCATGATAGGTGTTGGCTCTAATTAGCGGTTGCACAGTGTGGAATCAACATCCGTTGAGCCACCTTGTTCTAAATTCATATAGTTTACTCACATTGGGTTAATAGATTCTCTTTAATGTCATCATACTTACTACATAAAGAGCATTTGGTTTTAATTTGCATCCACTATTTGGTCAAGCGATCAACTATAAGCATTCTTCCCCACATTAGTAGCCAAACTGTGAATTTTTCTTTAGGAATGGCTATGTTTTCATACATAATTGGATTTCATATAAATATTGCAATATTTGGCCAATTAGCATAATAAACTTGATGAGTGATACTCTTACAAGGTTGCAAGGTAGATAATTAAGATAGCATTAACTAAGACGCAAGTATATTCTTAAGTAACCAGCAACCTTGCTTAAGAACTTGAAAATTCTCCTTTTGTTGTCCTTTGATATAGTATTCATGAACCCATTTAATCACCAACCTATCATGTTTGTTTGCAATATCCCAAAGGGATTCGGCTAATTTGCTTTATTCCAAAGCAGAATATTGGTAAGATTTATACCCCCCACACATACTTTGGAGTGCATACATTCTCCCAAGTTACTAATCTGTGATGGATCCACTCCCAGATCATAAGTAGATTCAATAATGAGCATTTATAAGATAAAGAACTTTAGTTGGAATGGAGAATAGTTGAGCCCAATAGGCCTGAATATCAAAGATTACTGACTAGATAAATTGAGCTCATCCTATATATGAAGGAGTTTTTGTTGTCCAAGAAGATATTCTAGAAGTACAATCAAGTAGCGGCTGCCAGTGTATTAAGAACATCTTCTTTGTGGCCATAGGTACCCCAAGGTACTTAAAGGGAAGTTTACCATAGCTAAAAACTAGAAGATGCAGAATTTTGTCTTGCTCTACCTATTTCACTCCACCAAAGTACACTAAATTGTTGCCTATATTAGCTAAAAGTCTAGAAGCTAGAGAGAACATTTGCAAGTAAGAGTGAATTACAGCCATTGAAGAAACATCCCCTCTAGAAATAATCAATAAATCATCATCAAAACAAAGATGATTAATATTCAACTTAGCATATTTTGGATGAAATTGAAATCTTTTCATCTCTTTAAGTCTATATAAGAGACTACTTAGACATTTCATCCCTATAGCAAAGAAAAAGGGTGACATGGGATTCCCTTGTCTCAATCCCTTAGCAGCATTGAAAAGTCCAGAAGGTTCACTATTAATAAGTATGGTATAGCTCACTATTTGTACACATTCCATAATCTATGTGACAAATAGTTTTGAAAAGCCTAGCTTAAGCATAACTTGTATTAAGTAACTCCATTCCAATGAAGTATGGTTTTTGCAAATCAATTTTAAGCATACATCCTGGTGATTTGTGTTTCTTTTTATAGCCTTTAATCAATTCATGAGCTAATATGATGTTGTCTCCAATTCTTCTACCAGGTATGAATCCAGCTTGGGCTTCACATATTATACTAGGCACCACCTTTGAAACCCGTTAGCTGGGATTTTAGCTATGATCTTAAAAAAGACAAAACAATAAATTGTTGGTTAAAATTCTCTAATTGTAGATGAATTAAGAGTTTTAGGTACAAGAGTGATCATTGTGCAGTTAATAGATTTATCCATCTTAGCAGTATTGAAAAATTCTTTAACTTCATCGTGTATATCTTTCTTTATGATGTTCCATGCCTTATTGAAGAAAACTGAATTATACCCATCTATACCTGGATCTTTGTCATCCCCAATAGAATTTAGACTATCAAGAATCTCTTTATTGGTGATTGGTTCAATGAGTTGTAATCTCTGTTGTTGTTGTAACTGTGTCCCTCTCTTCATTTCCAACCTATTAATATTTAATGTTGCAGCAACTCCCATCAGTCCTTTATAAAAATTAAGAATCTCTTTCTTAATAGCCCCTTGTTCAATTAATCTTATTCCACCAGCAGTTTTTAGTTCAATGATACTTTTCTTTTGGGTTTTTTCCTTAAGTGTAGCTGATAAGTGCTTAGTATTGAAGTCACCTAGCTTGATCCATCTTGCTCTGGATTTCTGTCTCATGACACTCTACTCCACCATTGACCATTTCTCTAAATCATGTAGAATTTTCTTCTTTTATACTTGCAAATCATTAGTAAACATGGATTGTATCTTCCTTTGAACCTCAGCCAACTCAAATCAAGCTTTATTAATCCTTTGAGTAATGTTTTTAAACTCTTCTTGATTTAGTTTTTTCAAGTCTGTCTCTAGATCTTTGAGTTTTAGCCATACATTCCTCATCTTATTATGTGATATGTCCCTTTTCCATCCATTATCTACTATGCTTTGAAAGTTATTATGTTCAGCCTACACATTAAAAAATTGAAAGGGAACCTTGGTGTTTTGATGAGTTTGGTTGAATGAAACGAACATTGGAGAGTGATTAGATATATTGGGAAGATCATATTCCACCTTCAAATGACCCCATTTCATCATCCATTCCAGGTTACCAAACATTTTATCCAACCTGCTATAAATCCAGTCACCATCCTACTGCCTATTACTCTATGTCGAATATTCACCCTACCAGTTGACTTCAGTTAGTAAGAGGTCATTCATACAGTCAGAAAAATCTTTTATATCAGCATATTATCACTACAACAAAATGCATATATAGCTTTAGAATACATCATAGCTAAATGTGAAAAGTTTCATGGCTAAACACTCTAGCCATCAAAAAAATTTTCGTAGCATTCTTAGCAAGAAGTGACGTAACTAAATGTTAGCTATAGACTTTACATGACGTGCGGCTAACTACTAATGCTTACAACTAAAAAAAATTATGTTGTAGTTGTGATGATAAAAGAAATTGTTATGAAATATATACTTGTGGAAAATAATTTTACTTTTTTTTCACGACAAATAAAACCTATAGTAATTTTTATATTATAGACACAATGTCTTCTATTGTGGCAAAAGACTAGATTTATTTGCTTTAATAATTTAAAATTTGTGACTATTTTGTATTTCAGTCTCATGAAATACTTGTATTTAGCTACAAAATAAAAAATATATAGATATACACTGAAGTCTTTGCGACAAACATTTTCGTGACGTAACAGAATTTATTCTTTTTGTTACAAAATCCATACCATATAGCTCATTTGAATTAGCAATGAATAATTATATTTAGACTTAGCCATAACTATAAATTTTATTAAAGAATATTGACATAAGTCTTATTAACCACAAGAATTTCTATAATATAATTAAGACTAAAGAGGAAATCCAAAATAGATTTCAACAATTATATTACTATAATTTAAAGAATCTTTCACAAGCTTTGTAAGTAATAAAAGTTACATATAATTGCATTTTACAACTCTTTCAAAACACTATCCTGCTTAAGTCCATGCTTCGTAGTTTCTCCTTCTACGGTCTTCAATCGCACCTTAGTTTGATCAACATCCGTCTTAGTTTGTTATTTATTTGCTCTTATTTCACTACTACACTTGTTGATAATAATAAAGTATTTTAACACCAACAAATTAAGAACCATTACATGCAAGTAAGTGCATACATGGAATTCAAGGAGAAAAAATATGGAAAAATTACATAAAAGAACAACTTTAGTTACTAAAATTACTAAAAATCTATTCAATTTCAAAAATTACAAATATCCCAAATTTTTGTTTTTTGGGTTATAAGTTCAGATACATGTTAGTATTACCTTTTTATCAGACACTTACCTTTATCAAATTGTGGTCTTCTTCCTATTTCAAAGGCGAATTTTATGTGGTGGTTTTTCCACAATTTTCTCATCTTCAACAATTTTGAATTAAGGTATTTATCCCCCGCCCTCCAAAGTCATCTTCACTGTATTCTTTTCAGTTTCAACATTTTTTTTTTTTCAAAAACAAGTTGAACAACATCTCTATTTTTGATAACTTTGTTGAATAAAGGTTTAGAATTTAAAATTTTCAAGTCTATTTCGGTTGAATTTATGTCATGAAATTGATTTATGTCCATTTGTTAGTCTCGAAATCTCTCAAATTGACAACATCAAATAATATGTAGATGTTGTTTATTTTGTTCCTAATGTTTTTGATAAATATTATGATGATTTTCATAAAAATAAATTCAAGTACGGGAATGATCCCGCTGTGAGGAGAAATTGCGTGAAAAGTTTGCAAACAAGACTAAGAAAAAAAAATCAGTGATTCTACAAAAAGAGAATCTACGAGTTCAGAAAGTGTAGTTCGTGTCAAAAGAAGAAGAGTTATTGAAGTTACCATAAGAGATGTTCTTCCCAAGGTATTCCAGATTTATTTTAGTTCGAGATACATTTTTTGTTAAATCTGATAATTTTTCTTTAATTTGTATGTAATTCTATATATGTATGTGTCTCTCACAGATTTTTATTTGTATGAAAAAATGCATAAGATAGATACATATTAATAATGCAAGATATATATATATATATATATATATATATATATGTAATCATTACATGTTTATTATGTATTCCGTGGTATATTATACTTTTTTTTGTCTTAGTTATGTATCTGAGAGATACAAGTTATTATATAAAGTGATACATTTAAACTTTTTACTTTAAGTACGATGTATCTCTTACAAGTTATGTATATAAAATGTAGATACATGTATGTTCCAAAAACTTTTGTATCTCTTTTACCAGATAAGAGTAGTATTGTGTATGTTTTTTGTAGTCTCAGATAATGCATGTAACTCTAATAAAATTATCATTTGCAGGGATTGTCTATAAGTTTTAGGATCTTATTTTATGTTAAATTTTGTATCTACAATAACAATTAATTATTTGTAAAATTAATCAATATGCAGGAATTGTGAACTTTTTGTAGTTTTATTTGTTGAGTACATGAGCAAAGGGGTAGACATACCATCTTCTGGTGTCGTGGCGAAATATCATCATTTGAGATATGCATTCCTGTTATGAAAGTATGGAATCGATAAGGCAGAGGATAAATACTTAAGTGACAATGAAAACCCACCGAAGCCTAAACCAATCTTCATGCCACCAATTTCAAGAAAAGACGTAGTTAGGATCGAGTTGGTCTAGTTGTCACTGTTATAGATTTTTCAGATACAATTCTATCTTCAATAATTTTTTAATTTTAATTGTGAATATTGTTTTGCGTTGAATTAAAGTAGGTGTGCTTTGTTTGAATATTTTGTTTTACTAAGAAGCTATTCAACTCTTCCTTTGGATTAGTTTTCCTACTTTCTGTACCTACTCTTTGTTTGTGAATGATTTTTAGTGTTGTGAAAAAATTAAAATTTTACACTATTTATTACATATAATTTTTTCAATAAGAGATATAGCTATTACATAAATATGAGATACAATTTACAAAAAATACAATAACTAGTACATAAAAGAGATACATTTACACTAATTGTATCGCTCTATATTTTAACAAATTTAGTGTATAAATCTCTCAATATATATGAAGTATATGACATTTATATAAGAGACTTATTACTGAGAACAATAGCTGTGAATATTAAATGATGTGGATGATTCGCATGTTGCGTCAAAGCTAAAATTTTACATTAATTTATGAGATTTGAATTTTCAAATAAGAGATACATATATTAAATATATAAGAGATACATTTTATAAAATATATGAAAATAAATTATACATATAAAAGATACGTTTAGATAAACTTGTATTTCTAGATATTTAACTAATTTAGTCTATGTATATATAAATAAGAATGTCACGTCACATATGTGATATGTATATGAGAGACTTATTAACAATGTACGAAATACATATTGTTATTTTACCTAAATATATTGTGTAATTTTTCATATATTATATATCTTTATCTTGTTATAGGTGCATGTATTTTTTACATACATGTTCCTATCAAAATTATAGGTATCTCTCGAAAATATTATTAATCTAATTGAAAAAAAAAATATATAGTAATTTAACTTTCAAGACAATCTATTTAATAAATATTTTAATTATGTTCATTTACGAGATGTAAAATGTTTTAAAATTTATGTATCTAACATATGAGAGAAGTATTAAAACCTAGATGAACAATCAATTACTTGCATTCCTTGTATGCTGCAACATGATACTGCCAGACATATTCACTAACATCAAAAATTATTGCAAAGAAATTACAAGTATCGGTCTGTTATGATCTTCATAATCATATCCACAACAATTACTGCTTGATGAGAAAGTCTCACTTGATTTATGAAAGTAAATTGCATGATTTTATTCATTCAAATGGTGCTCATAAAAGTCTCAAAACAAAATTAAAGTTCATAAACACTGAGTTCTCAATATCTAATAAAAATTAATAAGGTACTCAATATAAAGCTTCACACATATCATTACAAATCAACAATGGAGCTGCATTACCATCAACAATGTATCGAGCCTCAATTTTTTTTCTACTTTCATCAATTTCAAGTTCCACAATAATGATCTAAATCAATTTTTCATACGTAACATGTTCACTTACAATTAATGCCATCACTCTTATAGCCCTCATACTTGACATCATTAATCTAAACACCAAAATGACGTATTGACACAAAACATTGTAAGTAAATCTAAAATAATGATAAAAACATAAAAAAAAAATAAAAAAAAAAAGGAGCACAAGAATTTTGCAGAAAGTTTATGGTAATGATTTTATTAAAAAATAGCATTACAAATGGATTACCATTTTTGAGGGGATTTGATTTAGTTATCAAGATAATTAGTTTGGATTAATCTCTAATTTATGATTAACTAACCGTTACAGTCCTTGATTTAAGTAAATCCGTTAAATACCAAAATGTATCAATAACTTGAGTCTCGCTTACATTAAATGTTTCTAAAGTAAAACAAAAAAAAAAAAAAAGAGAATTTTATGAGATTTTGAAAAAATTGGGGTAACATGTAAATATGGGTAAACTAGTCGAGGTTTAGGTAAATTTCTCAAAAAACTATATCTTAGATAACTTTTTACTAAAATTTAACAAATAAAAAACAAGAAAAAAATATAAAGCAACCAAATAAGTAAACAAATCCGTAAGCTTCTTAAAATTTGTAAATATAAATCTCAATTTCAGTATCAATTTTAATACCCACACAAGTAAAAAACTACCTTTACATTTAAAAAAACATAACACAATCAAATGCAGTATCCATATAGTAAAAACTTATCGCATTTACTTGGAGAATTTCATGTTTTAAAAATATACCAAATAAACTAAATTAATTAGGCGAACGTCACACATAGAGAAATCAAATTAAATTTTAAAAAATAAAAATATGAAAGAATGAGGGCGAAAGGGGTGTGGGAACAGGAAAAGAATGAAAAAAAAAAAGAGAAAGAGATTAAAATTTTGGGAGGGAAACTTTTAATTTTTGTAATTTTTATTTTATTTTATTATTATTATTCTTTTTCCTTTTTTTTTTTTTGGGGGGGGGGGGGGGTGGAAAGGGTGTGGCGGTGATGGAGGGCTTAGGTTAGAAAAAGTTTTTAGTCGATCAATTGGTCTTCGTGTGTGTTTATAAGAAAAAATTTAATTATTACTATATTACTTTTTCTTGTTACAAATGCTATTAGTACTATTTAATAAACAAATATAAAGAACAAACTTATCTAATGAAAATAGTAATAAAATACATAGTAAAATTACGTATATTTTACTTTAAGTTATTGGAAAAAGTCAAGTATTTATATGAAATAAATATTATTTTAAAAAATATATTCCTTTTTAACTATTTTGGTCCCCTATAATATTGTTATTAGTTTGGTTATATGCTCCATATTTTAGATAAATCTTAATTTATAATATGTAATTAAATTTATGATTATTCTTAAGTTTGAATTATTATGTTTTAATTTGAATTGAAAATTTTAAAAACTATGCGAATTAAAAATGTTTTATATAGATTAAAATTTCAAATAAAAGTTTTTAATAGTAGAAAATCTACATAGTAAGAAAAACAAAATAATATTGTAATGACAAGTGTCAATTATCATATAATTTAAGTTTGAAAATTATATTAAGGTAGGAATTTCAAAATATTAAATGTCATTTAAAATTTTTAATATCTATAATATGAATTTAAATTCATATTAAAGTGTCCTAATTTCTATTGCTGAAATTATACTTTAGCAATATTCCATTACTTCAATTTAAGTCTAAAATGGATATGAATTTTAACTAAAAATTTAAAGTGAAAATATCAAAATTATATAAATTTTAAATGAGTTATATGGCTTAAATATCAAGTTTAAAGTAAAAAAATTTAAAAATAAAATAAGGCTATTAACTTATTTATATGGAGTAGGAGAAACAAAACAATGCCGTGATGACAATATCATCACCATGAGATCTTAAGTTTGATAAATTATTTTACAATTAAAATTATAGAAAAATGTCAATTCAAATTATTTATATCAACAACGTAAAATTTAAATTCAAATTAAAGTGTCCTATCATAGAGGAATCATACTTCTACAATGTTCGGTTATTTCAATTTGAATTTAAACAGAAAAAAAAAATTGATTCTTTTAGTCTGAATTAAAAATATAAAATTCTATGAACTATATGACTTAATACATTAAGTTTAAAATAAAAAATTCAAAAAAAAAACTATCTATAATAGAAAATTCAAAAAATGGTTAAATTTGCCAGTATCTCTATCTTTATTAGTGTAGGCGTATTAATAATTTTTATCAAAGTATAATCTTGTTTTAAAAAAAAAATCTAGACTAATTTATATTGCATCTTTGAATAATGTGTGACATTAACTAATTAAAGGTTAAAAATTGAATTAGAAAACTCATTTACATATCATGTGTAGAAATTACAGAAAGGGAGATAGATCATGTAAAGATTATAATTTGAATTAAATTTTATTGAATAAAAATAAATAAATATAATTTACTATTTTAAATAAGTTATAAAAGATTTAATTGTTATGTTATTTAATAATGTTTGTATATCCCATGAATACAAATATTAGTATACATGCTACCTCAACAATTAGTAAAGTTTTTTATGAATATTTTGGAGGAAATAAGTGCTTACATATAAAAAAAAATAAGTGCTAATTTTAAAGTAATGAAGTATCAAATATACAAAAATATCTTTACAATTTTCAATGAAAAAAATAATTGTACATATTTAAAAAGGTAGAATTAACATTCAGAAACAACATATTGCAACAAGATAAAATACAATGTTGTATAAGTATAATAAGTTAGTTGCTAACTTTGAAATTATAAGTTGTTATATAAATTGTCTATGGTTGAAGATTAATATATATATATATATATATATATATATATATATATATATATATATATATATATATATATATATATATATATATATATATATATATGTATATGTATATGTATATAGATATAGATATGTATATGTATATAGATATGTATATAGATATGTATATGTATATGTATATGTATATGTATATGTATATGTATATGTATATGTATATGTATATGTATATGTATATGTATGTATATCACTTTTTTATTTTAATTATATTTGAAATTTACAAGTAGGATCTTATAAAATTGAATTTGAATCGATCTGTAGAATGATAAACACCTCTAATTATACTGAATTGACAAATATATTTGAGACAAATAATAATTCTAAAAATAGTTAGTCAGGAAGAAGTTTGAGTGAAATTTATTGAAATTCAGCAAATTTGACATGATTAGTTAATCAAAAGAAATATAATCATGTATATATTTAAATTATATTTAAGACTTGCAAAATGTAAAATCAAATTAAATCGAACGATTAACACCTCTAATCATATTAGATTGATAAATATATAAACAATTTAAGCTTTAGTGAGACTTAGCAAAGTTATATTTAAGTTCAATATAATTAGGTAATCAAAATTAGTTAGATATAATCACATATTTATTGTAATTATATAAGAAATTCACAAGTAGACATGTAGTATTGATTGAATCAAATGATTAACATATCCAGTTACTCTATATTAGAAATACTACAACAAATTTTCGTGATAACAAATAATTATTAGCTATAAAATTTAATCACAATAATAAATTTGTGTCTTAATTATTTCGTCATGAAAAATAATTAGCTATTATTAAGTCTACTATTGCCAAAAAATTTTAGTACTCAAATAAAAAATGTGTATAACTTCAATAATTTTTTAATAACCTTTTTATAGATAAAATATCGCTATTGCTACAATAAGTTTCAGCGTATGTCAAATATTAAATATTAGCTATGCAATTTTACTATAACAAAAATATCAATGGATATATCATTTAACTACTGCAGCATTCTTTACTATCATGAAGCAAAAAAGAAAAATTAGCCACAAAATTATATTTGAACTAATTTATTGTGGTTAAAAGGTCATTATTATTACTAAGTTTTAACCCGTGGAAAAAAAAATTAATAATTAGGTACAATTTTTTTATAGTAATAAAGACGTGGCTATATCATTTAACTATTGCCACAATTTTTATTACTTGAAGCAATATATATATATATATATATATATATATATATATATAATATCTTGTTTCAAATAGTTATTTTGGCTAAAAGGTCGGTATTGCTACAGTAATTTTTATCGCGTGACAAAAAAAACTTATGATCAGCTATCAAATTTTATTGTAGCAATAAAGTTGTATCTATTTAACTAACCATTACCACGATTATTAGTAATTGTAGCAAAAATAAGAAATTAACTTTGTCAGTTTAATTTTTATGGCTATGAAATTTTATGAATTTATAAATAGCTACTAAATTTGAATTTTTATGGATATTACTAAGTAATAGCTACGATTTTTAAATTCATAGATTAGAGTTCGTAGCAATAGATACAGTGTGTTGTAGTATGCACTGGATTCCCAGATAACCTATCTTGAGGGTATAATAAGGCATTAACCCCCCCCCCCCCTCCCCCCCCCCCCCCCCCAAGATCCATGGAGAGCTAACTTCTTGAGCTATATCATTCAGTGAAGCTCACAGTGACTTCCTCAATTCACTAGTATTAAAGCCATAAATAATAGTAAGCAAGCATTCTAGATCACCAGTAACTCTCTTCACTCGACAGTGAATCACGTAACTGCGCCTCCTCTCTAAGTTTCAAAATTGTGTTAGTATCGCAGCATAACCATACCCTCCCATTATTCGCAGAGCAATAGTTATCCAAACACCCCCAGGTAGGAGCAAGTAACTATAGAATAATTATTATATGCACAAGTTAAGTTCTAATGCGATGTTATAATATTTGAATTTATGTAAATTGAAGTACTTTGATTTTTCAATCATAGCCAAATATTTATGTTGACTAATTGTTGCATACATAAGTTGAATCTTAATTCAATTTTATAGAGTTACATAAATTCAATATTTTAATTTCTTAATTGAAGTCAAGCATTTGAATTGACTAATTGTAATGCATAAATTGAGTTTTAATTTCAATCTTATATAACTGAAAGATACATAAATTGAAGAAAGTCAAGTTTTCAATTAGGGTTTGTTTTGAAAGTTACCTGCTAATCAAGATTTGTGTGTTATTACTAGGGTGGTAATTACACAACCTACGATTACTTGTTTGTTTGTCACAAGAAAATTGTAGTGTAATTACAAATGTATTGTTTGGTTGTACAAGTGTAATTAGATGGTTATATTAAATTTTTAAAATAAAATTTAATTATTAAAAACTAAAAATCTATATTAGAAAAATAAGAGTCTTTATAAATGATATTAAATATGTATATATATATGTGTGTGTGTGTGTCTGTGTGCGTGTGTGTGTATGTGTGCGTGAGTGTATTCTCTTGAAAATATATTAATTAACACACATAATGTTCTTAACTAATACTAGTTTAGTCGCATGTGCCTCGCACGTATAACGTTTGATTATTTAAAATTAAATAATTTTATTTATTGCGGAGATTTTTAGTGAAGTGTAACAAGGTCAAATTACTTTTCACAGATCCTTCACATTTTAATATAATAATGTAAACATAAACATATATTTTAGTTTAAGCACATATATATTTTATCATCAGAAGTTTCAAGTGCTTGATCGATCATCCTTTTGTGTTTGTCATGCAGTACCTCTTTCCTTTGCCGCTAGAGGCTAAAAGAGACACATCAATTTGAATTATATTTGTGGTATGATTATTTTTTTTCTATATTTAAAATCTTTCCTTATTTTTAAAGTCAATTTTTTATTAAATCATTGATTAAATTCTTATTACGTACTTAAAAACTTTTAAAATTTGATACTTCTTAAATTTTTCTTATTCTAACACTTTTATATTTATTTTTAAATATTTTAAATCTTCTTAAAATCAAATTTAGTTAATTTAAAATTCTTAAACTAATGAAAAAAATATTAATTATCATTAATTCTGATGACTTCTAATAAGAAAAGGTTTTGCCATAAATATATTTAATTAATTTTTAATAATTAGATATTAGGAAAAATCACCGATTTTGATAACTTCTAATATGAAATTTTTTTATCATAAATATATTTAATTAATTTCCATCTCTTAAATATTAAAAAAATAGTGAAAAGACGATTTTGTCTAAAGCAAAGATTTTAATGAGGGGAAAAAAATTCAAACAACATTTCTAAAGTCCTTCACACTTTTAATATATTATGATTATAAGAAGATAATTGATTTATATTTTTCAAAAATGTATATTTTAATTAGTTTAATCATAAAAAACTAAAAGTACATGATTTTTAAGGACAACATGAAATGGATGTTTTACAAAATTATATTAATTAACAAACATCTGTTCTTAACTAATATTATAAGAAAGTAATTGATTTATATTTTTCAAATAAATATATTTTAATTAATTTAATCATAAAAAACTAAAAGTACATGATTTTTAAGGACATCATGAAATACATATTTGACAAAATAAATTAACATTATAAATATAATATCATAAAATCATTAAAACATTTGAAAAAAAGAAGATAATCTATCAATTCTAACTAAGAAATGAATGACTTGCAATGTGAAATATCAAGTCAATACTAGTAAAAAAAAAAAATTGAAACTGAAATATATCATAAGTTCAAAATTCAAAATAAAAAAGATAACATAATATTCTTATGTCAGATTTTAAATATAATATATAAATATGATTAAAAAAAAGTAAGTCTATAATTTTATTCAACAAGAATTATACTTTAGAATACTAACAAACTATACTAAATGAAAAAAATAAATATAAAATAAATAAAAATAGATATTACGAAAAAATTGCACGGAATCATAAGAAGTAAATATTTGAAAATAAAATATAAATAATATAAAATAAAAAATATATATTTTTAAAATATTAAAATAATAAAAATAAAAAAGAATTTAAAATAAGTAGAAATTAAAAAAATAAAAAATAAAAAATAGAAATAGAAATAAAAAGAAGAAAATAAAAAGTAATCAGCTTGTAATTACACCATGTAATTACTAGCAACTCACAGCTATCCACTGTGAATTGGAGAGTGTAGTTAGTCTTTGCCAATTACACCTAATTACCTGCAGACCAATTAATTGCATGGCCAACCAAATATATCAAACTGTGTAATTACACCTAATTACACCAAATCGAATTTCTAGAAAGGCTTTCCAAATAGGTCCTTGAAGACAAACATTAGGATTGAGTAACTGTTACATCCAAAGATTATATTCTCAGTTCAACCTTATAATAATTGTAGTTAGACTAATTGAATCAATCCAATTTCTCAATTAAATTTAAACACATTTACTGATTAATTGTTTAATGCAAAGAATGACTCACGATTCAATCTTACAACACTTAGAGTTATATAAAATGAAGCAATTTAATTTCTCAATTAAAGTCAAACATTATAACTAACTAATTGTTACACCCACAAATTGAATCAATTTAATCTTATGATACTTAGAGTTATATAAATTGAAATAATACTTTTTAACTGAAGTCAAATATTTGTATGGGCTAGTTTTTACATCTTAAAATTGAGTGTCAATTTAGTTTGTAATACTTAAAGTTACATAAATTGAAATAATTTAATTTTCCAATTAAAAATAAACACAAGAATTGACTAGTTACTACGTGCACAAGTTGAATCTCAGTTTAATTTTATAATACTTAAATTTATATAAATGGAAGCAATTTATTTTTTTAATTAAAGTCAAACAATTATATTGACTAATTGTTTAATGTACAAATTGAGTATCAATCCAATCTTATAATTTTTAGAATTACAAAAATGAAAATGATTTTATTTCCAATTAAAGTCAAACATTAGGATGGAGTAATTGTTACATCCTCAAATTGAGTTCAATTTATTCTTTTAATACTTAGAGTTACATAAATTGAATTAATTTAATTTTTCAACTAAAGTCAAATATTTTAATTTGACTAATTGTGACATGCACAAATTGAGTCGCAGTTCAATCTTATAACAATGGGAATTGCATAAATGGTAATAATTTATTTTTTTAAGTAAAGCTCAATATTAGAATTGACTAATTGTCACATCCACAAATCAAGACACAATTCAATCTTGTAATGCTTAGAGTTATATATATATTTAAGCAATTTAATTTTTAATTAAAGTTAAAATTTAAAATTAGCTAATTGTTATATACGCAAATCATGTCACAATTTAATCTTATAATACTTAGAATTATATAATTTGAAATACTTTAATTTTTCAATTAATGTGAACACATTTGTATTGACTAATTGCTTCTTGCACAAATTGAGTTTCAATTCAATCTTATAACACTTAGGATTACATAAATCAAGACATTTAATATTTGAATTAAAGTCAGATATTTTAAAATTAACTAATTATAACATCCACAAATTGAGTTTCAATTCAAATTTATAATAATTAGAGTTGCATAAATTGAATCAATTTAATTTTTTAATTAAAGTCAAACATTAGATTGATTAATTGTTACATCCACAACCAAGTCTCAATTCAATTTTATAATGCTGAGTTACATAAATTGAATCAATTTAATTTTCAATTAAAGTCAAACATTATGATTGACTAATTGTTACATGCACAAACTACGGGGGTGCGGATTAGGTGCGTAGATTCAACTAGATAATAAATACGTATGTATTTATTTTTATAATGAATATTATTGATTGGAATAATTTTCATTTTTATCTTCTTGACTTAAGATGTTTTATTAATTCATATTCTAAATTAGATATTATCGTGATTAGATTATCTAGTGTTTTAGGATCCTCGTTAGTAATATGTAATCTTTTGTATTCTAGGTATAAACTATATAGTTGAGTTTCTATTTCTTTTAATGATTTATTCTTTTCGTGAGATGTATTCATTAATTTATTTGGTTTATTATTTTATCCTGTAGTAACTGCAGAGTTACAAATTTCTGTATAATAATTTATCCTATTTGTACTGTAGTATATATCTAATTCTAGATTTTCTATTTCATTTATTATCTTGTGTTGTTCTTCTCGTAGTGAGTTTTTTAAATTATGTAAACTATCACATGTACTTTTTTCTAAATTTTCTAAGGTTTTTTCTATCCATATTAACTTTTCTTTTAGATCTTCCATTATTTTTTTAATTCGGTTTCTGTAATTAATCTCATTATTTAGACTATCTTGGTTATCCCTAGTTTTTCTAATATATTCTAACATCCACAGTCTTGATCTGAATAATATCCTTCTGGGTAAATGTCTTCGTATATCTGTTCTAACGCATTTATTGTTTCAATTTCGTAATTTATTACTTCTTCTAATATTATTTTCTTAATATCTATAATTTCTATGTCTTTAAGTATATATAAGATTAAAACTTTAAAGTAGTCTAAATGGTCTATTTTCTAAAATTGATATTTTATAATTGTTTGTTTTAGCCTTAGTAGTTCTTGCATATTTTTATTAAGAGATTTTATATAAAAAAAAATTATTTTCCATGTATTTGTCTATATTTATTTTCATCTGTTTTTCTAGTAACTGTATATTTCTCATATCTTTTTCTAAAAATTCAATGTAATTTATCATGCTAAGTATTTATAAGAGTAGTTAGGTAGGTATGGTATATAATTTGCTCTAGCCATGTAATATTTACCAAATGCTTTTTCTAATATGATTTTTCTTATATCTACTACTTTTATATCTTTAAGTGCATACAAAATAAGTATTTTAAATTTATCTACCATCACATCAGATAAATAATTATTCATTTTCATAAAATTACTTTTTTCAAAATATTCCCTTCAACCATGTTCATAACAAAATATGGTCATCTTAGATTACTATATACTAGATTATTCTTAAATAACATGTTCTTCGGTCACTATTAGCATGGTAATCTGGATATTTTCCCTTAAACAGCACCTCTACTCTGGTTACTCCCCACCACGGCTTCTTGCCTTATTGGTTTCACCTTTAGGATGGCATAGTTCTTAGGGATTTTTCTCCTTTTCCACTTTGCTAATAAACTTCTTAACATATTATTCTTCGAATAATTCTACTATAAAGTAACTAACATGAATTTATTTTATCATACCATGATTGTTGGGAATTATGAATTTAGCTATTCATAATCATAAGTAAATATACCTGTTCGGGTAGGTTTGATATTTCTGAGCTTTGTTCCTCCATAGATTTTTCCATTGAAATATACCTGTTTTTAATTAACTGAGCAAAATATTTTTTGTGGATTTGAGAGAGTATTTGCTTCAACGCATGAAGGCTTGCTTTGCAATGCCTTCTTGCTTCTTTATTTATAGAGTGAACGAACTTTACAAAGTACTTTACATGTTTTTTACATGTTTTTTGAAAAAAAAGCTAAAAAACAAAAAAAGACTCAAAAAGTCCTAAAGTCTATTTCCTAGACTACCTAAAAGTCTAAGTCTAAAAAGTAGTCTTTACAAGAATAGTAGTTTACAATAATTGTGAAGACTTTTACGTAAATAAAATCTGTACAATAAATATCTTGTCTCCGTTGATTTTGTCGTATCTGCTATATCTCCATTATTGCTCCTTATCTTATCTTCCTGGTTCTTTTATTCTAGGTGGACTTCTGGGATAATATTATCTTCTCCATTACATCTCGAACATTGATGGTCTGGATATTTGTGTCCAATTAGCTTGCAATATCTTGTCAATAATCCGTCTGAAATAAATGCTCTCTTAATTGCTCTTGCAGTAGATTGTTTTTCTGGGTTAAGTAATGTCATTATCCATTGCCTAACATCTTCCATATCTGTTTGTCGTAGTTCTTTTGAATTTGAATAAATCATCTGATGATCTCTTGAATAATAGCTCCATATTGGGTTCCCATTGGTATAATTATTTGCTAATTCTTGAATAATTGTAGCTAGTCCAATAAGTCGTTTATTTACGTAGAAATCAGGTATTTCATTTCTGGATATCTCTGGCTGCTGCACAATATCTTCTGGTATGATCATATCTCTGGTTAATCCTATTTTTACGACTTGTATAACTGGTTTTATTTCGTCGTATAATATCTCTGTCGGTGCAGTATAACATTTTATATAAAATAGATTTCCTTTGGTTATTCTTTTATAGGTGGTGAATATTTTATGTAATTCGTCCATAGCTATTAGTTCTTCTCCGTCTTGGGTATATATGGTATTTAATAATCCATAGCCGAAACAAGTCTTTATTAAGCCTGGATTGGTTTTGGGTAGTGCAATTAGCTTGTTGTAACCTTGTAATTTTTGGGTTATGTAATTTGTGTTTGGTTCGTTGATATCTGTGGCTCTGGGGTTAAGGTTTAGGAAAGCTTGTACTTTATAAATATTTTCTATGTATTTTTGGGATGTGTAGTTATAAACTTTTTTATCTTGGTTCAGACTATCTCGGTATGTGGTAATTTGTGGGGGTATGAACAAGGGGTCTTTTTGTGTTTTCGGTATAAATGGTTTCTCAAATATTTTATTCATATTCATGTTCTGGTATCTTGGTCGACTAACTCCTTTGCTTGTACCTGCAGAAGTAGATTGATAAATGTTATGGGTTTTATGGAGTATCCCAACGTCTCCTTCTAGCTCTGGAATTTTAATGTCTTCCGATCGACATAGTTCTGCACACTGCTGAGTTATCTGATTTGTAGCTATAGACTTCAGTTAATCTTCATTAGTCTTTAGCTTTTCTATCTCATTACCCATACTGTCCACTTTTATTGAAAGCGTAGTTAGGGTGTTGAGTATTTTTTCTAGAGTATCTTCTTCTATGATATCAGTCTGTGTAGCTTTGTCTTGATATGTAATCTGCAATAACATTTTTGTTAGTACCAATTACTTCAATTGTAAATGTAAAATTTAATATATTCAATACTAGTCTCCGAATTTCTTTTGTTGTAACTGAATTTTGTATTTTCTTTGTTAGCCACCAGCGTACTTGTGTATTATCTGTTCGCACAATAAATTTATTATATACAATATATGGCTCAAACGCTAACAAACATTTATATAATGAACATAATTCTTTCCTATTTATTTCCCATTTTATTTCTGTCTCGTTGAATGTACCTGAGTAATATCTACAATGGTGTTCTATTTTTTCTGCTTCATATTTATATTTAAGTACTCCTCCGTAACTATATTCACTAGCATCTGCTTCTACTATATATATAAATTTTCTATTTTCATCTGGAAATTGTAATTTTGGTAATTCTTTACAAAGTATTTTTATTTTTTGAACTTGTTTTTTATCTTCTTCATTATAATTATATTCTACATCCTTTTTTAATTTTTTCTGTAAGGGCTTTAGATTTTCTGCTAATTTTGGTATATATTCTCTAACTTGGTTTACTAATCCTAAAAATGATTGTAATTTCTTTTTCGTATCTAATTCTTCTTTCGAATTTATTATTTTTTGTACTATATGTTGTTGCATTTTTACTCCACTTTTATCTATTTGTATTCCTAAAAATTCTATTTGATTTTTCATAATTTCAGCTTTCTTTTTACTTAAACTTATTCCCGATTTTTCTATTATATCCGTAAATTGTTCCAATAATTTTAAATGTTCTTCTTTGGTCTTTGTATATAATAGTATATCGTCTATATATACTATACAATTAGGTAGTTGTTTAAAATAACTATCCATAAAATGTTGATATCTACCTGGTGCATTTTTATATCCAAATGGTAGTACATTCCATTCATAAAATCCTTGTGGTACCGTAAATGCGGTTAATTCCTTAGATTCTTCTTCTAACTTTAGATGGTAAAATCCTGATTTGCAATCAAATTTACTAAAATAATTATATCCTTGTATTTGTCTTATTTTTAATATCTTATTTGGTATTGGGTAATTATAAGTTATTGTTTTTGCATTTAAATTTCTATAATCAATAACCATTCTACTTTTTCCTCTTTTTTGTTCACTATGTTTATTTACTATAAATGCTGGGCTATTATGTTTGCTATTACTTTTTTGTATATATTGTTTTTCTAATAATTCATCTATATGCATTTTAAATTCTTTTAAATCATCAAAATTATATGTTAATGATTTCTGGGTTATTATGCTATTTTTATCTATTAATTCAATTTTTATAGTAGTTTTATGTCTTTCCCATCCTTTTAATGGATCTTCACTATATAATTGTTCTAATTTTCTGTTAACTATTTCTATCTTATTTATTGAAAATATAGTTTTTTCTGTTTTATTTATCGAAAATACGACTAGTTCTATTGTATCTTCAGTATTTTTTATATTTTCTAACTTTTGTGTAATTTTTTCATTTCCTTTTATCCAGTCAGTTTTCTTTCTTATTTTATTATTAACTCTTTTTGCTCTTACTTTCTGTTTACATGGTGTTGTGAACCACCAGTCTGTTCTAGTTATTATATGTGGGTATAATTTATCTAGAAACGACATTCCTAAAAGTATATCTTTTGATGTTAGTTCATAATTATAAATTTCTTCTATTGTTAATATTTTATCTCATACTTGTGTTTTTACATTCTTAGCTTTGTAAGTAATTAAGCTTCCTTCGTTATTAAATCCTTTAACTATTATTGGTGTTTTTAATTTATCTCATTTACTTTCTGGTAAACAATTATATCTGCATAAATTAGCTTCTGCTCCTATATCTATCATAGGCGTATAATATCTACTGTAATATCCTTCTACTACTATCTTCATTAATACATATATTTTCATTTTATGTAAATGCTCTTCTTAAGAATAATTTCTCTCTGTTATATGTTATAGTTAATTGTGTATGTTCTATATTATATGGTTTTACTTGTTCTAACCATTTTATTCCTAATATTATGTCTGTTTTTTGCATTTCTTCTTTTACTTCAAATTCTATTTTTATTTTTCTTATTCCTATTATTATTTCTTTTTCTGCTATATTTTTAGTGTTTATTAAACTTCTTGGTAGATCTGGGCATATATTATTATCGGTTTTTATTTCCTCATTTTTTACTAGATATTTTGCTATATAGTTTTCTTCTTGTCCTGTGTTTAAGAGTATTAAATATTCTTTTTCATTTACCTTTCCTGTTATGTAATATTGGTTTGAATTATCCATTGAACTTGTTTCATAACTTATTCTTTTTGATGAGCTTGATGATTCCGGTTTATCATAAGCTGTTCTTTTTGTTGTACTTATTCTATCATTTATTATTTCTAGATTTTCTTCTACATCTATGTCTCTATAGCTATAATCATTATAATCTATTGTTTTTACAAATTGTTCAAATGGGCTATCTATTTGTATCTTGTTAATTTTATTTTTTCCTGTTATTTTATGTTTTGTTGTTAATACATATAAATTTTTGCATCTTGCTGTAAATATTTTACTTCCTGGGTTAATTCTATTCCTGATATCTTCCAATATAATACTAGTGATTTATCTATATTTCTATCTGTTACTGCTACTGAATAATTTGCACTTATTATAAATTTAAATTTTTGGTATATTAAATTTCCTTTTATGGCAGTTATTATACTTTTTTCTATAGGTTTTATAATTCTATCATCTGCTAAATATAATTCTATTGGTGTATCTATTCCTTCTCTAAAACATGCTTTTATTAATATTTCTGTACCCCCAAGGTGTACATATTTTATTGGGTCTCTACTTTTTATATCGTTTATCTCTTTATTAATTATTCTTTTTGTTACTAGTGGTATACTGGCTTTACCTTTTGCATATCTACAGTCTATTACATGTTCTTTTTGACTTACTACATAATATTCTTCCTTTTTTCTAGTAAATATATTTTTTATTGTTGGTATTTTAAATATTTTTTCTACACTTAAGTCTAACTTTTTTCCTTTTATTTCATCAAATACATTGTTATCAAATATTATTTTTTGATTTGTTCCTTCGTCATTTAAATATTCTTCTTTTGTTAATATTTTTATATCTTCTTCAGTCATTTAATTCGTCTAATTCACTATCTATTTCGTTATCTGTTTCATTCTCTGAAATTTCATATATACTATCTTCACTTTCTAATTCGTAATCTATGTAATCTATCTGCATATATTCTATGTTTTCTATTTTTATTTCTGATATTTGTTTATTTTTTGGGTTTTTAGGTAATTTACAATCTCTAGCTAAATGTCCTAACTTTCCGCAATTATAACAAGTACATTCTTTTATAGATTTCTTTTTCCTATATGGTCTTTTATGTTTATAGTTTTTTACATAATATCTTTTTCTTTTCTTATAATATCTATCTTCGCATCTAAATTGAGGTGCTATCTTATCTTTGCAACATGCTAAATTTCTTATTAATGTTTTTTCCATTTTTATTTCTTCTCTATATTTTTCACATAGGTTTCTATACCATTGTTGTAAAAATTTTATTCTTGCTCCTAGAGTATCTACTATTTTTGTTTCATCCCAACTTTTTATTATTTTTAAACTAAATGGTTCAGGTAATTTATTAAAATATAATTTTCTTATCTCTTTACTTTCTTCTATATTATATGCTCCTTTATAATAATATTCTTTAAATGCGCAAGTATATTCATCTATGTAGCACATATTACATATTGCTAATTTTAACATTAAATTCCTATTTATATCTTTCTCTTCATTTTGTTCTTCTTCTGTTGTTGTCATGCTACTAAATTCGTCTTTTATAGCTGTTTCATATTTTTTTAATAATTCTATAGGTGTTAATATTTTTCCTTCTGTAGATTTGTCAGTTCTTAATATTCTTTTACTATTTTCAGTTAGATTTAAAAACCATAATTTCACTGTTCCTATTAGTGTTCTTTCTATATATTCTGGTGCATCTGTTACACTTATATTATTATCTAATAATTGTTTTGTCATATATCCTATCCATAATTGTATCGTTTTTTCTGTATCTATTACACAATCTAAGTCTAAAAAGTTATAATTTTTATTAACTATTTGTTTTGGTGTCCATTTGTCATATTCATTCTTTAGATTATATTTTTTAAACTTATTCTTATAATATGTAGGTTTCCTTATTTCTGATGTACTAGGTATTATATTTTGATCTCCTTTTTTATCAAGAGTATTTATTTCTGTGTTGATATTTTCTAAGTTTTCTTCATTAATTACTTCTTGTTTTTCATTGATTTCTAAGTTTTTTGTATTTGTTAATATTTTTGTATATGTTTCACTATCTTCTGAATCATAATTATCTGTTTCTTCAACATCTATATTATTTATTTCTAATTCCTTGTTTTTTATTTCTTTATCGTCTATTTCTAATTTTTCTTTAAATTGATTTATCTCGTTTAATAATTTTTGTTCTTTATCTTTTTCTACTTTTTCTTTCTGTCTTTTTTCATACAGATCTTTTAACATTTGTAATTCTTTTTCTAATTCAGCAATCCTACTATTTTTAGTTTCTTCTATTTTTCGTATTTCTTCTGTAGTTTGTTGTTTTATTTTTTCTATTTCCTTTTTTTCTATCTATTTCTTCGTTTTCTCTTTCTATTCTTACCATAGCTGTCAATTTATCTTCTAATTTTAATTTTTCTTTTTCTAACATTAAATATAAATGTTCGCCTATTTTCTTATATCTTCTTCCTAAATTAGAAAATACTATTCTTATTTTTAATCCTTCGTGATTTTCATATATTTTTTCGTCTATTATAAATTCTTCTTTGTTCATTTTATTGTAAATAGTTCATGTTGATATATATATTCTAAACTATCTATTTGTGATTCTAAATTTGATATTTCATCTTTTTGTGCATTTATTGAGTTTTTACTAACTCCGGCAAATATATTATAATTTAATCTTTCTATTCTTATTTTTAATTCTTTACGTTTTTCAGATATAGTTTGTTTTAGTTCTTTGTATTTTTGTATTTTATTCATTCAAACAATATTTATAGTACTTTGGTGGATATCTAAATCTAATTTTATCATAATTAAGTGGTATATGTCTCATTCTTCTAGATTTTAAATGGATTATTAATTTTGCTTCAATACTAGATATTAAGGTAATTAGGTAAGCTAATCTTTGTGGGTTTTCTTTTGTTTTATTTAAACTTATATATTCTGAATAATTACTAATTAAAGATTCTTTATTTTTTCTAAAAGCTTCTCTGTTTTTAAATGGTCTTCTCATAATTAATATTGATTAATTATTGTCAAGTAAATCCAATCTATAAACTCAAACATATATAGTACTTCTAAATTCATAAACACATAAACTCAAACATATATACTCAAACATAACATATATACTACTTCTATATTTTTTAAATAACTGCGCTCTGATACCATTTGGAGGGGGGTGCAGATAAACATCTAGTTGTATCAAGTTACATAAATTGAATTTAATTTATTTTTTAATTTAAAATCAAACATTAGAATTGACTAATTATTACATCTATAAATCGAGTCTCAATTCAATCTTATACTATTCATAGTTACAGAAAACTATAAATGAAATTAATTTATTTTTTCAATCAAAGTCAATCATTTAGGGTTGACTATTTGTTACAACTGCAAATCAAGTCACAATTTAATATCATAATACTTATAATTATATAATTCGAAGAAATTAATCAATTAAAATCAATAAATTTGTATTCAGTAATTGTTATCTGAACAAATTGAGTCTCTATTCAATTGTACAACACTTAGAGTTATACAATTTGTAGCAATTTAATTTTTTAATCAAAGTCAAACGTTTATATTGACTAATAATTTAATACAAAAATTGAGTTTCAACTCAATATTATAATATTTGGAGTTACATAAATAGATATAATTTAAAATGAAGTTAAGGCCAAACATTAGGATTGACTAATTGTCACATCCACAAATTGAGTTTCAATTCAATTTTATAATACTTAAAGTTATATGTTTAAACAATTTGATTTTTCAATTAAAGTCAAACATTTGAAATAACTAATTGTTCCATCTACAAACTGAGAATCAATTCAGTCTAATTATACTTAGAGTTACATAATTGAAGCAATTTAACTTTTCAATTAAAGTCAAATATTAGAATTGACTAATTGTCGCATCCATTAACTGAGTCTCAGTTCAATCTTATAGTACTTAGCATTATATAAATTGAAGCAATTTAATTTTTCAATTAAAGTGAAAATTAGAATTGATTAATTGTTACAACCACAAACCTAAAATTCAAAAGGAAGGGGGTGAATTGAAAACTTTCTCTTGAGTCGACTGATTAGCTTTGTCAGTCAACTCACCTGCAAGTTAGTATACTTGATAAAACAGAATTAAACCAAAAGCATAAATGAAAGATGATAAAGAACTCAGAGTTTTATACTGGTTCGGATCACCTGTGTGATGCTTATTTCAGTTTCCTTGGGTTTCCTTTAGAGCTTAAATTGAAAGGGAGTTACACTAGAGTTGAACAAGTTCTGATTCTCAATCTAATGTTATCAGATCTTGTGACACAACCTCGATTGGTATAACTAATAGACTGACTCAATTTTTTTGTAACTATTGTAAAATGACAGAGTTACAAAGCTTTATAAAGACTAAATGCTGAGACAGAATGATAGTTTCATGTGAAGTTGTGCACTGATTCTTCTATCTTTAACATCTTTAAATAATCTTTATCTTCTTGCTGCTTCTTTGCTCTAAAAGAAAACCCCATGGGATTTTCTTTCAATCAAGGATTTGTATTGATTCCTTGATTGAGAGCTCACATTATTTGGCACATCCATATCAAATATGTCTATCTACATGATATGATCTTCCTTCTTGGACAGTGATTCACATCCATATACGTCCATATTAGATATGTCCGTGTAGATGATAAGATCTTCCTTCCCTTTTCAGCTCCGTGCGAGATCTTCTTTCCATAACTATTACTCTGTAACTGGATTATTAGTATCCTTGACTCCCTTATTTCAAAGATCTTCTTAGGTCTTCCCCCAATGCTCTTTCAATTATAGCTTCAGGATTTCCCATCTATGGATTCTCTGCCTTGATCGAATCCTAAGTGTATCCTGTATATTTTCTTTATTAGTTTATCATTAGTAAAACATATTAGACTATTATAGGAGGCTAACAATCTCACCCTTTTGATAATAGCAAACAATAAACATCAGTTAACTTCCCTATGTGCATAGTCGGTCGGCTCTCCCTTACTTGCTAACTCTTTCTTCTATCATTAGTTGACTTTCTTGTGTATAGTTGGATAGCTCCCCTTACTTGCTGACTCTTTTTGAATATGATGTTTATGCCAATTTCTCCCCCTTTGACATAATAAAAAAGAATAAGGAAAACAAGACAAGTAAAATAGCCAGACACGATAAATAAACAAAACATATATAAAGCGATCATGCAACATTCATTCCAACAACAAAAATAAAAAGGAGAGGAGTCCATGCAAAGTTCATGCCAACAACAAAAATAAAAAGGAGGGGAATTCATGTAAATTCAAGCTAACAACAAAACAAAAAGTGAGGGGAGTTAGTATCTCAAGTATAGACCAAGGAAAGGAAGGGGACAAGCCGAGTGAGCAGTCAAGAAATTATCATTTTCTCAAGAAGTAGGTGAGGGTGTTGTACATATTATGAAAAAAGAGTTTATAGGACTTTTAAAAGATCTTGGAGAAGCTAGAGCAGAAGTTTTGGACAGATATGGCAAGCTCGTTGTGGGAGAAGTTGGCTTCAGATTTGATGGAGTCAACTTGAGCTAATAACCGGTTGAAAATATTGACACCTTCCTATTTGAATCCATCGATCGCCAAGCGTGCTTTTCCCATATTGGTGCTAGTGTCGTTACTCAGCTGCAGAAATCTACTAGTCGACTCTTGAAGACCCAACAACCCTTTTTCGATGGGCTTGAGGCATTTCTTGATTTCCTCTATTTGCTTCATCACTGGAATCACAGGGTTAGAGACACTTTTACTAACCTTAGAAAAATTAGTCTTTTCTTTTGTAGACATCTTTTTGCATCATTCAGTGTTGACCAGTACATATATATTATAACCCGACCCCAAGCCCGACCGTGATAGGTATCTCATGCCCATCATGGACCAAAGACCACCCCCTTATGCTAACCTAAAGAGAACAAAATAATAATAATAAAAATAATGTGGAATCCAATTAAGATAGTAATAAGAGATGTTAAAGTTAGAGTAAATCTCTAAGAATCAAACCCACAATCCACCGCACACTTGTCCACGAAAGCCTCTAAAAACTAGAATAATATCCAAATCGCGACATGGCCCTAACTGTAGCAAAAAAAGAATCCAATACGGACAGTCTAAGACATAAATATTAAAATAAGATAATGAAATATCTGGCCTTTCAGAAGATGGAGGCTCACCACTTCAAAGTACACCAAGCGACGAACTAGAATCACCTAACTATGCACAAGGCAACAGAAAAACTCTAGGACCTTGCATCATGAAACGATGCAACATCCGGGGACGTTCAGTGGGATAAACACTGACATGTAACTCAGGGAATAAGGAAAAAATTATGCAAGTACCAAAGTCCAATCATAAATCATATGCACCACATTGATATACATATATAGGATGCCGGGGTAGGGAAAGGTTCATGAAAATAAGAGTTTAAAAACTATTAACCTGGATTGTGTAGCTTTATTTGTCCTAAGGGCACTCATGGTCTATATAGGTTCATCTCTATAAGTCCCTTAAAATTTTGATCAATTTATTTTGACCTTCCCGTGTACGTAATATCGATTTTTGACTTGAATTATGTTTAAGGATGTTAAAAGGGTGATTTGGAAAAGTTTTAGAGTTTTCAAAAAGATTTCGATGATATTTTAGAACTTCGAGGTAGTGAGCCTTCGCCTTATCGTCGTGTCACGTAGGTTACCCTCCGTGATATTGGCATGCTACGCTAAGGTATAATTTTTATCCAGTCTTGTTTTTTCACTTAAGGGTGAGAGGCTTTTGGTCTTTTCACCTTTTTCACGACTTTTAAACATAAAACAATCCTATTTCCATCAGTTTTCAAAGATCAATTTCCCCTATTTCACTCTTAAACATAAAACCCAAGAACATTCAAGGGTTCTATTGTGCATTCATCATCCGGTCTCTAAACTTCAAATCGATTACAATTTCCTGTGTGTTTCAGGCATGTATCACTATTCTAAGCTACTTTTATACAAAAGCATGTGCTAAATTATTGTCCATGTGATTTAATTATTGGGCTTTGAATATGGGTTGAGGGAATTGGAATGGTTGTTTCATGAATTGAGTTCCATAGTTTTGAATTGGTTGTTTATGCTTTATTCTCATTATTTTGAACTAAATAATGCATGGGTGTGGGAATTAGGTGGGGAACATGGATTTTCCTAAATTTTATGGTTTAATGGTTTGGAATTGGATTTAAACTCAACCCAACTTGTGAAATATGTTTTGAAACATGGACATATACATAATCTACTTCACTTTTAAGACCTTGCATTGCATAAAATGTTAATGAAACATAAATTGGTTTTGAAAGGCCTTGGCGGCCATGGATTGATTTTAAATTGGAAACTTTGGAGTTAATTTTGCTAATTGGTTTTGGTATGGCATAATGAAATTAGCTTGCAAGCTTAACTTATTTGGTATAACGCTACCAATGGTAAATGCCTAATCAAAAGACTCCTTGGCTGATGGATGGAAATGTGTGTAAATGGTTTTAATTTGGCCTTAAAGGGGGTTGTGTAGCTCGCCGTGGAAGCTAGAGGTCCCAGGAGATCGATACTGGAAACCACATTTTCCGGCATGGGCACCTTTATGAACGTATGCATAATTCAACATTATATATATATATTTTTGGAATAGTTGGAGCTTCGGTGGATTTGACCCTTCCTCGGATTTCTCCAGTTCATGCGGCTAACATGCACTAGGGCCCTTTAAGTAGAGGGAGTTGGAGCCATATAGCCTGTGGGTGCCCTTAGGATAGTTAAAGCTATATAGTCTAGGATAATGGTTTTAAATCTCATGCTTAAACCTTGTTCTCTATCCGGACATCTTATATATATGTATATATAATGTGTTCATATGGTTTAGTATGGTTTTGGACATGGGATTATTTTATACTTATTCAGAGTTACATGCTAGTGCTTATCACACTGACCGTCCTAGGACGCTATATTTTTTCATAATGTAGGGTCCGAAGACACTTCTTTTACCTATGTGCAATGTTTGGTGGATGAGCACGTTCGTTGAGTAGATGTGAAGTGCTGAGCCTCCATCCTTTGGAAGGCCTTATCATTTCTATATTCTTTTATTTTTACTCAGTACTTTTGGATTCTTTTAGTCATGGTCGGGGGAATGTCCCGACTGGCTTGATAATTGCATTAACCTCAACCCACTTAGTGAATTTGGTTTTGAATATGCAAAATTGCATTGTTTAATTTTTTTTTGAACCTATTGCATTGTAGTAAAGATCAAACGAATATAAAAATGGTTTTGGATGGTCTTGGTGGCCATGAATTAGATTTTAAATAGAACTTGGGAGTCAATGTGGTTATGTGGATTGGTTTGGCATATTCAATTAAGCTTACAAGCAAAATGTTATTGTAACGCACCAAATCTGGTACCCCAGGTGCTACACGGTGCTAACGATCCTGAAGGACCATTAGCTAACCCATGACTGGTACTTTTTTTGAGCACTGTATATAGTAATACTGTAATAACAATAAAACTGGGATAAATGCGGAAATTTTCCATAAGGTTCGAAACTAAATAATGTCTGAACAAGGTATAAGAATACCAAAACTAAACATAAATACTGAAAATACTGAAGTCTAAATATATAGTCTGAAAGCCGCTAAACTATCTAAATAAGGAGTTGATGGGACATGTCCCCAACTAACTCCAGCTGCTGAAATGACTAAGTACTGAAATAATAAAATAATAGAACATTCTCAAATTATGAGGACTCACATATAGTGTACTGCTACTGACTGAACTTGAAGTAGTCTATGCATGGTTAGGAACCTAAGCGTCCGAACCTATGGTATAAAAAATCATAGCGTAAAAGAAAAGTATGTGTCAGTACGTATGAATGTACTGCTATGCAAAGTGAGGTAAGGCTGAATGCAAGGGTTCATATGCATGAACTATAACTGACTGGATAACATGAACATGACTGCGTAAGGATACATGCATAAATACATAACTGTAACAGAAATCATATGGATTATGGATACTGAGTTACTGACAACATGGATTATTGATAACTGATATACTGATTACTGAGTGACTGTGTCTGACAGTCCTGATTCTGATGAAACTAGATAAATTCCGTACTGAGCTGTGTGACTGTATCTGACAGTCCTAAAATTTGTAGAACTAGCTGAGTTCTTTACTGAAGACTAAAACTGAGACTGTGGGAGGTAGTCATCTAACCTACATGCCCCAAATAGAATAATATAGCTGAGTTGGGGTCCAATCTGTAACCCCAATTAGAAGGGTGTCAATACCGTGCCACTGGTAAGAACAAGCTATGAGTGACCATCATCTATCAGGTACACTAACGAGAATGGTGGGACCCTCATCAGATAGGTTAAGCCAACTCATCAACCCTCATCTAGGAGGTTTGATATCTCAACCTACGTTGGCTACGTAGTTCTGGAATGCAAGGATTACTTTTAAGAATCACACCCTATGCTAGCAGGTGAGTTCCCATCCTTGGGTTCACTCGGTGCTGAATCCTACTCCCAACTGAATAGAAACTGAATTGAGTATACTGAACTGAACTGGACTGAGTTTATTGAATTTTCGTTGACTGACGGAATACTACTAAATTCTGTTAACTAACTGAGTTTACTGTGATTTTTGAGTACTGAATGGGACTGGACTGATACTAAATTTACTGAGTTTTCCCGAGTCATATAACTGACTGAATTCTACTAATCATAGCTTGACTGGGAGTATCTTGAAAACTGACACTGGCTCTAAAACACAACTAATTTATTGGGTATGAAATACCACCAGTACTCGATATCATGAACATAAATAGGACATGACACTTCCTGAACACACGACCATAATCAACTATTCATAATACAATCATTGAGGGATTTCATAAGGCATTTGATAATCATAATCTTGTACATAAGTAGGAATGCATTCTAACATATCATAAGTTCACAAGTCAACTCTCATGAGCATTCCATCAATCAATTAAAAGGGATAGACTTAGCATGGGAGTCAACTTAAACACATGAATATAGCATGGGATCATCATTTAGATCACAATTGAGTCACAATTGCACAATTTATTCATTTAAGCATTTTGTCAAACACCTAGAGGGCATAATATTGTACTTGGGCATGGACAACATGGTATAGCATCATGACTATCATATTTAGTTCATAATTCAAGAGATCAACATAAGCGAATTCAATTTTAACATACATGCTATCATAATATCATAAGATACAATAAAGTTTTCAACTTGGAAACCATACATTAACATTAACATGGATGGAATACAATCCACAACATGGAAATCACAATTCATGATTTAAAAATTTGTTTCTTGAGCTCCAAGGATGAAAGGGATCCTTGGATTAACACTTTACATACCTTGGATGGAAATTTCTTGAGAGTAAATGGAGAAATCTTGAGTTCTTGATTTGAAATTAATCACCTAAGGTTTTCTTGTTCTTGAGCAATTGTGAAAGAATGACTATAATTAGCCAAAAGAGGGCTAAATTTCATGTTATAAGGGATGAAGGTCAGGGTAAAAAGACCTAATTACCCTTAAGGATGCGGGTTTAGAAGACAGAAAAATGTGCCCAGCGACGCTACAGACGATGCGGCGCGTCGAGGGTACAACACGATTACCAAAGTGATGCGCTGACATCGCATCGGTTCACTAGAACTTGGCTTGAGCTGAGAGTAATTTTATCCGTTGGAGCGATTGGTAATGCGATGCACCAACATCGCATCGACTCACTATTTTGGGATTCCAAACTAGGTCTAAACGAGGTTCAAAAAATCTAAAACTTGTCTGGGGATACCTATTGACTTCCTTGATCATGAATTAATAAAAATATTGGCCTTTAAAGGACTTTAAGGTCGCAAAATGAGATTTCCAATTTTCAAAGGCTAAAATATACTAAGTCTGGAAACTTAGCTAGAATTTTCTAAGTCTGAGACCCCTTAACAAGCCTAAAGGAATGAATTAAGCTTGAAATTTATATGGGGTCTTACAATATCTCCCCCTTGGGAACATTTATCCTTGAATGAGACTGACTGAACTGAGAGTACTAGTAGACTGAATCCACTTACTGAATCATGAACACTGGGACATGACTATAAGACTGATATTACTGACATGCTGAATTTCACACTGAACATGCATATTTGATGCATGAATTCAAGACTGGTCTGATGCATGAATACATGACTGGGAGTGCAGATAAGCTGATCATACATATCTGATGCATGAATGCATGACTGAACTGACTCATGAACATATGACTAGACATGCAATGGTATTTGATACCAAGTTTGGAACTGAAATCTAAACATGAAATTGAGTAGGCTTAAGGAAAGCTATTACCTTGGGCTGAGCCTGAGTTTGCGTAGAAGAGGTGAGGATACTTGGTTTGCATATATTTTTCTTCTTCCAAGTAGCTCCCTTGACGGACTGATTCTACCAAAGAACTTTGACTAGAGGGACTTCTTTGTTCCTCAATCTGCGAGTTTGATAGTCAAGGATTTCTAATGGAATCTCTTCATAAGAGAGGTTGTTCTGAATATCTAGGCCCTCTATAGGGGTTATAACTTCTAGGTCACCTATGCACTTCTTAAGCAAGGATACATGGAATACTGGATGCACTGAGGCTAGATCTGAAGGCAATTCGAGCTCATAAGCTACCCTGCCAAAATGACTGAGAATTTTGAAGGGACCGGCATAACGGGGACTGAGCTTTCCCTTTTTGCCGAACCTCTTCACTCTCTTCATAGGAGAGATTTTTATGTACACATAGTCACTAATCTCAAACTCGATATCCTTCCTTCGTATATCTGCGTACGATTTCTGTTGGGTCTGAGCTGTTTTGAGCCTTTTTTTGATTAACTGAACTTTCTCTAAGGTATCAAAAACCAAGTCAGGCCCTACTACTGCGATCTGACAAACTTCGAACCACCCTATTAGATATTTGCATATCCTACCGTAGAGGGCTTCAAATAAAGCCATCTAAATACTGGAATGATAACTGTTGTTGTATTCGAACTCAATCAAAGGAAAATGGTCATCCCAACTACCCTTGAAATCAATTGCACACGCCCTTAGCATATCTTCCAGGGTCTGAATGGTCCTTTTTACTTGACCACATATCTGAGGATGAAAGGATGTACTGAGATGAACTCGGGTACCCAGGCCCTTTTGGAATGCTTTCCAAAAATGAGAGGTGAACTGGGTACCACTATCTGAAATGATGGACAAAAGAACACCGTGCAATCTAACCAACTCCCTGATATAGAGTTTGGCGTAATCCTTGGATGAATAAGAGGTATGGACTGGAAGGAGATAAGCTGATTTGGTCATTCTGTCTACAATGATCCAAAATGAATCATGTTGACGACGAGTATGAGGCAAACCAGTCACGAAGTCCATGTTCACTTCTTCCCATTTCCAAGTAGGAATACTAAACTCCTACATGAACACTAGGTTTCTGATTCTCGCTCTTAACCTGCTGACATGTTGAGCACTTAGCCACAAACTCTGCAATGTCTCTCTTCATCCTACTCCACCAATAGATCTCATGCAAGTCGCGGTATATCTTAGTCCCCCCTGGATGAATAGAGTAACGCGCACCATGCGCTTCTGCAAGAATTCGTTGCCTCAAGTCATCTACACCTGAAACATACAAACGACCCTGACAACGCAACACATCATCTCCCCCTTGGGAGAAAACCTCTACCTTTTGATCTCTGACTGATTTTTTCAGCTTAACTATACTGGGATCTCTATCCTAACTTTCTTTCACCTCAGAAACTAAAGATGATTCAAAATTGTTCTGAACCTACACACTGCCTTTTGATGAATCGACTAAGTAGATACCTAGTCGGGCAAGCTAATGAACTTTCTGAGCTAACTTCTTTTTACTGTCCTCAACATGGTCAACACTACCCATAGACAGTCTACTGACAGCGTCAGCCACTACATTGGCCTTGCTCGAATGATAAAGTACACTCATGTCATAATCATTTAAGAGCTCTAACCACCTTCTCTGATGGAAATTTATGTCTTTCTACGAGAATATGTACTGAAGGCTTTTATGATCTGTGAACATATATACATGCACCCTATATAAGTTATGCCTCCAAATATTCAAGGCAAACACTACAGCTGCTAACTCAAGATCATGAGTCAGATAGTTCTCCTCATAGGGATTAAGCTGTCTGGAGGCGTAGGCTATGACCTTACCATACTGCATGAGGACACAACCCAAACCTACTCTGGATATATCACTGTACACGACAAACCCATCTGAACTATTTGGAAGAGTCAAAATTGGGGCTGAGGTGAGTCGAGTCTTCAACTCCTAAAAACTCTTCTCGCATGAATCTGACCACTGAAACTTGACTTTCTTCTGAGTCAATCTGGACATAGGGGATGCAATAGAAGAAAACCCCTCAACAAACCGTCTATAATAACTAGCCAAACCCAAGAAACTCCTGATATTAGTAAGAGAAATGGGTCTGAGCCAGTTTCTCACTGCTTCGATCTTTTGAGGATCAACTCTAATGCCATTGCCAGAAACTATATGACTAAGAAATGCTACCGACCTTAGCCAAAATTTGCACTTACTGAATTTGGCTAACAACTGATGATTTCTGAGGGTTTGCAATACTATTCTGAGATGGTCTGCATGATCATACTTGCTGTGGGAATAGACAAGGATGTCATCTATGAAGACTATAACGAACATGTCCAAGTACTGCTTGAACACACGGTTCATCAAGTCCATGAAGGTTGCTGTGGCATTGGTAAGATCAGAAGACCTAACTAAGAATTCGAAATGACCATACCGAGTTCTGAAAGCTGTCTTCGAGATGTCACATTCTCTAACCTTGAGCTGACGATAGCCTGATCTGAGGTCTATCTTTAATTGGCACCCTAAAGTTGGTCAAGCAGGTCATCGATTCTAGGAAGTGGATACTTGTTTTTAACCGTGACTTTATTGAGCTGACGGTAGTCTATGCATATTCTGAGAGAACCGTCTTTCTTACGCATGAATAGAACTGGTGCTCCCCACGGGGACACACTAGGTCTGATGAATCCCTTATCTAGGAGATCCTTCAACTGTTCTTTTAGATCCTTAAGTTCTGCTGGTGCCATTCTGTATGGCGAAATAAATATGGGTTGAGTATCTGGAAGAAGGTTAATGCCGAAGTCTATTTCCCTTTCGGGAGGAATTCCTGGAAGATCTTCGGGAAAGACATCTGAGTATTCATTCACTACTGGAACTGATTCAAGACTGGGAGTTTCAGAGCTAGAGTCCTTAACTCGAATAAGAAGATAGACACATCCCTTAGATATCATTTTTCTTGCCCTTAGGTAGGAAACAAGCTGACTCTTGAATGCTGAAGTACTACCTTTCTACTCTAGGATGGGTTTATTCAAAAATTAAAACTAGACAATTTTGTTTCTGCAGTCGACTGTGGAATAGTAGGAATGAAACCAATCCATGCTGAGAATGACATCAAAATTAGTCACCTCTAATTCGACTAAGTCTGCTGAAGTGACTTTCTGAGATACCATAATTGGACAGTTTCTGTATACCCATCGGGCTATGATAGATTTACCCATTGAGGTAGATACTGAGAATGACTCTGCTAGAATTTTGGGACTGATTCTAAAATCAACTGCTATATAAGGAGTAACGAAAGACAAGGAAGCTCCTGGATCTAGCAAAGCATAAACATGCAAATGAAAGATCTGGAATGTACCAGTGACCACATCAGGAGAATTTTCCAGATCCTGTTGGGACTAAAGAGTATAGAGTCTATTTGAGTGTTGCCCGCTGGTAGCGTTGGAGGTGGCACCCTACTGATTCGGGCGACCGGACTAAGATAAGAAACGGTTATGCTGGCCCTAAAAACCTGAACGAGTACAATCTCTGACTCTGTGGCCTGGCTTGCCATATCCGAAACAAATATCACTGCCAGCTCTGCAAATACCCTGATGGTACTTTCCACAAGTCTGGCAAAGAGGATGGGTTCGGGCACTGTTGACACTACCATGAGACTTAGAGACTTGTGCCCTATCTTTGCTACCATTCCTGAACTTAGGAACTAGATCACTGGCTAAGGAAGGAGATGGAATTGACGACTTCAGGAAGAATTGAGAACGCTTACCACCCTCTTACTTAGGCTGAGCAAAGTTGAAACTACTTATACTTGCTCTCTTATTCTACTTTTCCCTTTCCTTAATATTCTGCTCCTCTATCTGTTGAGCATGGGCCATAAACCTGGCTATATCCATCTCACTAATCAGCATTGCAGTTCTGCACTCCTTGACCATACTATCATTCACTCCAGAAACAAACTTACTTATCTTAGCTCTGCTATCTTCCACTACATGAGGAGCGTATCTAGATAATTGAGTAAACTTAAGAGAATACTCTTTCACTGTCATGTTACCCTGCCTAAGGTTGATAAACTCTAACACCTTAGCTTCTCTCAGCTCTAGGGGAAAGAATCTCTCTAAGAAGGCAGTGGCAAACTCCTCCACTCAGCAGACCCTGCATCTACGGCCTATCTGCTTTTCACTACTTGAACTATGTGTGAGCCACATCCTGCAACTGATATGCAGCTAGCTCAGCACTCTCACTAGCAGTTACCCCCATAATATTTATAACCTTTTGCACCTGATCAAGGAATTCCTAAGGGTCCTCATAAATTTTAGACCCAGTAAAAAAATGAGGGTTAATTCGGGTAAAGTCCCGAATCCTGGCTGCAGCAGAATTAGCTATTGGGTTGGCCGGAATGGCAACTGGGTGTTCATTCTGAGCAGTAATTGAATTAGTAAGAGTAGTAAATGCAGCTCTCTGAACTCTGCATGAGAGACGTGTTCGTATAGGGGATCTGCCTAAATGGGCTGAGGTGCTGATTAATTCCTGTTTCTCCTTTTGTTAGTCCTTTAGGGAGGCATGTTCTGTAAATAAAAGGAGGAAATGGATTAGACTAAGAGTTAACTTTGAGCTCATGCTCACTCGCATGACATGAATACTAAAATAAGGGAAACTATTCCTAAAACATCTCATAGCCTCCAATACATAAATGTGATGCGTAACACACCCATGCACAAAACTCTACTAGATATGACTTTTCAGACTTCCTAGAACACTGTTGAACCTTAGGCTCTAATACCAAGTTTGTAACGCCCCAAATCTGGTACCCCGGATGCTACACGGTGCTAACGATCTCAAAGAACCACTAGCTAACCCATCACTGGTACCTGCTGTGAGCACTGTATATAGTAATACTATAATAACAATAAAACTAGGATAAATGTAGAAATCTGGCGAAAATCTACCATAAGGTTCAAAACTGAATAATGTTTAAACAAGGTATAAGAATACCAAAACTGAACATAAATACTGAAAATACTGAAGTCTGAATATCTAGTCCTAACCTCTAGTCTGAAAGCCTCTAAACTATCTAAATAAGAAGTTGATGGGACATATCCCCAACTGACTCCGACTGTTGAAATGACTAAGTACTGAAATAATAAAATAATAAAACATCCTTGAATAATGAGGACTAATGTCTAGTGTACTATTGCTGAGTGAACCTAAAGTAGTCTATGCCCGATTGGGAACCTGAGCGTCCGAACCAATGGTATAAAACACCATAGTGCAAAAGAAAAGTATGCGTCAGTACGTGCGAATGTACTAGTACGCAAAGTGAGGTAAGGCTGAATGCAAGGGTTCATATGCATGAACTATAACTGATTAGATAACATGAACATGACTGCATGAGGATACATGCATAAATACATAACTGTAACTGAAGTCATATGGATTATGGATACTGAGTTACTGACAACATGGATTACTAATAACTGATATACTGATTACTGAGTGACTATGTCTGACAGTCCTGATTCTGATGGAACTAGCTAAATTCTGTACTGAGCTGTGTGACTGTATCTGACAGATCTAAAATCTATAGAACTAGTTGAGTTCTTTACTGAAGACTAAAATTGAGACTGTGGGAGGTAGTCATCTAACCGACATGCCCCAAATAGAATAATATAGATGAGTTGGGGTCCAATCTGTAACCCCAATTAGAAGGGTGTCAATACCGTGCCACTGGTAAGAACAAGCTGTGAGTGACCATCATCTATCAGGTACACTAACGAGAATGGTGGGACCCTCATCAGATAGGTTAAGACAACTCATCAACCCTCATCTAGGAGGTTTGATATCTCAACCTACGTTGGCTACGTAGTTCTGGAACGCAAGGATTACTTTTATGAATCACACCCTATGCTAGCAAGTGAGTTCCCATCCTTGGGTCCACTCAGTGCTGAATCCTACTCCCAACTGAATAGAAACTGAATTGAGTATACTGAACTGAACTGGACTGAGTTTATTGAATTTTTGTTGACTGACGAAATACTACTAAATTTTGTTAACTAACTGAGTTTACTGTGATTTCTGATTATTGAATGGGACTGGACTGATACTGAATTTACTGAGTTTTCCTGAGTCATATAACTGACTGAATTCTACTAATCATAGCTTGACTGAGAGTATCTTAAAAACTGACACTGGCTCTAGGAACACAACTAAATTATTGGGTATGAAATACCCCCAGGACTTGATAGCATGAACATAAATAGGACATGACACTTCCTGAACACACGGCCATAATCAACTATTCATAATACAATCATTGAGGGATTTCATGAGGCATTTGATAATCATAATCTTGTACATAAGTAGGAATGCATTCTAACATATCATAAGTTCACAAGTCAACTCTCATGAGCATTCCATCAATCAATTAAAAGGGATAGACTTAGCATGGGAGTCAACTTAAACACATGAATATAGCATGGGATCATCATTTAGATCACAATTGAGTCACAATTGCACAATTTATTCATTTAAGCATTTTGTCAAACACCTAGAGGGCATAATATTGTACTTGGGCATGGACAACATGGTATAGCATCATGACTATCATATTTAGTTCATAATTCAAGAGATCAACATAAGTGAATTCAATTTTAACGTACATATTATCATAATATCATGGGATACAATAAAGTTTTTAACTTGGAAACCATACATTAACATTAACATGGATGGAATACAATCCACAACATGGAAATCACAATTCATGATTTAAAATTTGTTTCTTGAGATCTAAGGATGAAAAGGATCCTTGGATGAACACTTTACATACTTTGGATGGAAATTTCTTGAGAGTAAATGGAGAAATCTTGAGTTCTTGATTTGAAATTAATCACCTAGGATTTTCTTATTCTTGAGAAATTGTGAAAGAATGACTATAATTAGCCAAAAGATGGCTAAATTTCATGTTATAAGGGCTGAAGGTCGGGGGAAAAAGACCTAATTACCCTTAAGGATGTGGGTTTAGAAGAGAAAAACATGCCCAGCGACGCTACAGACGACGCGACGCATCGAGGGTACCATGCAATTATCGAAGCAACGCGCCAACATCGTGTCAGTTCATTAGAATTTGGTTTGAGCTGAGGATAATTTTATCTATCGGTGCGATTGGAAACGCGATGTACCAACATCGTGTTGACTCACTATTTTGGGATTCCAAAAAGGTCTAAACGAGGTCCAAAAAATCCAAAACTTGTCCGGGGACATCTATTGACTTCTTTGATCATGAATTAATAAAAATATAGGCCTTTAAAGGACTTTAAGGTCGCAAAATGAGATCGCAAATTATTGAAGGCTAAAATAAACTAAGTCTGGAAACTTATCTAGAATTTTCTAAGTCTAAGACCCCTTAACAAACCTAAAGGACTGAATTAAGCTGGAAATATTTATGGGGTCTTACAATATGATGATAACAAGTGGTAAATGCCTTAATGAATGACTCTTGGGTTATGATTGGTTTATGTTCAAATGTTTTAATTTGGGCTTAAAGGGGTTGTGTAGCTCGCTGTGAAGATGGAGGTTCCGGAGGGACCAATACTTGAAATTACGTTTGCTACCATGGAGGTCTTGGTGAGTGTGTACATTGCTCACACTATATATATTTCATTGGAAAGATTGGATCCTAGGTGGATTTGGCCCTTTATTAGATTTTCCTAGTTCATGCGGCTAACACGCGTTGGGACCATTTCATCAAGGGGAGCTTGTCACGACCCAAACTAGGGCCTGGCCGTGACGGGTATCTCAAGTCTATCATGGACCAGAGACACCCCTTAACCCAACATCAGAGCACCATAAAAATAATAATAACAAAAAAATGCAGAAGCGAACTAAACAAAAATAAAAAGACGAATGAATGACTCAATGAAATTAAGAGACAAAACAATAACCAGCCAACCCAAATTTGTTCACAATAGCCTCTAAACCCATAATACCAAACCAGTCGAGACATGACCTGACCATGACCAAAAGAATCAAAAAGTACTAAGTCAAAATAAAAGAGTATGTAAATTATAAGGCCTTCCGAAGAATGGAGGCTCACCACTTCACAGCTACTCAACGAATGTGCTAATCCACCTAACACTGCACATAGGTAAAAGAAGTGTCTTCAAACCCTACATTTTGAAACAATGTAGTGTTCTAGGACAATCAGTGTTATAAGCACTGGCATGTAACTTAGGATAAGGATAAAATAATGTCATATCCAAAACCAAACTAAACCACATGCTTACATTGTATATAAATATATATATAAGGTACCAGGATAGAGAACAAGGTTTAAGTATGATATTTAAAACCAATAACCTAGCCTGTGTATCTCTAACCATCCTAAGGTCACCCACGGGCTATAGGGTTCAGCAGCTCTGCTGAAAGGGCCCTAGTGCGTGTTAGCTGCACGAACCGGAGAAATTTGAAGAAGGGTCAAAGCAACCGAGGATTTAACCATTCCAAACATATATATATAATGTGTGAAATATGCACACGGTCATAAGGACTCCCACACTAACAAATGTGGTTTCCAGTATCATCCCCTTCGGGACCTCCACCTTCCACGACGAGTTACATAACCCCCTTTAAGCCCAAAGTAAAACCATTTACGCACAATCTCATCCATCAACCAATGAGTCTTTAATTAGGTATTTACCGTTGGTATCATCATACAAAATATGTTAATCTTTCAAGCCAATCCAATATGGCATACCAAAACTAATTAGCCAAATTGACTCCAAAGTTTCCAATTTAAAACTAATCCATGGCCACCAAGACCTTTCGAAACCAATTTATGTTTCATTAACCTTTTATGCAATGCAAGGTTTCAAAAGTGAGGTAGATTATGTATATGTCAATGTTTCAAAACCAATTTCACAAGTTGGGTTGAGGTTAAAGCCAATTCCAAACCATTGAACCATAAAATTTAGAGAAATCCATTTTCCCCATCCTAATTCCCACACCCATGCATTTTTATTTGGTTCAAAATCATGAGAATAAAACATAAACAGATAATTCAAAACCATGGGAACTCAATTCATGAAACAACCATTCAAAATTTCTCAACCCATATTCAAAGCCCAATAATTAAATCACATAGACAATAATTTAACATATGATTTTGTGTAAAATTAGTTTAGGGAAGAGATATATGCCTGAAACACACAAGAATTTATAACCAATTATAAGTTTAGAGCTCGGATGATGAATGCATAGTGAAATCCTTGAATGTTCTTGGGTTTTATGTTTGAGAGTAAAATATGGAGATTTGATCTGTGAAAACTAATGTGAATGGGACTATTTTATGTTTAAAAGTTGTGGAAAGGTGAAAAGACCAAAAGCCCCTCACCCTTAAGTGAAAAAAAAGGACTGAACAAAAATTACACCTTGGTGTGGCACGCCAATACCGCGGAGGTCATCCTCCGTGCCACACCAATATCACAAAGGGTAACCTCCGTGAAATGGCGATAACGCGAAGGCTCACTGCCTCAAATTTCTAAAATAGCCCCGAAACCTTTTCAAAAATTCTAAAATTTTACAAATCACCCTTTTAACACCCCTAAACATAAGTCAAGTCAAAAATCAATATTACAAACACGGGAAGGTAAAAAATAAGTTGATTAAAATTTTAAGGGTCTTACATTATCCCCTCCTTAGGATTATTCATCCCCGAATGATGAGTTAGGACACTTTTAGCACGAGAATAGCTAGAATACACAGAATCAAATTACAAACTCAAAAAATAACAAGAGGAAAATGAAACGCATACCTTATGCACCTCCATCCAACCCGGGAACAAGAATGGATATTTAGCCTTCATATTTTCCTCAACTTTCCATGTAGCCTCTTCTACCTTTTGGTTTCTCCAAAGGACCTTCACCGAAGCTATATCCTTGGACCTCAATCTACGAACTTACATATCTAATATCTCAATCGAGACTTTCTCATAAGACAAGGAATCTGTAACAACAACATACTCAATAAGTACTATCAAGGAAGGATAACCCCCACACTTTTTCAGCATGGACATGAAATACGAGATAAATAGAACCCAAACTCACGGCAAGTCCAACTCATAAGCAATGTTCCCAATTCTTCTCAAATCTGATATAGACCAATGTAACGGGGACTGAGTTTCCCCTTCCTCCCAAATATCATGACTCTTTTCATAGAGACACCTTCGGGAATACCCAATTATTTACTTTAAATTCCAATTCAACTTTGCCTCACATCTGCATAAGACTTTCTGAGACTTTAAGTAGTCTAAAGTCTTTGCCTAATAAATTTTACCTTATCCATGGCTTAGTGAACCAAGTCAGGACCAAATAACCTAGTTTCACCAACTTCAAACCACCCAATGGGAGACCTACACCTCCTACCATAAAGAACCTTAAAATGAGCCATCTGAATGCTCGAATGATAACTATTATTATACACAAATTCAGTAAGAGGTAAATGGGCAACCAAACTTCCCTTGAAACCAATCACATAGAACCTTAGTATATCCTCCAAAGTATGAATAGTATGTCTGCTTTCCCATCTATTTCAAGGTGTAAAGTGGTGTTAAGGTTCACTCGTGTACCCAAATCTTTCTAAAATGAACGCCAAAAGTGAGATAAAATTGCATATCTCAGTCTTAAATAATAGTCATTGGCGCACCATGCATCTTCACAATCTCCTGAATGAATAACCTGGCATAATCCTCTCTTGGGAAGTTAGTCCTCATAGGCAAAAAGTGAGCAGACTTAGTCATCCTATCCACACCAACCCAAATCGAATTATACTGTTGCAAGACTGTGGATGACCCGTAATGAAATACATATTGATCATCTCCCACTTCCACATAAGCAACTCAATTTCTTGAGAAATTCCACTAGGCCTCAAGTGCTCAACCTTAACTTGCCAACAAACCATACACTTAGCCACAAAATTTGCTCTATCTCTTTTCATATTGTTCCACCAATAGATCTTTTTAAATTTATGGTACATCTTAGTCGAACCTGAATGAACTGTATATATAGACTCATGAGCCTCAACCAAAATCCTTTCTCATAACCCATCTACATCAGGAACACACAATCTACCTTGGTATCTCAGAATACCATATCCCCCAATCTCAAATTCCATAACCTTTTGGTGGCCCAAATCATCCATAATTTGCATAAGTATGTGATCCAAAACCTTCTTCTCCTTCACCTCAACACTAAGAGATTATTTTACTACTTCTTGAATAATGATTCCCCCATCCTCAGTGTAATACCCCGTACATTTTCTAGCTAAAATTCGCCCCTAGAATGTTAAGGGATAGCTTCCTAAATGAAGAATAATTATTTCATGTAGAATTTTAAAGATTTAGAAATCCCATTGTGTGGCAAATTTAATAAGATTTCCAATGATATACGATTCGCCTAAATCCGATGACCAAGTGAGAAGTTAGGGCTATTTTAAGTTTCAATAGTAAAACACCGTGATTTGGGTTCTTAGCACGTCGCGGAGATGGTTTAAATGACAATTTTCAAATTTCAGTGAGACTCCCAATATTGGCACATCATGGAGAGGTCAAATTTTCTATTCATCAAGATCCAGTAAAACTCTGCGATTTCCCTGCGTCGCGGAGAAGCCCTTTTTCCCGTTTGTCCATTTCTAGTGGCTCACCGCGATGGTGGCGCATCACGGTGATGGAAAAAATGGAAATATTGTAGAGCATAATGATAGATCCACATCACGGTGTATTTCTAGTTCTAGTTGGCAGTTTTCAGTAGGCCACCACGATCATGGCGCATCACACCGTAGGCCAAATTTGGAAATTTTTCCTGTTCCGAGTAAAAATTTAAAAGGGTCTCTTTGGTCTTTTATCAAGCCCTAATTCATGAATAATAGATGATTTAACCCATCCTAAGCATATTACATTCACTTTTCATCTCTTTCCTCTAAAAAGAAAACCCTAGATCATCAAAGCTCCTTCTCCAAGAAACCCAAATTCCTCCATTAATTCTCCAAGATAATTTAAGATTAAGGAGTACTAATACAAGAAATCCAAGAATTCACCTTTAGAAGCACAATAGGAATCCAAGATTCAAGCTTTTCATTAAAGATCATCAATTAAGGTATGTGGGGTTATGAACAAGGATACTTCTTTCATCCTTGTGACCAAAACTTGTTTTAATTATAAAAATTATTTGATTTTATGTGATTTCCCATGAAATTGAGGTTAGGGTTTATACCCAATATTGCTATTCATAAGATTATGAGATTTTCATTAATTTAGAAGTTAAATTACATGGTTTTGTTCATATTTTCATACATATTGCAGAAATTTTCAGATTTTATGATGAATTATAAATGTTTACATTATCAAACATGAATTTTAAGATATTTTAACATGAGTTTGATGCTTGGGTCACTAAGCCCTAATAAGTATTGCTATTTCAAGATTGATTGTTCTATGAGCACTTTATGACTAGATTCTTTTCAGATTATTGATAAAGATTTGACCTTTTAGTCTTAGAATAGATATGAAATCCACTTTACAGAATTCAGATTACAGATTTAGATTTACAGATATACAGTTGGTTTTCATCATAAGCCATTAGACTATTTTAAAAGTTGATTTTCATCAAAATAAGCATACAGATTTAATGGGAGTAGTATTTAGCACCGAGATGGGTAAGTTACTATGGTTTCATACCTTAGAACTACGTGCCAATGTTGGATTTAGATTATTCCCACTTCTACATAGATGACAGATATATGATCACCTAGATAGGTTATACTTTCTGGCAAGAGTATGAATCTCTCCCCAACGCAAGGATTCCTTCTTAGGGGAACAAGAATGTTGGACTCCATGAATGCTCACATGGTTTATGTTGGTTAAGAGAACCTCCCTAAGATAGAGTATTTTTCAGATTTTAAAAACTAGGTCTAAAGGCACACAAACTTACTCAGATATTACTTTACTTAAGATTTCAATTATAGAAGTACAACTTTTAGTTTTCAGACCTAAAAGGTGAGCTCTTTTCACTTAGACTATATGATTTGAGAATAAGAACAGAATACAAATTTCAGAACTAAGTGTAATGACTCACAAGATTTATATTATGTGCTTTACTATTCATGATTTATGATCTTCAGATTTTAAATTTACTCAAGCTTATGTGAGTCATTTACATTTAGCATGCATGATTTTATAAATGTGATGATATTGCTTACATATTTGTATTCACCCCCATATACGTACATTCTCAAAGTACTGAACCACATATACGTCTATATGCTACATTGTTTGATAATATAGGCATAGGTGCTCAGTCTCAGCAGCGTGAGTGATTTCAGAGCATCTTATCTACATCTTTATAGTTGGTGAGTCCTCATAGTTTAAGGACTTAGCTATTCATATTTTTAGTTTATTAATAGATGTTTTCATATTCATTTCAAATAGTTTGAGTTAGCTGGGATCTTTCCAGTGACTCTCTAGATTCAGTCAGTAGAGGCTTGTCGGACTACTAGATTCAGTTTTAGATTTCAGTTACAATATTTAGATTTTCAGTATTTGCTTATTCAGACAATTTTTTGTATTTATTATGATTTTTCATTTATAGTTTCCCTATTTTGAGATTCAAATTTAGAAAAGGCAGCCAGGGTTAGCTCAGGACTTCTTGTAGTTTGGAGCATCGTATGGCATCCCGAGAACTAAAATTTTAGGGTGTTACAAACTTTGTATAAGATCCAAAGGTTTAGAGAGTCCTAGGGAGTCAGACAACCCGCGTTACGTAGAGTCATGATCATCGGTGTGAAGCGTGCCACATCTATGAGCAAGAGACTATTGAGTATTTTAGGAAATCATCTTTTCTTTCATGATCTATCGTGCTTTCAGTGTATATATATGATTCTTACTCATGATTTCACGTGACAAAAAACTCCCTCCCCATCGAGCTAACACACGCAGAAATAATAACCAGCCATCTCAGGCCACAGATCCTTTGAATAAGAATGTGTCACATGCAGAGTTTTGGGCTGCCTTTCAGGCGCTAGCCTAAGATGTGACAACTAATGTTCAGGGCAACCGTCAGGATACAGTCCCACCTCAGTAAGACGGGGACTTAGCCATATCCAAAATTCGAGATTTTATGAGAATAAATCAACCAAAATTCTTTGGGTCGAAGGCAGGTGAGGACCCACAGTTTTATTTAGATGAGGTGAAAAAGATTACCCAAATTATGCATGTTTTTTAAGAGGATAGTGTAGAATTGTCATCCTATAGGCTGGAGGATGTTGTATATGATTAGGTAGTGATGTGGAAGAAAAGTAGAGGGGAGAATGCAGCTCCCATGACTTGGTAGATATTTTAGGATGCATTCTTAGACAAGTTTTTCCCACGTAAGATGAGGGAAGCTAAGATAGAAGATTTCATGAACCTGAGGCAAGGCTCAATGATAGTGAAGGAGTATTGCCTCAAGTTTAATCAGTTGTCTAAGTTTTCCCCTGATCAGATGGCTGACCCTTGGTCAAGCATAAGAAAGTTTGTGACCGGTGTATATGGGTTGGTAGTTAAGGAGTGTAGGACTGATATGCTCATTGAAGACATGGATCTTACTAGATTGATGATGCATGCTCAGCAGATTAAGGTAAAGAAGTTGAAGAAAAGAGAGAGAGTGAATAAGAGGGCTATAACAGGGAAGTTTGATCATGGTCAAATAAGTCTGGGGGAGGAAATCGTTTGCAGTTTTAGAATCATTCATCTATACCTAAATCTTCTTTAGACAGTGCTCCTGCACCCAAAAATAAGCAGAAATAGTGGGTTAAGTCTTCTATGTCCAGATCTCAGAATAGTGTGAGTGGGAAGCCCAATCATCCCTAATGTGCTAAGTGTGGTAAGAATCATACGGGTGAATGTTTGTGGGGCCATAAAGGTTGTTATGGTTGTGGACAGGTGGGTCACGGAATCAAAGAGTGTCAGCATGCTAGATAGGGAAACAGGGATGTCCATCCCCAGACTCAGGCTACTAGTGCACCAGCACCCCCAGGTTGCCCAGCCCCTCCTCAGGGCGCATCATCCAGTACCGGTGGTGGTCAACTCCAGAATCGGTTCTATGCTTTACCATTCCGCCAGAAGCAGGAGAATTCACCAGATGTTGTTACTTGTATGCTTCGTGTCTTTCATCTTGATATTTATGTATTGTTAGACCCTGGGTCAAGTTTTTCTTATGTGACCCCATTAGTTATAGTAAATTTTGAAATAAGTTTTAAAAAGATCGCTGATCCTTTCTTGGTTTCTACTCCAGTAGGTGAGTCAGTTGTTGCTAAATAGATTTATAGAAAGTATCCTATCACTGTCCTCCATAAAGTTATGTTAGCAGACTTAATAGAGTTAGATATCGTTGACTTTGATCTTATTCTTGGTATGGATTAGCTCCATTCTTGTTATGCAACCATAGATTGTCGCACCCGAGTGGTGAAGTTTCAGTTTCCAAATGAGCCAGTCTTTGAGTGGTCAGGTAATTAAGTATCTCCCAAGAGTCATTTCATATCTTATCTTAAAGCTAGAAAGTTGATATCCAAAGGGTGTATCTATCATCTTGTTCGAGTTAAAGACACTACGTCTGAGGCTCCAACAATTTAGTCAGTCAGTGTAGTTAATAAGTTTCCTGATGTCTTTCCAGAAGATCTCCTAGGGGTGCCTCCCAATAGAGAGATAGAATTTGGGATTGACCTTCTTCCTGATACTCAGCCCATATATATTCCACCTTATCGCATGGCTCTATCCAAACTTAAAGAGTTAAAGGATCATCTCAAAATTCTTTTAGATAAAGGTTTTATAAGGCCTAGTATTTCTCCATGGGGCGCTCTCGTCCTATTCGTGCAAAAGAAAGATGGTTCTTTACGAATATGCATTGACTTTCGTCAGCTAAATAAGGTCACAGTCAAGAACAAATACCCTCTTCCTAGAATTGATGACCTGTTTGATCAACTCCAAGGTGCAAGTTATTTCTCAAAGATAAACCTTAGATCCGTCTATCATCAGCTTAAAGTAAGAGAATGTGATATTTCAAAGACAACTTTTAAAACCTGTTATGGTCATTTTGAGTTTCTAGTCATGTCTTTCGAGCTAACCAATGCCTCAGCAGCCTTCATGGACCTCATGAATCGAGTGTTCAAATAGTACCTAGACATGTTTATCATAGTATTCATAGATGATATCTATGTGTGCTCCCGTAGTGAGGATGACCATGTAAATCATCTTAGAATTGTCTTGCAAACTCTTAAAGATCATAAATTGTTCGCCAAATTCAGCAAATGTGAATTTTGGCTAGGGTCAGTAGCCTTTCTCAGTCATATTGTTTCAGCCGATAGCATTAGGATTGATCCCCAAAAGACAAAAGTCGTAAGAAATTGGACTAGACCTATCTCTCCATTAGATAGTAGAAGTTTCTTGGGTCTAGCTGGTTATTACAGACATTTTGTTAAGGGTTTCTCATCTATTGCGTCTCTCATGTCTAGATTGACCCAAAAGAAAGTTAAGTTCCAGTGGTCAGATTCCTGCGAGAAGAGTTTTTAGGAGTTGAAGACTCAACTCACTTCAGCCCCAGTATTAGCATTACCCAATGGTATGGATGGTTTTATTGTTTATTTTGATGCCTCTAGAGTTGGTTTGGGTTGTGTGTTAATGCGGAGAGGTAAGTTCATATCCTATGCCTCTAGACAGTTGAAGCCTCACGAAAAGAATTACCCAACCCATGATCTTGAGTTAGCTGTTGTAGTATTTGCTTTGAAAATTTGGAGATATTATTTATATGGTGTACATGTTGATGTGTTCACGGACCACAAGAACATATAGTATGTGTTTCCCAGAGGGAGTTGAATCTCCGCCATAGAAAGTGGTTAGAATTGCTGAAAGATTATGACATGAGTGTATTGTATTATTCGGGCAAGGACAATGTAGTGAAAGATTCCCTTAGTAGATTGTCTATGAGCAGTGTTGCTTATATGGAGAAATATAAGAAAGAGTTAGCTTGAGAATTTCATCGATTGTATAGATTGGGTGTTAGTTTAGTTGACTTAGCTGAAGGGAATGTTTGGGTTCAGAGTAGTTTCGAATATTCCCTGGTTTTAAAAGTGAAGGAGAAACAAGATATGGATTCTAGTTTGGTCAAACTGAATGAGTTAGTTAAAGACCAAATGGTAGAGGTTTTCTCCCAAGGGGGATATGGTATGTTGACATACCAGAATACGTTGTGTGTGTCTTGTGTTGGTGATTTGAGGCAACGGATTATGGAAGAAGCATATGGTGTGCGTTATTCTATTCATCCAAGTGTTACCAAGATGTACCGCGACTTGTGGGAGATCTATTGGTGGAGTGGTATGAATATAGATATAGCGGAGTTCGTAGCTAAATGTGCAACTTGTCAACAAGTTAAGGTAGAACACCAAAGACCTAGTGGTATGTTGCAAGAGTTAAGTATTCCCACTTGGAAGTGGGAAGAGGTGAATATAGATTTTGTGACTGGTTTACCCTATTTGCATCGTCATCATGATTTGATATGAGTTATTGTAGACAGATTGACTAAGTCAACGCATTTCTTGCCAGTTCATATGTCCTATACAGCTGAGGATTATGCTAAGTTGTATATCCTAGAGTTAGTCAGATTGTATAGAGTTCCCTTGTCTATCATTTCAGATAGGGGCACTCAGTTTACGTCCCAATTTTGGAGAGCTTTTCAAAAGGGTCTTGGTACCCAAGTTTATCTTAGTTCAGCTTTCCACCCTCAGACAGATGGTCAAGCAGAGAGGACCATCCAAACTCTAGAAGATACGTTGAGAGCATGTGTTTTTTATTTTAAAGGTAGTTGGATGAGTATTTGTCATTGATTGAGTTTGCTTATAATAACAGTTATTATTCTAGTATTCAGATGGCCCCATTTGAGTATCTCTATGGGAGGAGATATAGATCACCCATACGTTGGTTTGAAGCGGGTGAGGCCGTTTTGCTTGGGCCTGATGAAGTGTTTGAAGCTAAGGAGAAAGTTAAGTTGATTAGAGAAAGATTGAAAACAACCCAGAGTCGTCAGAAATCATATGCAGATGTGAGAAGAAGGGACCTCGAGTTATTTGAAAATATCCCAGAGGTTGGTGATTTAGTATACTTGAAGATTTCACCCATGAAAGGGGCGAAGAGATTTAGCAAAAAGGGGAAGCTTAGTCCCCGGTATGTTGGGCCTTATAGAATTCTGAGTCGTATTGGGAAAGTAGCTTATGAGCTTGATTTTCCCATAGACTTGTCAGTCGTTTATCCTGTATTCCACGTCTCTATGCTTAACAAGTGCATCGGTGACTCCATTATTGTAGTTCCTTTAGAAAACTCAGATATTCAGAACAACCTTTCTTACGAAAAGATTCCAGTTGAGATTCTATATCATCAGATTCGTAGACTAAGGAACAAAGAAGTTCCCTTGGTCAAAGTTCTTTGGCAGAATCAGTCAGTTGAGGGAGCTACTTGGGAAGCAGAAGCAGATATGCGAGCCAAGTACCCTCACCTCTTCTCCACAAACTCAGATTTAGCCGAAGGTAATATTCTTCCTAAATTCAATTCTTCTCTAATCACAGATTCATCCATATAGTTGTCTTCATGTAAGTTCATGCACTCACAAAATTACTCAAAAGCTCAAAATGAATTAGATTCAGTTGTGCATGATAGCTTATAGCCTCAGATTCCTCAGCACTCTCAGCTTATCTAGCCATATTCGAGGACGAATCTTCCCAAGGGGGAGATATTGTAATACCCCGTACCTTTTCTAGCTAAAATCCGCCCCTAGAATGTTAAGGGATAGCTTTAAAAATGAAGAAAAATATGGACTCCATTAATGCTCACATGGTTTATATCGGTTAAGAAAACCTCCCTAAGATAGCGTATTTTCCAGATTTTATAAACTAGTGTAAAGGCTCACAAACTTACTCAGATATTATTTTACTTAAGATTTTAGTTATAGAAGTACAGCTTTTAGTTTTCAGACATAAAAGGTGAGCTCTTTTCACTTAGCCTATATGATTTGAGAATAAGAACAGAATACAAATTTCAAAACTAAGTGTAATGACTCACAAGATTTATATTATGTGCTTTACTATACATGATTTATGATCTTCAGATTTCAGATTTACTCAAGCCTAAGTGAGTCATTTACATTTAGCATGCATGATTTTATAATTGAGATGATATTGCTTACCTATTTCCATTCACCCACATATACTCAGTACAATATCAAAGTACTGATCCACATATACGTCTATGTTCTACATTGTCTTATAATGTAGGTATAGGTGCTCAGTCTCAGCAGCGTGAGTGATTTCAGAGCATCTCATCTACATCTCTGAAGTTGGTGAGTCCTCATAGTTCGGGGACTTAGCTATTCATATTTTCAATTTATTAATAGATGTTTCCGTATTCATTTCAGACAGTTTGAGTCAGCTAGGACCTGTCCCAGCGACTCTCTAGATTTAGTCAGTAAAGGCTTATCGGACTATGATGACAGGCGAATTTACGCACCTATATCAATATATTTTGCCCATATTTTAGCCTAGTTTTGAGAACAAATTATATATTTCATGCACTTTTAGTCCTTTTTCCTGTAAGTGAGCTAACAAACATGATTAGTAAAGTTTCAGGTATAAATGATGCATAATTCAGCATTTTATGGCTTACTTGACGCTAAAGAAAGCTCACGAAGGAAGGGAAGGGAGTTTACACGCCTAAGGACCAAAACTGCTGCATGGAAAATCTGTCCCGGGCTAAAACAGCATTTCTGAAGACTTTGGAGGACCAAACCTGCTGCATGGAAAATCTGTCCCGGGCTAAAACAGCAATTCCGAAGACTTTGGGGACTTACAGACACAAAGCTGGATTTTGACAATGATACATTAACCTAGTACAATTAGGTTATGTATTTCATTATTTTATTTGGATTATGATAATATTACATTAACCTAGTACAATTGGGTTAAGTATTACATTAGCCTAGTAGGATTTGGTTAGATATTTTATTTATCTAGTAGGAGTAGGATATGGGTATTATAAATACCCTATCATGCTAGAGATTTTGAAGAAGGAGGGAGGAAGGAGGGAGAACACAATACCTTCTTCCATCCCTCTCATCTTCTATTCCTCTATTATTCTACACTACAAACAATTCTACAACTCTTCTAATCTTTCTATTAATTCTAGTTTTCTTCTTCCATTCATCTATTCTTAATTTCCGCAACAAGAGAATCGTTACTTTGCTAAGGAATTCACGCCTCACGCCTACCACCAAAGCTACACGAAATTTCTCAATCTTGTGGTATAACAACAATGTCAATCGTGATCTCCTTCGCATTCATGGGTAACTAAACTTCTATGTTGGGGTTATGGAAGCCGAATGAGTTACTATCTATTGCTGTGAGTTTGTGAGTTCGAGGCATGTATATTGCTTATATCATTATTCTCTTCATCTTAATCTACATTCTTTGCGGTTGCAAACGCAAGAATACGCCAGTCTAACATTTAACTTGTTCGAGAGAAAAGTTATTTGTCTGGAAAAGAGATAATGTCAAGGTAGTAGGACACCCTTTCCTATTAAAAAGCTAGTGCCGTAACTGGACTAACCTCTTGGATAATTCGTACCGTTAGATACGCTTTAAGCTCGAGAGAGTTAAAGTGAAATAGTCCTTGTTTAGGTCGAGAGACGCTTGGATTTACCATCGACTACAATCCTCTATAAGCAATTGCATGTCAGAATTCTACACACTCATAGCCAATAGAGACGTATACCTCAGAAGGTGGACATAACCCCAACGCTTCAATTCTCATTGTTTACAACCAACGTAACATTCTTTCTCTTTTTACTTTGCTATTGCCGTTTTTAGATCTTATTTTGTTCACATTACTTGCAAGAAAAGAATCCCCCCTTTTTACGAGACTTGCACTAAAAGTCTAGTAATCTTTACTTACTTGTTGACCAAGCTATTCCCTGTGGGATCGATACCCAACCCAGTTGGGTTCTATATTTGCTAACGACCGCTTTACACTCCTACGAGAGCTGTAGATTGAGCGTTATCAAAAATTGGCGCCGTTGCCGGGGAATACAAGTGTCAATTAAGTTCGTAATAATTACTAGACCCTTTGGTCAAAGACTCTCGTACTTTTACTTTTAGTTTTCGTTTTTGTTTACTACAGGTTTTTTGTTCAGTACATCAATGGATGCACAACGTGAAATACCATTCGATGATGATGATGATGATCTTGATGGTGCCGGAGCCACTGGAGCTATAATTCCACCACCATTAGCGCCCGGAGCCAAGTTCAACATCACAAGCACCATGATTCAGTTATTGCAACTCAAGGGATTATTTGGTGGACTAGCAGGCGATGATCCGAATATGCATCTCATCAACTTTATTTCTACATGCAAGTCTTTTGACAATCCTGGTGTTGGTCAGAATGCAATTCGATTACGTCTATTCCCATTGTCTCTGTCTGGGGAGGCAACACTATGGTTGAATGGGCTGACTCCTGATTCAATTACAAATTGGAGGCAATTGAGAGACGCTTTCCTAGAAAGATTCTTTCCGCCTTCCAAAAGGGCACAATTGAGAGATGAAATCAACAACTTTCATCAGCTTCCCACTGAAGCTCTTCATGAAACATGGGAGAGGTTCAAGACAAAGCTAGCGAGATGCCCAAACCATCACATGACTAATGTTCACCTCATGGAGATATTGTATAGAGCCTTGAACTCAATAACTAAGCCAGTGGTGGACAACGCAGCTGGAGGATCATTCATGGACCTCACCTTTGGTCAAGCAAGCAATATGCTAGATCGTATGACGAAGCAAAGTAGAGCTTGGCATACCAGAGATTCTGAGGTAGCAAGCCCCACTTTATCTATAGGCATGAATGCAGACCAAAGAAGAAGACAAGAAGAACGTGATCAAGATTTAGCGCACATGAAAATGCAAGTGGATCTTCTGACAAAGCATTTATTATCAGGGAAGACCAAAAAAGTGAAAGCTGTGGCGCTAAAAGGAAGAGACGAATCTGATTCGGAAGAGGAGGCCAACTACTTGAACAATCAGGGGGGTTTCCGAGGCAATGCCCAAGGAAACCAAGGTCGGAACTACTATGAGAAATCTGGAAACAAGGACCAAGGTAGTTGGAAGAACAAGAATGACAATAGTGGTGTGTATGTTCCCCCTGGAAGACGTGACACCACCACATCTAGTTCTGGATGTATGGAAGACATGATGGCTAAATTACTGAAAGGAGTGGAAGCAAATAGCGCGGGAGTAACGGAGGTAATAAATGATTTGTCCTCTATGAAGCAATTAGTTGATTCACATTCCACTTCAATCAAGAAAATAGAGCAGCAATTGAGCCAACTTTCAGCAGCACTCAATCAAAGAAAGGCTGGCACTTTACCTAGCGACACCGTGCAAAACCCAAGGAATGATGGGTCATGCATGGCCATTACTACCAGAAGTGGTAAGGTGCTGGAAACTTCAGAAAAAGGCAAGCAAGTGGCTGACGAAGAGGCGAAAATTGATGATAAGGCAAAAGGGGAAGATGCCGCAGCAGCCGATCCTAATGTCCTTAACGTCACTCCTCACGACGTGCAGCCTGGAAAAGTTGAAAAACAGAAGCAAGAGGAGAAGAAAGCCGTGGAGAGAACAATGCCATACCCACCACCACCTTTTCGCCAAAGATTGAAGAAGGTGGCGGATGATACAAAGTTCAGCAAATTCATGACCATGTTGAAGCAGTTGACCATTAATGTTCCGTTGGTAGAGGCGCTAGAAAAAATGCCTGGGTACGCTAAATTCATGAAGGACCTGTTGACAAAGAAGAGGGCAGTAAGCTATGAGCCGGCAGATAATATTCATCATTGCAGTGCAATTGCCACAAGGTCCTTAGTACAGAAGAAGGCAGACCCTGGTGCTTTCACTATTCCTTGCACGGTTGGATCTATGAATTTTGCTAAGGCATTGTGCGATCTGGGTGCTAGCATCAATTTGATGCCACTATCCGTCTACAAGAAGTTGGGGTTAGGCGATCCGACACAAACCAATATGAGGCTCGTGATGGCTGATAGGTCGGTAAAACGACCTGTGGGTATCTTGAATGATGTGTTGGTGAAGGTGTCTACCTTCATTTTTCCTGCAGACTTTGTGATTTTGGATTTTGAGGTGGATTCTGAAGTTCCCATAATCTTGGGACGTCCTTTCCTTGCAACAGGAAGTGTGCTTATTGACATGAGAGATAATGAGCTTTTATTTCGAATGAATGACGAAGTGATTCGTTTTGATTTGTGCAAAGCGATGAAGCAGCCAAAAGATATGGATGTGTTCTCTGTAGATGATGTTCATTATGAAGATAAGAAAGCATTATCTGTAGAGAAACAGCTTACTGTTGAGCCATTGTCTGCTGCGCCACTGAAAGTTGAGCATGAGGATAATGAAGATTATGAAGAACTTATGGGTGCTCTAACAGAAATAGAGTCTTATACTCCTAAGCAACCAGATTATGATCTCAAGAATCAACCAACAGCGAAGACTCCCATTGACGAGACACCAATGCTAGAATCGCAAGAGCTCCCCGATTATCTAAGGTATGTGTTCTTGGAAAGTAGAAATATACTTCCGGAGAGTGCAAATGATTTAAGTAAACAGCACGTAGAAGCTCTCATCTCTGCTCTGAAGAGATACAAGAGAGCTATGGGTTGTACTATTGATGATATAATTGGTGAAGAAGATCGCATGCCCACAGGTAAGCCTCATTGTCGTCTAAATCCTTTCAGAAAACGATCCACCATTTACCTCGACGAAGTCTGAGTACTCGAGGTAACTATGTCGAGCCACGACAATAAATAAGGCGCTACATGGGAGGCAACCCATCGTTTATCGTTTTCTTTCATTCTAGTACTTGATTTGATTTTGATAAATGAAAAATCCAAAAATAAGAGTCGTGCCACGACCAAAACCAAGGCGCTTGGTGGGAGGCAACCCATCGTACTAATCGTTTTCATTTATTTAAGTGAATATAGGTGCAAGAAGTAGTCAACGAGGAGATTGATTTCAATTGACGATTTGGACGCATTGTATGGTAAAGTTGGTAAGTTAGGAAGGGTGATGCATAAGGCTATGGATTGAGCCTTTCTCACGCCAAAATAGGCTTCGAGGAAGGCTAGGCCTTGGTAAAACTAGGCCAAGAACGATGCACAACCTATCCTATAGCCTAAGGTCTCGGAATCTAGTGTGCTATACACTATGCGCCGCCTATTCCTAGGTATGCTTTTGACTATGCGCCGCCTATGCTATGGCATTTGGTCTCAGTATCTCATATGCCATAGACTATGCGGCGCATATGTCCCATTATGCCATAGACAATGCGCCGCATAGTGTATGGCATTCTTAAATAAATGCATGGCATATGCTATGGCATACTTAAATAAATGCTTGGCATATGCTATGGCATTCTTCTCAACTAGGCAAAGCATTAGGCACCACCTATGGTCACTTTTGGTCTCCAAATCCGATTTTAATGAGCCAAAACTCGACCCAACCTTTTCTTATAAATATGAGACTTAGTCTTGAACCAAAAACACATTGGAAACCTAGCTTATGCACCACCTATAGTCTCCAAAACCTATCAAAAAGTTTTCTTTTGCTCTTTTTCATCACAAGAACATCATCCAAAGGCTTCAACCAAGTAAGTACTACTTTGTTCTTCATTTATATTTTGTAAGTACTACTTTACTACACCTATTATGAATTGCTAAATCTTGAAAAAGTATTGGTGATGTGAACGTGTTTGAATTGTTGATACAAAACCAAGTGAGTGAACATGTACGTTAGGATGCTCTTAACTTATGTCCGACTTGAATTTGATTTTGATGCATTGTTATACTACTTGCAGAATTTCTATAGTAATGAACATTGCATATTCTTGTCACTTGAATACTTACATGTTAGAATATCCCGTTCATCGGAATAAGACTTATAACTGCCTACCGACATAGGAGGTTGAGTTTATTGATAGAAACGATACCATGATGTAATCCCTATGTAGTAGTCTTGTTATAACTAACATGAAAGTATTGCAAAGGTTGCAAGAAGTGATATATCTCTGATTTTCTCGTCGGAATATAGCTCCTAAAACGCATGTCGATGAAGTCTAAGTAATCGACCACTTTCACTTCACTAATTTGTAGAAACAAACTAAGTGTGGGGTGGTACCCCTACTGCTTGTGTATAGATTGTATCCATTGGGATTGTGCTACCATTAACACTATTTCAAGTCTCAGGTACAATGGCACCCAAAGCAAGACAAGGCAAAGAAAAGGCTACCACTTCCCAAAAGAGCAAGAAAAGAGGCCGCAAGGAGCAAGGAGAACCCTCCTCACTGCAAATACCTCGACTCACGCTTGGAATTAAGTGGTATACTTATGAGGAACTTCTGAGGATGACGACTCTGATGATGATTCCAATGCAAGGGGTATGACCCCAGACATAGAGGATAAGTCCGACCAACCAGGTTCCTCGTATTTATTTTCCACTGAGGACAGTGTCCCGACTAAGTGTGGGGTGGTGGTATTGCATGCTATACTTCTCTATTCGCATCTATGTTTGTTTGCTTTTGTTTCATTTTTGTTTCGTTTTGTTTTTTTTAGTAGTAAATTTTTTCTAGCTTCGCATGAAATTATTTTGATAGGCAGCATGAGATTATAACAAGAGTATGTGCTACAATTGTGACTATTGAGACGTTTAGGCTCTAGTTGTGACTCAATATGTGATATTGTGTGATTCAATTACTTCACTTGTTGGGTCGAGAGTCTATATTACTTCCAATCAAGTCGACCATGTGCCTTGTGTGTGAGAGATAATAGTATATTCTATGTATGTGGCTGATGCTAGAACTTGCCTGGTATGTATGCAAAGCGAAAATAAGGAGTGTAAGTTTAGGATATGATTTAGGCATTTCTTTGGCAACCTATACATATTTACCTTCAGTTTTACCTACCCATGGACATCATCCTAGTTAACCCTTTTGAGCCTTTAGCCTATTTCTTTGACAACCTTGTATGTAAGCCTAATCCATTTCTTTCAAGACCGTAATTTGATCCCAAAATCCCTAAGTGCTTTAAAGTGAAAAAGTCATGTGACAACATAAAAGGAAATTGGGTGAGTATAATGCTATAAATTGGAATGGTTCTTGAATGTGTTATGAAAAAGAAAAAAAAATGCTATCATAAGAGGTATGTTGTGAAAAGAAAAAGGAAAAGAAAGCTGAAAAGTGAGTTGTGCTTAAAATTGAAAAAAGAGAAGAACAAGGGTGGTAAAAAAAAAAGAAAGAAGAAAGGTTGAAAGAAAAAAGTGTCAATGATACAAAGTGATGTATTAAAGCGCTTAGGAACCTAGTCACTATTCTTGGCCAAAATAGTCCTACCCGTCCCTTAGCCTACATTACAACCATCAAAAGACCTACTTGATCCTAATCTTAACATTCCAACATTTAGTAGAGTATTACATTAAGGGCAAGCCTATGGTCATCAGTTGCTACATATGAATTCTTTGTGAGAGTGAGAGCAAGGACATTTTGATACCCATGTTTGAAAAATATGCTATATTTGTGAGTGATTATGGGTACTATATGGTGAGACACACATGGTTGATGAGTTTTGGATAGTTTTATATTATTCTATGCACTTTAACGTTTGCATGCGAGTTGATCACCATCACGAGTCTATACTTGAGGTTAAATTGTTTCTACTTATAATCGGAAAGCTACTCTTGGTTGATAATTGTTGTGTTTGTCTTGACGAATATTTTGTGTTGTTGCTGTAAAACCCTAAGTTGATGTTTAGAAGGACATGATAGTTTGTTCGAGGACGAACAAAGCTCTAAGTGTGGGGTGTTGATGATAGGCGAATTTACGCACCTATATCAATATATTTTGCCCATATTTTAGCCTAGTTTTGAGAACAAATTATATATTTCATGCACTTTTAGTCCTTTTTCCTGTAAGTGAGCTAACGAACATGATTAGTAAAGTTTCAGGTATAAATGATGCATAATTCAGCATTTTATGGCTTACTTGACGCTAAAGAAAGCTCACGAAGGAAGGGAAGGGAGTTTACACGCCTAAGGACCAAAACTGCTGCATGGAAAATCTGTCCCGGGCTAAAACAGCATTTCTGAAGACTTTGGAGGACCAAACCTGCTGCATGGAAAATCTGTCCCGGGCTAAAACAGAAATTCCGAAGACTTTGGGGACTTACAGACACAAAGCTGGATTTTGACAATGATACATTAACCTAGTACAATTAGGTTATGTATTTCATTATTTTATTTGGATTATGATAATATTACATTAACCTAGTACAATTGGGTTAAGTATTACATTAGCCTAGTAGGATTTGGTTAGATATTTTATTTATCTAGTAGGAGTAGGATATGGGTATTATAAATACCCTATCATGCTAGAGATTTTGAAGAAGGAGGGAGGAAGGAGGGAGAACACAATACCTTCTTCCATCCCTCTCATCTTCTATTCCTCTATTATTCTACACTACAAACAATTCTACAACTCTTCTAATCTTTCTATTAATTCTAGTTTTCTTCTTCCATTCATCTATTCTTAATTTCCGCAACAAGAGAATCGTTACTTTGCTAAGGAATTCACGCCTCACGCCTACCACCAAAGCTACACGAAATTTCTCAATCTTGTGGTATAACAACAATGTCAATCGTGATCTCCTTCGCATTCATGGGTAACTAAACTTCTATGTTGGGGTTATGGAAGCCGAATGAGTTACTATCTATTGCTGTGAGTTTGTGAGTTCGAGGCACGTATATTGCTTATATCATTATTCTCTTCATCTTAATCTACATTCTTTGCGGTTGCAAACGCAAGAATACGCCAGTCTAACATTTAACTTGTTCGAGAGAAAAGTTATTTGTCTGGAAAAGAGATAATGTCAAGGTAGTAGGACACCCTTTCCTATTAAAAAGCTAGTGCCGTAACTGGACTAACCTCTTGGATAATTCGTACCGTTAGATACGCTTTAAGCTCGAGAGAGTTAAAGTGAAATAGTCCTTGTTTAGGTCGAGAGACGCTTGGATATACCATCGACTACAATCCTCTATAAGCAATTGCATGTCAGAATTCTACACACTCATAGCCAATAGAGACGTATACCTCAGAAGGTGGACATAACCCCAACGCTTCAATTCTCATTGTTTACAACCAACGTAACATTCTTTCTCTTTTTACTTTGCTATTGCCGTTTTTAGATCTTATTTTGTTCACATTACTTGCAAGAAAAGAATCCCCCCTTTTTACGAGACTTGCACTAAAAGTCTAGTAATCTTTACTTACTTGTTGACCAAGCTATTCCCTGTGGGATCGATACCCAACCCAGTTGGGTTCTATATTTGCTAACGACCGCTTTACACTCCTACGAGAGCTGTAGATTGAGCGTTATCAGACTACTAGATTCAGTTTTAGATTTTAGTTACAGTATTTAGATTTTCAGCATTTTCTTATTCAGATAGTTTTCCACATTTATTATGATTTTTAATTTATAATTTCCCTATTTTGAGATTCAGATTTAGAAAAGGCAGCCAGGGTTAGCTCAGGACTATTTGTAGTTTGGAGCACTGTGTGGTGTCCCGGGAACTCAAATTTTGGGGCGTTACACTCAGAGTCCAAAAGATGAACTCTCAAGTTATCCAACCTATGAATGTCCTTCACTAACCCTCTTTTCTCCTCCTCCACGTGAGATAAGCTTCCCATAGATAACCTGCTAAGAGCATCAACAACAACATTAGCTTTACATGGATGGTAGTGAAAGCTCATGTTCTAATCCTTAAGCAATTCAAGCCACATCCTTTTCCTAAGATTCAAATCCTTCTTAGTGCACACATACTACAAGCTCCTATGATCAGAATAGATATTCGTATGCACCCCATACAAATAATGGCTCCAAATCTACAAAGTATAAACCACAGCCACCAACTCTAAATCATGAGTTGGATAGTTCCTTTCATGAACCTTAAGCTGCCTAGAAGAATAGGCCACCACCTTACTATGCTGCATCAAAACACAATCCAGTCTTATATGAAATGCATCATAAAACACAGTAAAACCATCAGTACCCTTAGGCAGGGTCAAAACTGGTGCAGAACTAAGCTTATCCTTCAACTCCTCAAAACTATCCTTACGAGCATCGAACCAAAAAAACTTAACCTTTTCCTGAGTCAACTTGTTCAAAGGAGAAACAATAGAAGAGAAACTCTCCACAAACCTCCTATAATACCCAAGCATGCCCATGAAGATCCTAATATCGGTCGGAGACATGGGTCAAGGACATTTCTTCACCACCTCATCTTTTTGTAGATCAACCTTGATCCTCTCACTAGAAACAACATGACCTGAAAAGTCACAACATTCAACTAAAACTCATACTTAGAAATTTCTCATACAATTTCTAGTCCTTAAGGGTTTGCAATACAATTCGGAGGTAATTGGCATGATCCTCCTCATTCTTTGAATACACCAAGATGTCATCAATGAAAACTATCACAAACAAGTCCAAAAACTGCCTGAAAACTCGATTCATAAGATCCATGAATATCGCCGGAGCATTTGTCAACCCAAATGACATAACCAGAAACTCACAGTGACTATACTAGTTTTGTAAAGCAGTCTTGGAAATATCAACCTCCCAAATTTTCAACTGATGATAGCTCGAATGAAGATCAATCTTATAGAAACATCTAGCACTCTGAAGCTGATCGAAAAGATTATCAATCCTAGGAAGAGGGTACTTATTCGTCACTATCACCTTATCCAACTAACGGTAGTCTATACACATCTGAAGAGGCCCATCCTTCTTCTATACGAAAGGTACAAAAATAACCCATGAAGAAACATAAGGACGAATGAACCCTTTATAAAAAAGATCTTTTAATTGCTCCTTAATCTCTTTTAATTCAGTCGAAGCCACTCTATTAGAAGGAATGAAAATATGACGAGTGTCCGGTAGAAGATCAATGCTAAAATCTATTTCTCTATCAGGAGGAATTCCAAGAAGATCGTCGGGAAACACTTCAGGAAACTTATTAACCACAGGAACAAATTGCAAAGAAGGACTTTCAAAATTAGAATCCTTAACCCAAACTAGATGATATACACACCCTTTTGAAATCAACTTCTAAGCTCTAACATAGGAAATAAACCTCTCTTTAGGCAGTAAGGAACTTCCCTCGTATTTAATTATTAGTATGTTAGGGAATTGGAAACTGAATTTTTGGGTCCTACAATCCAAATATGCATAGCATGAATTAAGCCAATCTATCCCCAAGATAACATCAAAATCCACCATATCCAGAGCTATCAAATCCACCAATGTCTCCCTATGGAAGATAGACACCACATAACCCCTATAGATTTTCTAGCTACAATAGACTCACTCACTGAGGTAGACACAGAAAAGGGGTTAGAAATATTTTCAGGATAAAAACCAAAATGCATAGCCACATAAAGGGTCACATAAGAAATGGTAGACCCTGGGTCAAGCAAATAACACACATCACGAGAAAAGAGTTGTAATATACCAGTAACAACATTTGGAGATGCCTCGAATTCCTAGAGAGTAGAAAGTACATAGAGGCCATTTTGGCCAGTGCTGATACCAGAAGTTGTGCCCTTTGGCGCATTAGCTGAAAACGTGGCAATCGGAACATTATTAGCCCCAGTGGAAACTTTGGCTGAAGGGCAATTTCACTGTATGTGACCCAGTTGGCCACAATTATAACATCGATTCATCCCCTCCTCATAATAACCACAATAAAGTTGCCCATAAAAATGATACAGGGGATAAGATAAGGTTGACTGAGCTCCACTAGACTGAGACTGGGCATCTTGTTCCTTAGGACCACTGATATCCTGAGAACGACAATCACCCTAAGGCTTAAGATATGAAGCACTAGCAAATGAATAAGAATTACCCTAGTTTTTGTCCTTGGTCCACTGTCTACTATCTCTCCCATTATTCTGCTGACCCTACCCTATTTTAAATATCTAAACTTCTTATTCTACCTCTCTCCAATCTCTGCTTGTTTCTTTTTTCATTCTCAACTTACTGCATATAAACCATGAGTCTAGAGATATCCATATCATTGTTCCATATTGCAGCCTTACACTCTAATACCAAGTCACGTGACAACCCAGAAGCAAACTTCCTCATCTTGGATGTATGGATAGACACCAACTCTGGAGCATAACAAGATGGTTGCTAAAATTTCAACGAATACTCCTTCACACGCATCTTACCCTATTTCAAATTAACAAACTCCTCTACCTTAGCTTTTCTTAACTCCTGAGGAAGGAAGTGATCAATAAAGGCACCCGAAAACTCATCCCATAATGTCGGCTCACCCCTCAACTTCTTCCACTCCTTATACCACTAATAAGCTACATCTTTCAGCTAATATGCAACAAACTCTACACCTTCATAATTAGTAGTATACATCACTCTAAAAATCTTCTACCTCTCATCCACAAACCCCTAGGATCCTTCTTAACCTTAGAGATAAAGGTTGGGGGATTCGACCTCATGAACTGGCTAACTCGAGTGACCTCAAATAAAGGAGCAACATAACCAACATGACACAACTGATGAGAGTGAGATGCCACCAACTGAGTAAGAAAATGAATAGACTGGCAGAACTCCGGATTAGAGATATCCCTCTGAGGCGGTTGGTCATAAAAATTACCACCCCTAGAGGCCCGAGGAGGACTAGTAGGGACAGGTAAAACTCCATATGTAGAGCCACAATTAGGAGTGGGGACCCTAGACCGAGTCTACACTCCATACATAGGGTGAGTCCCCTACACATTGTCCTCAAGTAGGACAGAGTTCCCAGCAGAGTTTCTACGAACATCATATCTTCGAGGAGGCATGATCTAAAATACGAGGAAGCCAGGAGTTAGAGAAGTTTTAGAACACTAGACTCTATAGTCTGAAATAGAACACAAGAAAGGAAAACATTCCTAAATGCCTTGTATCCTCCTCATTATAAGTGTGGTGCACTACATACCATAAAAAAGACTCTACTCGACATGGATTTGTGGACACCCAATGACTCTAAACCATACTATGATACCAAGCTTATCACGATTCAAACTAGGGCATAGCCGTAATAGGTATCTCAAGTCCACCATGGACCGGAGACCACCCCTTAACCCAACCTCAAGAGCACAATAATAATAATAAAAAACAATGCAGAAGCCAACTAAATAGAAATAAGAAGATGAATAAATGACTTAATAAAACTAAGAGTCAAAACAATAACTAGCCAACCCATATTTGTCCATAATAGCCTCTAAAACAAGAATACCAAAAAACTCCATCAATTTGGGGAAACCCACGTCTCCCATTCCAACCATTTAAATAATGCATCAATTCAGTCCCAAATACATTAATTTAAATTATGAACAGTCAATTCAAAACACGATACAAGTAATTCAATCAATAACAACCAAAACCCCTCACCCCAATTTCAAATCCCATAATTTAAATCATATAAAAATCCATAAAGTTAATGAAGAATGTAAAATTAAAGTCAGGGATGAGAAACATTCCTAAAATACACAAGGAATTGAAGATAATTTAAAGTTGGGGCTTGAATGGTGAATTCATTGTTAAACCTTTGGAGTTTCTTGGTTGGGGAGTTAATAAGGAAAAGGATGATGTTTTGATTCTTAAAACTGAAGGAAAAATGTGTATTTTATGTTTATGAGTCATACAAGGGGTAAAAACACCAAAAGCCCCTTTCCCCAAGTGGAAAAAATAAAATGGGATGGTTTTTACATAGGAGCATGGCATGCCCTTATCACAGAGGGTATCCTTCGTGCCACACCTTTATTATAGAGGATAACCTCTGTGGCACGCTACTATCGTGAAGGCACACTGCCTCAGAGTTCCAAAATAGCCCTGAACCCCTTTTGAAATTTATGAAACTTTCCTAAGACACCCTATTAACATCTTTAATTATGATTCGAGTCAAAAATTAGCGTTACGAGTGCGGGAGGGTCAAAAGTAAAATGGTTGAAATTTTAAGGGGTTTTACATTATCCTCCCCCACCCCCGAGATCATTTATCCCCGAATGATGAGTTAGGACCCTTTTGGCATAAGAATACCAAGAATACATCAGAATCTAATGACAAACTCAAATTTTGACAAGAGGGAAAAAAGACTCATGCCTTAAGCACTTTCATTCGATATGGGGAACAAGAACAGATACTTGGCTTTCATATCTTCCTCATCTTCCCACCTAGCCTCTTCTACCTTTTGATTTCTCTAAAGAACTTTATTGAGGATACATCCTTAGTCCTCAACCGATGGACTTGCTTATCCAATATTTCAATTGAAACTCACTCATAAGACAATGAATCTGAAATACCAACATCTTCAACCGGCACGATCAAGGAAGGATCACCCACACACTTATTAAGCATCGACACATGAAACACGAGATGAATAAAACCAAAACTCACAGGCAAATCTAACTCATAAGTGACATTACCAATCCTTCTCAAAATCTGATATGGACCCATATGACGAGGACTAAATTTTTCCTTCTTCCCAAACCTTATGAACCCCTTCATAGGAGACACCTTCAATAATACCCAATCACTTACTTCAAACTCTAATTCTCTTCACCTCACATCCGCATAAGACTTTTGGCAACTTTGAGCAGTCTTAAGTCTTTCTCTAACCATTCTCCCTTTCTCCATAGCTTGGTGAACCAACTCAGGACCAAACAACCTAGTTTCACCAACCTCAAACCACCCAATGGGATACCTACACTTCCTACCATAAAAAGCCTAAAAAAAGCCATATGAATACTCAAAAGATAATTGTTATTATATGCAAATTTAATGAGAGGCAAATGATCAACCCAAATTTCTTTAAAATCTATTACACATGCCCTTAGCATATCTTTCGATGTCTGAATAGTCCGCTCTGCTTGTCCATCCATTTAAGGGTGGAAAGCAGTGCTAAGGTTCACTTGACTACCCAAACCTTTCTAAAATAAATGCCAAAAGTAAGAAGAGAAATACGTACCCTGGTCTGAAATGATGGACAATGGTGAACCATGAAACTTTACCATCTTCTAAATGAACAACTTTGCAGAATCCCCTCCTGAGTAGTTAGTCCTCACAGGCAAAAAGTGAGCGGACTTAGTCATTCTATCCATAACGACCCAAATCAAATCATATTGATTATGAGACCGCAGAAGACCTATAATGAAATCCATGTTGATCATCTCCTACTTCTATATGGGAAACTCTATCTCTTGAGATATACAACTAGGCACCAATTGCTGTACCTTGACTTGCTGACAAGCCAATACACGTATCTACAAAATTAACCAAATATCTCTTCATGTTGTTCTACTAATAGATCTCCTTCAAATCATGATACATCTTTGTTGAACCTGGATGAACTATATATTGGTAGTTATGAGCCTCAGTCAAAATCCTTTTCTGCAGCCCATCAACATCAGGAACACACAACCTGCCTTGATATCGCAAGATGCCATCTCCCCTAATCTCAAAAGTTATAACCTTTTGCTGACCCACATCATCCTTAATCTATATAAGTATAGGATCCATAGTTTGCATCTCCTTAACCTCAGCACCAAGAGATGGCTTAACCACCTCTTGAATAATCATACCTCCATCCTTAGAGTCCATAAGACGAACTCCTAAGTTAGCCAACCTGTGAATTCCCTTGACCAATCCTCTTTTCTCCCCACCCACATGAGATAAGCTCTCCATAGAAAAACTTCTAAGAGTACCAGCAACCACATTAGTAAGCTCCCCATAGAAAAATTGTTAAGAGTATCAATAATCACATTAGCTTTATATGGATGGTAGTGCAAACTTATGTCGTAATCCTTAAGTAACTCGACCTACCGCCTCTGCCTAAGATTTTGTTCCTTCTAAGTAAACACATACTACAAGATCTTATGATCAGAATAGATATCTACATGCACCCCATACAAATAATTGCGCGAGACCTTCAAAGCAAAAACCACAGACGCCAACTCTAGATTGTGAGTCAGGTAATTTCACTCTTGAACCTTGAACTATCTAAAAGCATAAGCTACAACCCTACCATGCTATATCAAGACACAACCCAGTCCCATACGAGATATATCATAATACACCACAATCCATCGGTACCCTCGGGCAGGGTCAAAACTGGTGTAAAGGTAAAATTATCTTTCAACTTCTCAAAACCACCCTCGCAAAATTAGACCACAAGAGTTTCACGTTTTTCTAGGTCAATCTTGTTAATGGAGAAGAAATAGATGAGAAAATCTCAATGAACCACCTATAATACCCAGCCAAGCCCAAGAAGCTCTGAATGTCGGTTGGAGTCGTGGGTCTAAGCCACCGCTTAACCACCTCAACTCTTTATGGGTCCACCTTGACCCCCTTACTAGCAATAACATGCCCAAAAAAAGTCATAGCATTCAACCAAAACTTACACTTAGAAAATTTGCTATACAACTTATGATCTTTAAGAGTCTGCAACATAATTTAGAGGTGATTGGCATGATCCTCCTCACTCTTAGAATACACCAGGATCTCATCAATGAAAACTATCACAAATAAAGGCATAAACTGCCTGAACACCAAATTCATAAAATCCATAAAAATAGTCGAAGCATTAGTCAACCCAAATGACATAACCAAAAACTCATAGTGGCCATAACGGGTTTGGAAAAAAGTCTTGGGAACATCAACCTCCTAAATTTTCAACTGATGATAGCCCGAAAGAAGATTAATTTTTAAGAAATATGTAGCACCTTAAAGTTAATTGAAAAGATCATCAATCTTAGAAAGGGGATACATATTCTTCACTATAACCTTATTCAGCTGACGATAGTCTATACACATCCAAAGATACCCATATTTCTGATGCATGAAAAGCACACGATCACCCCATGGAGAAACATTAGGGAAAATGAAAACCTTGTCAAAAAGATCCTTTAACTGCTCTTTCATCTCCTTTAGTTCATTCGGAGCCATTCTATACGGAGGAATAGAAATAGGATAGGTATCCGGTAGAAGATCAATCCCAAAATCTATCTCCCTATCGAGAGAAATTCCAAGAAGACCCTCGAGAAATACTTTAAGAAATGCATTAACCACAGAGATAGATTGCAAAGAAGGACCCTCAAAACTAAAATCCTTAACTCAAAATTGGTGATATAGACACTATTTGGAAATTAACTTACAAGCTCTAAGATAGGAAATAAACCTCCATTTAGGAACTAAGGAACTCCCCTTCCATTCTAATACCTGTTCATTAGGGAAGTGAAAACTGACCTTTTGGGTCCTACAATCCAGAGAAGTATAGCATGAATAAAGTCAATACATCCCTAAGATCACATCAAAATCTACTATGTCAAGCTCTATCAGATCCATCAATGGCTCCCTATGGAAGATGGACACCACACAACAAGAGGTCTTTCTAATAATAATAGAATCTCCCAGCGGGTTAGACATAAAAAAGAGGTCAGAAATATTTTTGAGACCAAAACCAAAATACACAGCCACATAAGGGGTCACATAGGAAAGGGTAGAACCCGGACAAACAAATAGTAAACATCACAGGAGATGAGTTGTAACATACTAGTAACAACATATAGAGATGCCTCAGATTCTTGACGAGTAGCAAGAGCAAAAAGATGATTCCGGACAGTGCCGATACCAGAAGTAGCAGCCTTTGGCGTAGGAGCTGAAGAAGCAGTGACCAAAACCATATTAGCTCCAGTGTTACCCTGGCTAAAGGAAAATCTCGCTGCATTTGACCAAACTTACCATAATTATAGTAACAATTCCTTCCCTCATCACAGTAACCACAGTGAAGCTATCTATAAAGACAATAAGGAGGGTAATATGGGGTCGACTAAACTCCACTAGCCTGAGACTCGACACTCGGTGCCTTAGGACCACTACTATCTTGGAAACGATGATCACCTAAAGGTTTAGGATAAGGAGCACTAGCAGATGAATATGAATTTTTGCAATTCTTCTTCTTGGTCCACTGTCTACCATCTCTCCTACTATTCTACTACCTTGTACCTTGTTCTAAATACATGAACTTATTATTCTGCCATTCCCCCATCTTTGCTTGCCTCTTCATTTCATCTTCCACTTGTTTCATATACACCATAAGCCTAGAGATATCCATGTCATTGTTTGACATTGCTACCTTACACTCTAATACTAAATCACGAGACAAACCAGAAGCAAACTTTCTCATTCTTGCCCTTATACTGGACACCAACTCCGGAGCAAAATGAGACAACTAATGAAACTTTAAGGCATATTCTTTAACACTCATCTTACCCTATTTCTGATTCACAAACTCTTCGACCTTAGATTCCTTCAACTCCCGAGGAAAGAAGTGATCAAGAAAAACACCCAAAAACTCATACCATACTGTCAGCTTAGCCTCATCACCTCTCAACTACTCCCATTCCTCATACCACTAATATACCACATCTTTTAATTGATACATAACAAATTCTACGCCCTCAGATTCAGTAGAATGCATCACCATGAAAATCTTCTCCATCTCATCAATGAACCCTTGAGGATCCTTCTCAACCTTAGATACAGTAAAGGTTGGGGATTTAACCTTATAAATTGGCCAACCTGAGTGGCCTCAGATAAAGTCATAGTAGAACTAATAGGACCAGACAACAAGATTGAGATGCCACAAATTAAGTAAGCAGATGAATAGACTAACAAAACTCCGTATTAGAGATATCTCCCTGAGGTGGTTGAGCATAAGTATCACCAGTCGAGGAAGGACTAGTGGGGATCGATGGAACCCCAGGTGGAGTAGCACAATCGGGAGTAGGGACCCTAAGCCTGCTTTGCACTCCATAAAGATGGTGGTCCCCTCGACATTCCCCTCAGGCGGCACATATGTCCTAGTAGAGTTTCTGCAAACATCAAATCTTTGAGGAGGCATAATATGAAGCCAGGAGTTAGAGAAATTCAAGATACTAAACTCTATAGCCCGAATTAGAACACAAGAGAGGAAAAATTTCTAAATGACTTGTAGCTTCCTCCTTATAAGTGTGGCGCACTACACACCCATAAAAAGAACTCTACTCGATATGGCTTTGTGGATACCTAAAAACCTTGAACCTAGCTCTGATACCAAGCTTGTCATAACCTGACCCCAGGCCTGACTGCGATGGGTATCTCAAGCCCACTATGGATCGGAGACCACCCTCTTATCCTAACCTCAAGAGCACAATAATGATAATAATAACAATAATAAGGAATCCAATTAAGATAGTAATAACAGATGTAAAAGTTAAAGGAAAGCTCTAAGAATCAAACCCATAATATAACCCACACTTGTCCGCAAAAGCCTCTAAAACCCAGAATAACATCCAAGTCGGGACATGTCCCCGACTATAGATAAAAAGGAATCCAATACAGATAGTCTAAGATATAAATAAAAAATAAGACAATGAAATATCCGGCCTTGCAAAAGATGGAATCTCACCACTTCAAAGAAAACCAACCGACGAACCAGAATCACCTAAATTTGCACAAGGCAACAGAAAAACTCTAGGACCCTACATCATAAAATGATATAGTGCCCGGGGATGGTCAGTGGGATAAGCATTGGCATATAACTCAAAGAAAATGATAAAATAGTGCAAGTACTAATGTCAAGTCATAAACCATATGCACCATATTCATATACATATATAGGATGTCGGGGTAAGAAAAGGGTCATGAACATGAGAGTTTAAAAACCACTAACCTGGACTGTATAGCTTTATCCATCCTAAGGTCACCATTGGGCTATATGGGTTCAGCTCCCCCTGCTGATAGGGTCCAAGTGCATGTTAGCCGCACGAACCAGGAAAATTTGAGGAAGGGCTAAAGCCACCGAGGCTCCAACCATTCCAATAAAATATATTTAGTCTGAACAATACACACGATCACCAAGACCTCCACGCTAGTAAATGTGGTTTCCAGTATTGGTCCAGCTGGGACCTCCACTTTCACAGCGAGCTATATAACCCCCTTTAAGCCCAGATTAAAACATTTACACATAAACTAATCCAATAATCCCAAGAGTCATTCGTTAAGGTAGTTACCATTTGGATCGTCATACCATTTTTCTTGCAAGCTTAATTGAATATGCCAAACCAATCCACACAACCACATTGACTCCCAAGTTCCATTTAAAATCCAAACTATGGCCACCAAGGCTATCCAAAACCATTTTTATATCTGTTTGTTCTTTAATGCAATGCAATGGGTTGGGTTAAACCATGCAATTTTCAATATTCAAAACCAAATTTACTAAGTGGGTTGGGTTAATTCGACTATCAAGCCAAAACTCCATTAACTTGGGGAAACCCATGTCCCTCATTCCAACCTTTTAAATAATGCATCAATTCAGTCCTAAAAACATCAATTTAAATTATAAATAGTCAATTCAAAATATGCGACAAGTAATTAAATCATTAACAACCAAAATCCCTCAACCCAATTTCAAAACCCACAATTTAAATCACATAAAAATACATGAAATTGATTCCACAATGTACAATGGAAGTTAGGGAAGAGAAACATTCCTGAAATACATAAGGAATTGAAGACAATTTAAAGTTTGGATCTTGAATGGTGATTCCCTTATTAAACCCTTGGAATTTCTTGGCTGGGGAGTTAATGAGTAAGAGAATGGTGTTTTGATTCTTAAACTGAAGAAAAAAGGTTTATTTTATGTTTATGAGTCATACAGGGGGTAAAAAGACCAAAAGTCCCTCACCCCAAGTGGAAAAACAAAATTGAATGATATTTACATAAGAGTGTGGCACGCCCTTATAGCGGAGGGTAGCCTCCGTGCCACGCCCTTATTGCGGCAGCTAACCTTCATGGCACGCCACTATTACGGAGGCACACTACCTCGAAGTTCCAAAATATCCACGAACCTCTTTAAAAAACTCCAAAATTTCTCAAGACACCCTATTAACATCCGTAATCATGATTCAAGTCAAAAATTAATGTTACGAACATCGGAGGGTCAAAATTAAAATGGTCAAAATTTTAAGGGGTCTTACAATATCCCATGATGGAAAAAGTTTTAGAGTCATACGTCACAGAGATTTCTACTGTAGGAAACCCAGAGAGATCAATAGAGTAGTAGAGAAGAATTGGAGTAATCAACAATTCGTAGGGCAAGTTGGTTTTGGCATGTGCATTAGCTACACTCTTAAACATATATTTAAAAAAATGTTGTCATGACTCAAACCAGGGCCTAACTATGTCGGGTATCTCAAGTCCAACAAGGATCGGAGACCACCCCCAATACCCAAACCATCAACCACCTTACTCCTCATGTCGGATGAATTCCGAACATATAACAAGATAAGAGAATATTAATTTAAAGACATTATGATAGTTCTATAACCAAAACCAACCACCAAAAACCAAACAACCAATTAATACTGCCCATGTCCACAATGTCCAACAAAGCCTCTAATCAAAACCAAAGAATATCTAGTCAAAACATGCCCCCAACCATAGCCAAAACCAAGACCAAAAGGAATAGTAAGGACATAAAGTGATCCATAGAATAAAATGGGGTCTTCTTAAGTATGAAATCTCACCACTTCAGTATGACTCAAGAGTTGGCCCTGAATCACCTAGTCACTGAAAAGGAGGAGTAAAAGTATGGTCGGTTCCTGCATCGCATGGGGATACAACGTTTGAAGATGGTTAGCGGGATGAACGCTAGCATGTAACTCAAGAATAAGGATAAAGTAATTCCATGAATCCAACACCAAGTCAACCCAATGTACATAACCACATACAAATACATAAATATATATATACCATGTCGGTATAGGGAATAAGTTTAGCATAGACTTTAAAACCTTAACCTCGGTTGTGTAGCCTTACCTTCATAGATCCACCCATGGGCCATATGGGTCCAATGTTACCCCCTGGATGAGACCCAGTGAGTATTAGCCGTATAAACTGAAGATATCATAGGTGGCTATGGATTCTCTTGTACACTTCACCCTCTATAATACGTATGCACGTATGTGCACTTTGGGGATTCCCTTGTACCCCACAAGCACTTAGTCATCAAGACCAATCCTCATGTCGGAAAACACGAGTTTCTCGTGTTTCTTCTTTGAACTCACACCTTCACGGCTAGCTATCACAACCTCCTTTATTGCCCAATTAAAATATTTAACACATAACCAATCCACCAATTCCAGGAGTCAGTTATTAAGGCATTATTAAGTGGTACCATCATACGACTATAGCTTGTAAGAAATTTCATTAGCCAATACTTAGGGGATTCCCATGTACCCCATAGACTCCATTATTAATATCACTTGGGGGATTCCCGCGTGCTCTGCAAGGTTTTCATTAAAAAGTCACTTGGGTTCTCGTGTACCCCACAAGGTTTTCAAAACCATCCTTAACTAATTAACCACTTATTCCATGTATTAGTTTCAAGAAACAAACCAAACCAAGTAATAATGCATATTTTAAAATCAAAATCAATTATGCAAGTGGATTGAGGTTGTTACCAATTTCCATACCAGACCATTTAATTTGGGGATTCCTTTGTACTCCAATTTCCATGATTTACCAATTTTAGGGGTTCCATTGTACCAATGTCCATACACCGTTCCCATGCACCCCAAAATATTTACCAACCATTAATTTTAGCAAAACAATTTCATAAATATCATAGAAGAAGCATTAAAACAATTTATATTCAAAATCCTTAACCCATAGTTTAACACCCAATATAAAAACCACATAAAGCTTGTCCAAATCATGCCATTAAGAAAATACAAGTATAGGGAAAGAGTAACATGCCTGAAATAACAAGATGTTCAGAGAGAAATCACTCTTAGAAGTCCTAATTGCTTAACCTCTTGAAAACCCTAAGTGTTCTTGACCTTGAGGATTTGAGAGTGTTTTGAGAAGTTATTTTATTTGTTTCTGAGGGCTAATGATGCCCTAAAGGGGGTTATAAGACATGGGTTTTAAGTTGGGAAAAAGGGGAAATGTCCTAAATGTCCTTAACTTAAAAGATGGAAAAGAGTCGTCTTTGATTATGAGTAACACATCGACTCATAACCACACTTTACGATATGTCACCACGAGTCATAACAAAGCAGTCACAAGGACCCCTATACACCGTTGACCTTACGATGCGACAAACCCATTCGTAATGAGACCATACGACTCTAGGGTTCAGTCATAGTTAACACAGAACCCAAGTGGGTTAAACAGTAGACGTCCTATGATTTCATCCAACGACTTATAACAAGTCCTTAAGACTCATAGTGAGACACTCGTACTCAGAGCAGAATCATACCACCAACTTACATAATTTGGTTACGACTCATCATAATGACTAGTCACGGTCTTTATGACTCGTGTCCCCAAGTCATACTCAGGACAAAAACTCAAACATCATTCTCTGGAACCTGATGACTAGGGTCACCTGACCCATCAAGACACCATACGACTCATGGGGTCAAGTCGTAACCAAGGCAGTGAGCTCAAAGCTCAAGAAAATTTTAAGGGCCAAAATCCAGGGTGTTTCAATTCTCCCTCACTTGGATTATTCATCCTCGAATAATGGGACAAGGCATTTACCAGCACGATTAGACCCTAAATATCACTACTCTTACCTTTAAGACAGAAAACAAAAATGTCAAGGAATTTACAATCTTTCTTTAACAAAGACAGAAAACAAAGATGTTAAGAACAACACATACCTCAAGCATAATTTTCTGAAATAGGGAAAAAAATGGATATTTGGACTTCATGTCCTCCTCAGTTTTCCCAAGAAGCTTACCTCATCCCCAAAAAGGCATATAGTAACCCTTCCTTATCACCACCCTTCTCCACCATGCTCTCAATTATGAACACACATCCCACTGTCTCAGTCTCTTAATTCCTTTGCAAAACACATAACTACGAGGGCCTAAGAATAACCACATATTCCTCTTATGTTAAGACCTGATTCAAATTTAAAGGGGCTAGCGTAAGCTATGGGACCCTATACTTTATATCCCACCAACAATGTTATTCCATCTTATCACTATAATCCAACCTTAGGTATTAAATCAAGGGGTACTAGCCGCATAACACCGGGGTTTTGTGTATCTATCAATCATCACATCCAAACCTATCTTTACTATACCCTCTTTATGGATCTCCCCACCAAAATTGCCAACCTCAAACACTATTACAAAGGTTCTTACCACGTCTCCCCTTCTTAACTATTTCACTTAATTCAAGTTTATCTTACTCTTCTATCTTCACCTATAACCTTATCCCAAGTAGTTATCCTCAAAATTTCACAGTAAAGAACTTCTACTCCTTTGCCCAAAATGGTACTACACTTCTATAGCCACTACCATCCGTATGTAAGGAGGATCACTAAAGGACTAGAGTACACACATCAAGTATAAGAGGGTTACTTCTCATTTATGACTCGTATCGGTCATACTACCCAATGTGAGACCCGTGAAAAGAGACACGGTACAATAGGCATGGTATATTTCATATACATCTAGATCATAACTAGAGGGTAGTCTTAGCATAAACACAACCAAGCCCGAGATCCTAAGATTGGGCACAAAAGAAAACATGAGTGTGTATATCAGGGGCCTCATAACATAAGGGTAAGAGTTATATACCCAAGAAATAAGATGAGGGCTACTATTTGAAACCATTGTACCTCATTCTAAAGACTAAGAATGTTTGCGAGCTTGCGTAGGTAGCATCAGTTTGGGCTTGGACAAGACATAATATTAATAGATGATGATTATAATGTATAGTCTTTTAGAGATAAGCATTAAGTGAGTCATGAGACCATGAATCACGAGCTCCATAGCATAGAGCTCGAATACTTGGAAAATTAGATTTTTGAGAATTGTTACGTACGCGACATTAAGAATACGGACTTTAGGTACAGGCATAATTTTCTTAAGTAGGACATTGGTGGTAGGTCCTCTTAACTGAGGTAGGGGGAATTCTAGAATAGGAGTAGATTTACCACGTCCCTTCCTTGAAACTAACCGCCAAGAGAAAATTAAAGGTCAGCCTTAATCCACTATCTCAATAAGCCTATAAGAACAATACTCCACTCTAAGGGTTATCACTATGGACATATACTAGGGACACTTGGCTCTCTTATAATTAAAACCTCATTTATGCAGATGCTACTTGGGGTTCAACATAGTTTTACAAACTCCATGCCCTAACCCATTTAACGAATTAACCGCAAATCCATCAATTAAACCTGGACCTCCGGCCTATATATCACAACTTTCCCATTCTAGTATTCCCTAAGTCATAAACTTCATCCATTCCACCCACCCCATCAAGTCTACCAAATTTTCTCCCAAGAATCTCGTATCATTATCCTCGAGCTAACATACTCCATTCACCAAAATAAATATCTAAGGTTCAAACTTAGTGTCTAAAACAACCATTATGCACCACTAAATCCCAAAAAGTTCACCCAATAGAGAGGTCACCCTAAACCTCTTTTCCCACTGCCAATAGTCTATAGCTTTATAAAGAATCCCATCTTTCTTACGCAAGAGAAATACAGGAGCACTCCCTGGAGAAATACTAGGGTGGAGAAAACCTTATCAAAAGGATCCTTCAGTTGTTCCTTAAGCTTCTTCAACTCAGCTTAAGTCATTCTATAAAGAGGGAGAAATAGGGATAGGATGAGTGTCTGAAAAAAATCAATCACAAAACCAATTTCCCCTATCAGGCGGGATACCATGAGGGTCACTAGGGAAAACCTCTGAAAATTCACTAACCACGGGAACAAACTGTAATGAAGGACTTTTCAAGTTAGAATATTTGACTCATACCAAAGGGTAAAGACACCCTTTGGAAATTAATTTTCAGGCTCCAACATACAAAATGAACCTCCTTTTAGGCACTAGGAAACTCCCTTCCCATTTCTAAAATTGGCCCCTCAAGGAATTTAAATAGAACATTATGGGTCCATAAATCTAAAAAGGCATAGCATTAATGCAAAGAATCTATCCCCAAGATTACATCAAGATCAACCATATCCAATTTAATCCAATCCATAGAAGTTTCCCTATCATCAACAGATACCACACAACCCCTATAGACTATTCTAGCAACTACAGAGTCACCCACCGAGGTAGAAATAGAAAAGGGGTCTAAAATATACTTAGGATCAAAACCAAAATAAATAGCCATATATAAGGTAACATAAAAAAAAGTTGACCCCTAGATCAAGTAAATAGTACACACCACGAGAGAAGAGTTTTAACATACCAACAACGACATCAGGAGATGCCTCAGACTCCTAAAGGATAGAGAGAGCATAGAGATGGTCCCATCCAGTACCGGAGTAGAAGCAACACCCCTCGGTGCAAGAAATAGAGAAGTGGCAACTGAAATTTTATTTTCCCCAATGGCAACCCTTGTGGGATATTCCTGTTGCACGTGACCCAACTGACCACAACTAAAACATCGATTCCTCCTTTTATAGCAATAACTGTAGTGCAACAACCACAAAATTAGTAGGGAGGATAGGGTTGGGCTGGCCGAGCTCCACCATCCGAAAAATGATATTCACTAGAAGACTGAGGATAAGGGACATTGACAACCATATGGGAACTTTGTGGATTCCCTTGCGCAGACCACTATCCTCTATCTCTACCACTATCTCTCTGACCCCTCCCCTAGTCTAAGTATTGAGACTTCTTGCTTTGCCTATTTCTCACTTTTGCCTTATTCCTTCTCACACAAATAGAACCAGACTAGCATAATAGTGAGGCTACTATCTGGGTCAACAAATGAATAGAACATCAAAAATCGGCATCGGTAACATCTCTCTGAGGTAACTGAGCATGAGTGTCACCTTTCAAAGTAGGTTCAGTAGAGATCGGTGGAACTCCATGGAGGGAATCAAAAGCAGTGACCCTTGATCAGGTCTGTACCCCATAAATTGTATGAGTTATATCCACGTCATCCTTGAGTGGGACAGATGAGTTTCCATGAGCTTCGGGTCATCGGGAGGGCATGATCTAAAAGGAACAAAAGGAGATTTTGAGGAGAGTTCAATACCTTAGATTTTATAGCTCGAAATAGATCAACAAGAAAGGGAAATATTTTTAAATGCCTAATAGCCTCACCCTTATAAGTTTGGCATGCTACACACCCATAAAAGAGACTCTACTTGACAAGGATTTGCGGACACCCAATTGACCATGAACTTAGCGCTCTGATACCATCTTGACATGACCCAAACCAGGCCTGGCCGTGTCGGATATTTTAAGTCCAACAAGGACCAAAGACCAACCCTAATACCCAAACCATCAACCATATTACTCCCTATGTCGGATGAATTCTGAATATATAACAACACAAGAGAATATTTATTTAAAGATATTATGATAAGTCAATAACTAAAACCACCAACAACAACTAAACAACCAACTAATACCGCTCATGTCCTCAGTAGTCCAACAAAGTCTCTAATCAAAACCAAAGAATATCCAGTTGGGACATGCCCCCGACCATAGCCAAAACTAAGACCAAAAGAAATAGTAAAGACATAAATAGACCCATAGCATTAAATGAGGTATTTTAAAGTATGGAAGCTCACCACTTTAATCTGACTTAAGAGTTATCCCTGAATTACCTAGTCACTGAGAAGGAGGAGTGGAAGTATGGATTGTTCCTGCATCATGTGGGGATACAATATCTGAAGACGATTATATTTGTTTTGAGAAGTTATTTGATTTGTTTTTTAGGGATAATGATGCCCTAAAGGGGTTATAAGATGTGTTTCAAGTTGGGCAAAAGGGAAAATATCCAGAATACCCTTAACTTAAAAATTAGAAAAGGGGTGCATTTGATTACGAGTCAACCATCGACTTATAACCACACTTTATGACTCGTCACCATGAGTCGTAACCAAGACAGGGACTAGGACCCCTATACACTGTCGACCTTACAACTCGACCAACCCATTTGTAATGAGACCCTACGACTCGTAGGGTCCAGTCGTAGTTAACACAAAACCCAAATAGGTTAAAAACTAGACATCCTACGATTTCATTCCATGACTCATAACAAATCCTTAAGACTCATAGTGAGACACTCATACTTAAAGTAGAATCATGGCACCAACTTACATGATTTGGTTATGACTCATCCTGATGACTCGTCACGAGTCTTGATGACTCGTGTCCCCAAGAAAATCAAACACCATTCTTTGGACACCTTACAACTAGGGTCACCTGACCCGTAAAGACACCCTACAACTCTTGGGGTTAATTCGTAATCAAGGCAGTGAGCTAAAGCTCAAGAAATTTTCAAGGGCCAAAATTCAGTGTGTTTCAACCATAAAGCCCAATTAATTTTGTATTTTTTTAATCATGCAGTACATCATGAACACATCTATGCAAGTGACATTGATGAGGAAACCCTTCCTTAGGATTACGATGGTGGCTATGATGTGAGACAAAATTTTATATTTCAAATAAAGAGACAATGGACCAAAATTTGACAGATTTACTTCCAGGTCTGAGGCAACTTTCTTAGATTCTTCAAAACTAACTTCGAAATTATCAGGCCATGTACCGTTCATAAAAGGAATTGATTTAGAAAGCTTAGTATAAAAAACTTTTTCAAACAAAAAATCATTCAGGATGATTCTTGTACCAAGAACAAGAGTTTTCGACTCACTACTATCTTGGGAGAGATGAAGATTTGCATAAAACATGGGAATAGATCTTCAAAAATATCTAAACCACTGAGATAGAGTACAAGAGATATGTCTTGAGCCTCGAAAAAAAATTACATTATAGTGAGAATCCTTTAACAGCGAGAGATTCATAATTCTTTTAGGCACCACTGAGAATTTTTAAAGGTAAAAACTTCTTCCGCTGCGATACAACCCAGAATTTATACATGTCTTCTGATGGAATAGAGTCCAGAGGGGTGAGACAAGATTTCTTAAGGGATAAGTTAGGGATAAAGACTGAGAATTTTTTATGGACAGTCAGTCAATTGCAAGGATTGAGAAGAAGCTTCCTCAAAGGGATCGGGAATAAAGACTGGTCATGATTATTGGATTGACAGTTGATAGGATTTTTTGTAAGATTTTCCATGGATATTGTTCCTCCATTTGAACAATAAGAAAGAAAATATTAGAAAAGGATATAAAAAGAGGGAAGGGGAAAGTAAAATGGTAGAAAGGTGAAATGAGATAATTTGAATAGAGGTGACATATGAAGGGGAAAGGGTGCAAAATTCTTGGAAAGAGAAAAGGTAATGTAAAAATTTAATATGAAGAGAGAAGACGGGGTGGTAAAGGCGAGAAAAGGGGTGGATAAAAGGAAATAATTGAAAAAGTCAATGAGCCAGAAAGGAAAATATTTTGAGACAAAAATATTTTAGGCAGAAAGTAGCAAAAATAAAAGATTGTGCAATCAGATAGCATTAATGCATGTAATACCAAGACTTTTCCTAAGAAAATAGAATCTTTCTTTTAGCAAGGGTTTTGCAAAAATATCAGGAAGATGATTTTCTGAGTCAACAAATTTTAAAGTGAAATCTCCATTTTCAATATGATCACGAATAAAATGATGCTTAATATATATATATGCTTAGCTCTAGAATGATGCACTGTGTATTTGGATAGACTAATTGGACTAGTATTATCACACATAATGGGAACAGATTAAATGATAAATCAAAATCAAGTAATTTATGAACAATCCATAGAATCTGAGTACCATAATTTCCAATGGCTATTATTCAGCTTCAGTGGTTAATAAAGCAATTGATGTCTATTTCTTACTATGCCATGAAATTAATACATCACCAAGAATTTGGCAAGTTTCATTAATACTTTTTCTATCATTTTTTGTCACTTGCAAAGTCAGCATCTGAACAACCAATTAAATCAAAGTGAGGAGTGGAGGTACCATAATTTAACATCTTGCATTCCAATTAGATAACGAATTATTCACTTAACTGCAATCAAATGTGACTCTTTCGGAGCTGACTAAAACCTTGCACATATACACATGGTGAACATTATGTCGAGTCAACTTGTGATCAAGTAGACTAGTGATCCAATCATTCCTCTGGAGGTTTTTTCATCAATATCTTTTCCTAATGTGTCTGAATAAAGATTTGTGGAGCGACTCATATGTGTTCTGAAGGCTTTTCCCTTCTCCATGCCAAATCTTTTAGTATGTTCCTTTCTGTACTTTGTTTGGCTGTTGAAGGTTACCTTGGAAGATTGCTTAATTTGGAGCCCCAAGAAAAATATGAGTTTTCTTGTAAGGCTCATTTCAAATTCTCCCTTTATAAAATTTGTAAAATTCTCACACAAAGAGGTGTAAGGACTTCTAAAGATAATATCATCCATATGGGTTTTATGCACAAAACATGATGGAATTTAATTTTTTAAATAAAAAGAGTAGTATATATTTTTCTCTGTGAAAGTTATTGTTCAAGATAAAAGTACTCAGTCTTTCATAGCAAGCTTATAGAGCTTGTTTGAGACCATAGAGTGATTTTAAAAGTTTGAAAACATGATTCGAATATGAAGGATTCTCAAAATTTGGAGGTTGTTTAACAAAGACTTCTTCCTTAACAAAACCATTTAGGAAGACTCTTTTAACATTCATTTGACACAATTTAAAATATTTAAAAGCAACAGATGCCAAAAGAATGAAAATTAATTCCAACCTTGCTACAGGAGCAAAAGCTTCATCGTAGTCAATACCTTTCAGCTGGGAGTATCCTTGAGCCACTAACTTGGCCTTATTTCTGATGACCTTACCTTATTCATTCATTTTGTTTCTATAGACTCATCTAGTTCCAATGACTGAGCAATTTTTTGGTCTTTCAACTAGATATCAGACGTAATTTCATTCAAATTGATCTAATTATTCCTTCATGTCTATAACCCATGATTCATCTTTCAGAGCCTCATCAACCTTTTTAGGTTCTGTTTGAGACATAATGGCTAATGATGTTTGCTTTCTTAGAAAGGTTCTTGTTTGCATCTAATCATATGGATTTCCAATGATGAATTCATTTGAAAAGTATGCATTGTGTCTCCATTCTATTAAACTATTTATTTTTAATGAGTCAGGGACTGGAGCTGACTCTGGTTGAGCAGACGTCGACTTAGAGTTGACTAGGTCTGGTGCTTTCCTAGGGGATGCCTTGTGCTCGGAGTCATTTACCTATTCCTCATCAAAACTCAAACTCACAGTAGTATGATTAGATTCATCAAAGACTATATGTATATATTCTTCAATACACAAGTTTTTTTTATTGAAAGCTCGATATGCACGACTAGTGGGAGAGTAACCAAGAAAAATACCTTTATCACTTTGAGGATTAAATTTTCCTAAATTGTTCTTACCATTGTTATAGATGAAACATTTGCATACGAAAGGATAAAAATAGTTAATGTTTGTATTATTTCCTCTCCATAGCTCATAAGAGGTCTTTTTAAGGATAGGTCTGATGAGATATTTGTTGAGAATGCAACATGTTGTGTTCACTGCCTCTGTCCAAAAGTGATCAGGTAGGTTTGTTCGAGTAGCATGGTTTGTGTAGTTTCTTGGAGTAATCTATTTTTTTGCTCGATGACATTTTGTTGAGGAGATCTAGAAGAGAAAAAGTTTTTAGAGTAACTATTTTGAGCATAGTAATATTTAAAGGCTTTGTTTTCAAATTCTCCACCGTGATCGCTATGAACATAAGTAATGAAATATACTGCTTCTCCTTGTACTTTTCTATAAAAGATATCAAAATTAGTGAAGGTTTTATTTTTGTGAGCAAGAAACATCACCCAGGTAAAAAAAGAATAATTATCAACTATATATAACAAACACATATCTTTTTCCACGAATGCTGGCAGTTTTGGAAGGGCAAAATAAATACATATAGATGTTTGCGGGGGTTTAGTAGTGTGGATGTTTGCGGGGGTTTAGTGGTACTGACAATGTATTTTACTTTGAACGATGTCCGAGTCGTTTACCAAGTTGATAACGGATGTGATCCTTTTTAAACTTTAGCTTTTTCAGTCCATTCACTAATTCTAGTCCAGAAAGTTTTTAATTGCATGCATGCTGGCATGCCCAAGTTTTCTATGTCATAACCAGGTGTCACTAGTTTGAGCAGTGAGACATGTCAGAGTAGAAAAATCAATATCATTTAAAACATAAATTTTGTTGACACAATCACCAATGAGAGTGATCTTCCTTTCTTTATGCTTGATGGAGTAATTTTTAGCATTGGGAGACACGTTGAATCCTACATCACATAGATGACTGATTCTCAATATATTATGTTTGAGCCTATCAATGAGATAAACTTCAATGAGCTTGCATAAGGAGCTGAGTTTCACAGAGATGACTCCTATGACTTCTCCTTTAGCATTATTGCCAAATTTGATAGATCCACCTTTGATCTTTCTCAGGGAGTAAAATTTTTCTTTTTTTGTCATGTGTCTGGAACATTCGTTTACTATTACCCACATCCATTTTCTATAGTTTTTGCATACATGTTCCAGCAAAATGAGAGAATTAATTTTGTGTAGGTACCTAGGTGGTCTTGGGTCCTCGAGGGTTAGATCTGCTTCCTTTGGGCCTCCAAATCCACACTATTTTAGATCGTTGTTTGTAGTTATGTGATTTATTCCCTCTTTTTCCACAGGTGTAGCAGATATGTCTATGAAAAGAAAAAGAGGTTTTAGCAGAACTAAAAGAATCAAATGAAGAAGTTGATTCGGCTTGAAAAATATTAGACTTAACAAAACTATCGTGACTTGGTTATTTTATAATGCTGTTTAATTGCATTTTCACATCATCACGTTCTTCTTGAAGTAGATCTATTTCTATTTGACTTGGTTCAATTTGAATTTTTCAGTTCTTTCTTTCTTCTTCAAGCTTTTGTCTTAATTGAGCTTGCCAATTTTTATTTTCTTGAGCAATTTTGTTGTATTCATTAATAATCTTTTGGAGTTCATCCATAATCATATTAAGCATTTCTTGAATGAGATTGCAACTCTGACAATTAAAAGGTCTTACCTCACTAGATTCACCTATTGCCATAAAGCACATGTTTGATGTTTCTGTATCATCTTCAGTTTTATCATCATCACTTCAGGCCCCAAAGATTTTATTTTTCTTGAACGATCTTTTCCTTAATTCTGGATGGTTTTGTTTGATATGGATCATTTTCTGTAATGATAACATCGATCATTATTTCTTGTAAATTTATTATTTTTAAAGCTTTGAGAACTCTACTACCTTTGTCTTTGAATTTGCCTGACCCCACAATTTATGAGAACCATACCTTCATTGTTATCTTTATCTATATTTTTATCTTCTCCCAAAGCTATGACACTGAAGGCTACATGTTTTTTCTTCTCCTTCTTATTGTACCTGTTTATGTGATTTTATTCATAAGCAATAAGATTACCTCATAATTCATCATATGTCATGTTATGGAGATCTCCATCTTCTAGAATGACAGAATTGATTTTTCATGCTTTTGGAAGACTCCTCACAAGCTCCTTTACCTGAAGGCTATTTGAGTAGATCATCCCTAGATATTTCAGTTCACAGATGATTTTGCTGAACCATACAAACATTGATTTCACGCCTTCATTTTCTTCCATTTTGAAAAGCTCATATTTATTGACTATAGTACTAATACTTTCTTCCTTCACTTTGGTAGTACCTTCATAGGTCACTTCAAGTTTGTCCCACATTTCTTTGATTGTCTCATAGGTTGATATCTTGTTGTAGTCTACCCCACTGTTTGCACAGTAAAGTAAGGTTATAACCTTACCGTTAGTTTTGATTACCTCTTGTTGCTCTTTAGTGATTCCAAAGTTTTTGAAATCATCCATGTCCATGCTTCTTGATTTCTTTTGTTTGTCCTTAATCCTTGGTATAGGCTTTGGTCCCTTCTTGGTAAATGCCCAAGCTTGAAAGTTGTTAGATTGCACGAATATTATGAATTTGGTCTTCCAATGCGAGTAGTTGTTTATTGAAGTATGGTGGTCTTGTTAATGAGTGTTCGTCCTGAATGAGTTCTTTAGGAATATGATAGTTGGTCATTTGATATACTCTAGGAATATGATAGTTGGCCATTTGGTCTTTACTCATGTGTGGTTAAGCAATACTTTATGGTGAGACCGGCTCTGATACCAATTGAAATTCAAAAGGGGGTGAATTGAACACTTTTTTTAGTCGACTAATCAGCTTTGTCAGTCAACTCACCTGCAAGTTATTATACTTGATAAAACAAAATTAAACCAAATGCATAAACAAAAGATGATAAAGACCTCAGAATTTTATACTAGTTCGGATCACCAGTGTGGTACCTATTCCAGTCCCCTTGGGTTTCAAGATTTTTTTAGAGTTTAACTTGAGAGAGAGTTACAATAGAGTTGAAAAAGTTCTGAGTCTCAATCTAATATTATCAGATATTTCTCAATCTAATGTTATCAAATCTTATGACACAATCTCAACTTGTTAATTAATGGACTAACTCAAATTTTTTCTTTTTGTAACTATTGTAAACTGACAGAATTACAAAGCTTTATGAAAGCTAAAAGTTGAGATAGAATGACAGTTTTTTGTGAAATTGCGTACTGATTCTTCAATCTTTAACGTCTTTAAATAGTCTTCATCTTCTTACTACTTCTTTGTTCTAAAAGGAAAACCCAAGGAATTTTTTTTCAATCAAAGATTTGTATTGATTCCTTAGTTGAGAGCTCACATCATTTGGCACGTCCATATCAGATATGTCCGTGCACGTGATATGATCTTCCTTTCTTGGATAGTGATTCACATCCATACACGTCCATATCAGATATGTCTATGTAGAGGATATGTTTTTCCTTCCTTCTTCATCTTCGTGCAAGATCTGTTTTCCATAATTGTTGCTCCATAATTAACTTATCAAGATCCTTGACTCCCTTATTTCAGGGATCCTCTTAGGTTTTCCCGTGATGCTCTTCCAATTATAGCTTCGGGATTGCCATCTATGGATTCTCTGCCTTGATCCCATCCTAAGTGTATTCTGCATACTTTCTTTATTAGTTTTTCATTATTAAAACATATTATACAATTATAGAAGGCTAACAAAACCGAGTCCTAATAAAAAAATATAATACTCATAGTTATATATATTAAATCAATTTATTTTTCAATTAAAGTCAAACAATATGATTGACAATTTGTTAAATCCACCAATTGAGTCTCAATTCAATCTCATATTACTTAAAGTTATATAAGTTGAATCAATTCAATTTTTCAATTACAATCTAACATTAGAATCGACTAATTGTTACATTCACAAATTGAGTGTCAATTCAATTTTTCAATTGAAGATAGAGTTTGTATCGACTAATTGTTATATCCACCAATTAAGTCTCAATTCAATCTTACATATTTAGAGTTATACAAATTGAAGCAATTCAATTTTTTAATTTATGCCAAATATTTATGTCAAAGTTCAACCCACGATTATCATGTTTTTATATCTTCTTTACCTCCATATTTTATTTTGAATAAATTTATGTATTCTACATTATTTTTGTAATTTTTATTAATATTTTTAATGTTACATCATTTGTCCAAATAAACACTCGGTTATTTGTTTTAAGATTATTTCATAAGTTGTAATTTTTTTATTCAAAAAAATATTTTCAGTTATATATAGAGAGAGTGAGAGAGCACGAGGTAAAATATAAATCACATGGATCTACGAGGCGTATATCTCATATTTTTAGTTTTATAATTTTTTACTAAGAATATAAGCTAAAGTAAGATTTTCAATAATTCTGCTAAGAACTTTTTAAAAATCTCAAATATATACATAAGTATTATAATTACTTTCTACCAAAGTTGCTTTTTTTTTTTATTTAGAAAAAATGATAGCATAAAATATAAATATCATTACAACTATAATATAAAATATGTTCTATAGAAAATATATTGTACAAATATGTACTCAATTATTTATTTTAAGGTTATTTCATAAGTTATAATTTTTTTTCTAACATTTTTATTTTTATTAAAAAAATTCTCTTCAATTTATGTAGTACTTTTTTATATCTAATATTTTTTACATTATTTGTGTGTATGTGTGTATTCAATTGCTAGTTCCACGGCTATTTAATATCTTGATTTATTATATGTATATATATATATATATATATATATATATATAAATTATATTACTACTAATAATAAGTATGAATAAGCAGACACGAGGCCAACATGCCTGCTTGTGTTGCCTGATTCAGCTGCTTCAATCGTGATTTTACTATATCACCTCTTCTTAATTATTATAAGTCATTTATGTATTAAAAAATTAATAATATTTAATAAAAAATAAAATAAACATTTCTGACATGTCTGCTTCAATCGTAATTTTACTATATCGCCCCTAATTAATTATTATAGGTCCTCTAAGTATTATAAAATTAATAATATTTAATAAAAAGGTAAAATAGACATAAAATGGTAAGTTAACTTGACATCTTATATGAAGTCCACTTAAATTTTGTTCACAAGTATTTTTTATAATAATTTTGTTATATCATTTCTAATTAGTTATTATAAATCATTTTAGATATGTCTGTTTCACTGCTTCAATCGTAATTTTATAATATCACCCCTAATTAATTATTGCGGGCATCTAAGCTTTAAGAATTTAATAATATTTCATTTTAAAAAGGTAAAAAAGAACCAATTGATATGTCAACATAAAAAATTTGGTTAATTATCGAAATTATATTAGTTCCGCATAAATTGGGATGGGACAGAGGAAAACATAAAGTAACATATATTATTTGAAAATGAGATAAAAAGCATTGTAGATCACAATAATTAAATAAATTATATATATATATATATATATATAATAAAATTTGATTGACTGTAGTGCCGCATAAATTGGGATGAGACAGAGGAAAACATAAAGTAACATATATTATTTGAAAATGAGACAAAAAGTATTGTAGATCACAATAATTAAAGAACTTATATATATATATATATATATATATATATAATAATAATAATATAAAATAAAATTTAATTGACTGTCAAAATTTTATCTATGCCACGTAAATTGAGATGGGGAGAGTATTTATATTTTATTGAAAAATTATGTTAAAAGCATTATAAATCACATAATTAACAACTTAAAAAATATAAAATATATAAAATATGTGGCCGACTCTCGAAATTATATCAGTATCACTTATATTGGAATAAAAGAAAGGGTATTATAAATCATAATAATTAAAAACTTAAATTATTTTATTGACAAAAACTTAAATTGGGAAAAATTAACATATGTTGCGCTCGAGTTAGCACGGGCCTGTCGATATCTAGTACTAACAATAAGAGCTAATAAGCAAGCACGAGGTCGACATGCCTACTTATGTTGTCTGCTTCATCTGCGTTAATCGTAATTTTACTATATCACCCATAATTAATTATTATAAGTCATTTAAGTATTAAAAAAAATATTTAATAAAAAAAAATTAAATAGACATAAAATGATAAATTAATTATTAATGTTTTGTGTTGCCTGCTTCAACTGTTTCAATCATAATTTTACTATATCACCCCTAATTAATTATTATAAGTCATTTAAGTATTAAATTGTATTAATAATAAGAGGTATCATTAATAAGGCACGAGGTCGACATGCATGCTTGTGTTGCCTGCTTCAGCTGCTTCAATCATAATTTTACTATATAACCCCTAATTAATTAATATAAGACATTTAAGTATTAAAATAATAATAATAATTAATTAAAAAAGCTAAAATAGACACAAAATGATAAATTAACACTTGATGTTTTATGTTGTCTGCTTTAGCTGCTTCAATCATAGTTTTAATATATTACCCCTAATTAATTATTGTAAGTCTTCTAAGTATTAAATATATTTACTACTAATAATAAGAAGGAATAAGAAGACACTAGGTCGACATGTCTGCTTTAGCTGCTTCAATCGTGATTTTATTATATCACCCCTAATTAATTATTAGAGATTATTGATGTATTTAAAAATTAATAATTTTTAATGAAAAAAGTAAAATAGACATTTCCGACATATTTGATTCAGTTATTTCAACTGTAATTTTACTATATCACTACTAATTAATTATTATAAGTCATATAAGTATTAAGAAATTAATAATACTTAATAAAAAGGGTAAAATAGACATAAAATGATAAATTGACTCTTGATGTTTTAAATTAATTTGATGTCTTATATGAAACTCACTTAAATTTTTTCCACAAGTATTTTTATAGTAATTTTGCTATATCACTTCTTATTAGTTATTATAAGTTTTTTCAGACATGTCTGCTTTGCTGCTTCAATCATGATTTTACTATATCACTCCTAATTAATTAATATGGTCATCTAAGTATTAAAAAATTAATAATATATTGTACAAAAGATAAAATAGACATAAAATGATTTGTCAACATAAAAAAGTTGGTTGACTGTTGAAATTATATTAGTGCCACATAAATTGAAATGAGACGGAGGAAGACATAAAGTAACGTATATTATTTGAAAATGAGATAAAATTTGGTTAATTATTGAAATTATATTAGTGCCACATAAATTGTGATGGGACAGGAAAGACATAAAGTAACATATACATATTATTTGAAAATGAGATAAAAAGTATTGTAAATCAAAATAATTAAGAACTTAAAAAAATATATTAAAAAAATATTTTAAAAATTGGTTGACTATTGAAATTTTATCTGTGGTAAGCTGGGATGGAGAGAGTATTCATATTTTATTAAAAAATTATGTTAAAAGCATTATATATCGCATAATTAACAACTTAAAAAGTTTAAAAGATATAAAATACTTGACTGACTCTCAAAATTATATCAATTTCACTTAAATTGGAATAGAAGAAAAAATATTATTAATCACAATAATTAAAAGTTTAAATTATTTAATAATTAATTAATTAAATTAGATTTGTATCATATAAATTGATACAAAAATTACATATATTGGGCCTATGTTGCATGCGCCCATCGCTATCTAGTATCTATCTATTAATATATATACATATTTTATACATTTTCCTAATTTTATTATTTATTTTTATATTTTCATAATTAATATGAAAATCTACTTGACTACATAAAAACTAGAAATATGGAATATATAGTAGATATGTTATTTATCAGAGCTATGTTAAGTTACCCGCACTATCCGCACCCCCTACAATTGGTATCAGAGCTATGTTATTTAAAAAATGTACAAGAAGATATGTGTTAATTATGAGAAATGTAAATTTTAACTTTTTTGTTAATATTATTAATTACATTATCTTGTTAACTATGTTGTTATTTATTTGTTAAATATGAGAAGACCATTTAAAAATACACAAGCTTTTAGAGAAATTAAAAGAATTTTAACTAGTTACTACCCAGAATATAAGAAACTAAATAAAACAAAAGAAAACCTCCACAGATTAACTTACTTAATTACCTTAATATCTAGCAATGAGTCAAAATTAATAATTCATTTAAAATCTAGAAGAATGAGATACATACCACCTAATTATGATAAAATCAGATTTCGGTATCCACCAAAATATTATAAATATTGTACAGATGAATAACATAACAAAATCACAAAAAATATAAAGAACTAAAACAAATAATATCTGAAAAACGAAGAGAATTAAAAATAAGAAAAGAAAGACTACAATATAACATGATTGTTGGAGTATGCCTAAAACCAATAAAAGCACAAAAGGAAGAAATATCATACTTAGAATCACAAATAGATAATCTAGAATACATATATCAACATGATTTATACACCATCAAGTAGATAAAATGAACAAGGAAGAATTTATAATAGATGAAAAAACATATGAAAATTATGAAGGATTAAAGATAAGAATAGTATTTTCTAATCTGGGAAGACGATACAAGAAAATAGGTGAACATTTATATGTAATGTTAGAAAAAGAAGAATTAAAATTAGAAGATAAATTAACAGTTATGGTAAGAATAGCAAGAGAAAATGAAGAAATAGACAGGAAAAAATAAATAGATAAAATAAAACAGCAGACTACAGAAGAAATACGAAAAATAGAAGAAACTAAAAATAATAGGACTGTTGAATTAGAAAAAGAACTGCAAATGCTAAAAGAGCTGTATGAAAAAGACAGAAAGAAAAAGAAGAAAAAGATAAAAAAAAATAAAAAATTATTAATTGAGATAAATCAATTTAAAGAAAAATTAGAAAATAAAGAATTAGAAACTAATGAAATAGAAATAAATACAATAGATGCTGAAGAAACAGATAATTATGATTTAGAAGATAGTGAAACATATACAGAAATCTTAACAAATATAGAAAAACTAGAAATTAATGAAAAACAAGAAGTAATTAATAAAGAAAACTTAAAAAATACAAACATGAAAATAACACCCTTGATAAGAAAGACGATGAAAATATAATACTTAGTACATCAGAAATAAGAAAACCTACATATTATTATAAAGACAAGTTTAAAAGATATAACCTAAAGGATGAATATAACAAATGGACACCAAAACAAATAATTAATAAAAATTATAACTTCTTGAACTTAGATTGTGTAATAGATGTAGATAATACGATACAATTATGGATGGGATATATAACAAAATAATTATTAGACAATGGTATAAATGCAACAGATACATCAAAATATATAGAAAGAACACTAATAGGAACAACAAAATTATGATTTTTAAATTTAACCGAAGAAAGTAAAAAGGTATTAAGGGTTGATAAAAAAATGGAAGGAACAACAGTAACTAAACTAACACCTATAGACATATTAAACAAATATGAAATAGCTATAAAAGATGAATTTAGTAGTATGGCAACAGAAGAAGAAGAACAAAACAAAGAAAAAGATACAAATAGGAATTTAATGTTAAAACTAGCAATATGTAATATGTGCTATATAGATGAATATACGTGTGCATTTAAAGAATACTACTATAAGAGAGCATACAATACCAAAGAAAGTAAAGAAGTAAGAAGATTATATTTTAGTAAATTACCTGAACCATTTAGTTCAAAAATAATAAAGAGTTGGGATGAAGCAAAAATAGTAGATACCCTAGGAGCAAGAATAAAATTTTTACAACAATGGTATAGAAATCTATGTGAAAATACGGAGAAGAAATAAAAATGGAAAAAACTTTAATAAGAAATTTAGCATGTTGCAAGGATAAAATAGCACCCCAATTTGGATGTGAAGAAAAACATTATAAGAAAAGGAAAAGACATAAGAAATATAAAAAGTACAGAAAGTCAAAATATAAATATAAGAAACCAAGAAAAAGATATTATGTAAAAAATTATGAATATAAAAACCATATAGAAAAAAGAAATCTATAAAAGAATGTACTTGTTATAATTGTGGAAAACTAGGACATTTAGCTAGAGATTGTAAAATGCCTAAAGACCCAAAAAAGAAACAAATATCAGAAATAAAGATAAAAAAATGCAGAATATATGCAAATAGATTATATAGATTACGAATTAGAAAGTGACGATAGTATATATGAAATATTATAAGAAAAGGAAAAGACATAAGAAATATAAAAAGTAAAGAAAGTCAAAATATAAATATAAGAAACCAAGAAAAAGATATTATGTAAAAAATTATGAATATAAAAACCATATAGAAAAAAGAAATCTATAAAAGAACGTACTTGTTATAATTGTGGAAAACTACGACATTTAGCTAGAGATTGTAAAATGCCTAAAGACCCAAAAAAGAAACAAATATCAGAAATAAAGATAAGAAATGCAGAATATATGCAACTAGATTATATAGATTACGAATTAGAAAGTGACGATAGTATATATGAAATTTTGAAAAATGAAACAGATAATGAAATAGATAGTAAATCACATGAATAAAATGACTGAAGAAGATATAAAAATAATAACAAAGGAAGAATATTTAAATGAATAAGGAACAAATCAGAAAATAATATTTGATAATAATATATTTGACGAGATAAAAGGAAAAGAATTAGATTTAAGTGCAGGAAAAATATTTAAAATACCAACAACAAAAAACATATTTAGTAGACGAAAAGAAGAATACTACGTAGTAAGCCAAAAAGAACATGTAATAGACTGTAGATATGCAAAAGGTAGGGCTAATATACCACTAGTAACAAAAGAATAATTAATAAAGAAATAAACGATATAAAAAGTAAAGACCCAATAAAATACGTACACCTTGGAGGAACGGAAATATTAATAAAAGCATGTTTTAGAGAAGGAATAGATACACCAATAGAATTATATTTAGCAGATGACAGAATTATAAAACCTATAGAAAAGAGTATAATAACTGCTATAAGAGGAAATTTAATATACCAAAAATTTAAATTTATAATAAGTGCAAATTATTCAGTAGCAATAACAAATAAAAACATAGATAAATCATTAATATTATATTGGAAAATATTAGGAATAGAATTAACCCCAGGAAGTAAAATATTTACAGCAAGATGTAAAAATCTATATGTATTAACAACAAAACATAAAATAACGGGAAAAAATAAAATTAATAAAATACAAATAGAAAGTCCTTTTGAACAATTTATAAAAATAATTGATAACAATGATTATAGTTACAAAGACATAGATATAGAAGAAGATTTAGAAATAATAAATGATAGAATAAGTACAACAAAAAGGATAGCTTTTGAAAAACCAAAATCATCAGGATCATCGAAAAGAACAAATTATGAAATAACTTCAACAGTTAATTTAACTCAATATTATAAAACGGAAAAAATAAATTAAAAAAATATTTAATACTCCTAAACACAGGACAAGAAGAAAACCATATAGCAAAATACCTAGTGAAAAATGAAGAAATAAAATCTAATAGTAATATATGCCTAGATCTACCAAGAAGTTTAATAACTATTAAAGATTCAGCAGAAAAGAAAATAATAATAGGAGTTAGAAAAATAAAAATAGAATTTGAAATAAAGGAAGATATGCAAAAGGTAGACATAATATTAGGAATAAAATGGTTAGAACAAGTAAAACCCTAAAATATAGAACATACACAATTAACCATAACCTACAACAAGAAAACATTATTAATAAAAAGAGCTTTAACATGAAAATATATGTACTTATGAAGATAATAGTAGAAGGATATTATAATAGATATTATACACCTATGATAGATATAGGAGCAGAAACCAACTTATGTAGATATAATTGTTTACCAGAAGACAAATGGGATAAGCTAAAAACACCAATAGTAGTCAAAGGATTTAATAATGAAGGAAGTTTAATTACCTATAAAGCTAGAAATATAAAAATACAAGTATGGGATAAGATATTAACAATAAAAGAGATCTATAATTATGAACTAACATCAAAAGATATGCTTTTAGGAATGTCGATTTTAGATAAACTATACCCACATATAATAACTAAAACACACTGGTGGTTTACAACACTATGTAAACAAAAGGTAAGAGCAAAAAGAGTTATTAATAAAATAAGAAAAAAAAACTGATTGGATAAAAGAAAGTGAAAAAATCACACAAAAATTTAAAAATATAAAAAATACTGAAGACACAATAGAACTAGTTATATTTTCAATAAATAAAGAAGAAATAACTATATTTTCAATAGATAAGGTAGAAATAATAAAGAAAAAATTAAGACAACTATATAGTGAAGATCCATTAAAAGGATGGAAAAAACATAAAACTATTGTAAAAATTGAGCTAATAGATAAGAATAGTATAATAACCCAAAAACCATTAACATATAACTTTGATGATTTAAAAGAATTCAAAATTCATATAGATGAATTATTAGAAAAATAATACATACAAAAAAGCAATAGCAAACATACTAGTCCGGCATTTATAGTAAATAAAAACAGTGAACAAAAAAGAGGAAAAAGTAGAATGGTCATTGATTATAGAAACCTAAATGCAAAAACTATGATATATAATTATCCAATACCAAATAAGATATTAAAGATAAGGCAAATACACGGATATAATTACTTTAGTAAATTTGATTGCAAATCAGGATTTTACCATTTAAAGCTAGAAGAAGAATTTAAAAAGTTAACTGCGTTTACAGTACCACAAGGATTTTACGAATGGAATGTATTATCATTTGGATATAAAAATGCAACAGGCAGATACCAACACTTTATGGATAGTTATTTTAAACAACTACCTAATTGTATAGTATACATAGATGATATACTATTATACACAAAAACTAAAGAGGAACATTTAAAATTATTAGAACAATTTGCAGGTATAATAGAAAATTCAGGAATAAGTTTAAGTGAAAAGAAAGCTGAAATTATGAAAAATCAAATAGAGTTTTTAGGAATACAAATAGATAAAAGTGGAGTAAAAATGCAACAACATATAGTACAAAAAATAATAAATTCAAAAGAAGAATTAGATACAAAAAAGAAATTACAATCATTTTTAGGATTAGTAAACCCAGTAAGAAAATATATACCAAGATTAGCAAAAAGCCTAAAACCATTACAGAAAAAATTTAAAAAGGATGTAGAATATAATTACAACGAAGAAGACAAAAAACAAGTACAGAAAATAAAAATAAAAGAGTTACCAAAATTATAATTTTCAGACGAAAATAAAAAATTTACATATATAGTAAAAGCAGATACAAGTGAATATAATTATGGAGGAGTACTTAAATATAGATATGAAGAAGAAAAAATAGAACATCATTGTAGATACTACTAGGAACGTTTAATGAAACAGAAATAAAATGGAAAATAAATAGAAAAAAACTATGTTCATTATATAAATGTTTATTAGAATTTGAGTCATATATTGTATATAGCAAATTTATTGTACGAACAGATAATACACAGGTACGATGGTGGTTAACAAGAAAAATACAAAATTCAGTTACAACGAAGGAAATTCGGAGATTAATATTGAATATATTAAATTTTACGTTTACAATTGAAGTAATCAGTACTAACAAAAATGTTATTGCAGATTACATATCAAGACAAATCTACACAGACTGATATAATAGAAGATGATGCTTTAGAAAAGATACTTAAAACCCTAACTACACTTTCACTGAAAGTGGATAGTATGGGTAATGAAATAGAAAAGCAAAAGACTAATGAAGTTAAACTGAAATCTGAAGCTATGACTCAGATAACTCAGCAGTGTGCAGAGCTATGTCGATCGGAAGATAATAAAATTCCAGAGATAAAAGGAGATGTTGGGACACTCCACAAAACCCATAACGTTTATCAATCTACAACTCCAGGCACAAGCAAAGGAGTTAGTGGACAAAGATATCAGAACATGAACATGAACAAGATATTTGAAAAACCATTTATACCAAAAACACAAAAAGACCCCTTGTTCATACCCCCACAAACTACCACATATCGAGAAAGTTTATAACCATATAACTCGAGCATACATAGAAAATATCCACAAAATACAGACTCACCTAAACCTTAGACCCAGAGCCACAAATATCCAAGAACCAAACACAGACTATATAACCCAAAAACTACAAGGTTACAACAAGTTAATCGCATTACCAAAAACTAACCCAAATTTAGTTAGAACCTGCTTTATTTATGGACTATTAAATACCATATATACCCAAGAAAGAGATGAACTGACAGCTATACCAGAATTATATAGAGCATTCTCCACTTATAAGAAAATAACCAAAGAAAATCTATTTTGATAAAGTTTTATACTGCACCAGCAGAGATATTATATGACGAAATTAAACCAGTTATACAAGTTGTAAAATTAGGATTAAACAGAGATATGATTATACCGAAAGATATTGTTCAACAACCAGAGATACCTAAAGTTGAGATACCTGCTTTTTATGCAAATAAGCAAACTATAGGAATAACTACAATTATTCAAGAACTAGCAAACAATTATCTCAATGGAAATCCCATATGGAGCTACAATTCGAGAGACCAATTAATGATCTATTCAAATTCAAGAGAGCCACGACAGTCTGATATGGAATAAGTAAAACAATGGATTATGACGTTGCTCAATCCAGAAAAACAACCATCTACAAGGGCAATTAAAAAGGAATTTATTTCAAAAGAATTATTAACCAGATATTGAAAATTAATAGGACACAAATATCCAGACCACCAATGCTCAAAATACCATGGAGAAAATAATGTGATCCCTGAAGTTCAACTAGAATAAAAGAAGATAAGGACGTCAATTGAAAGATAGAAAGCAATAGAGCAATGGAGGAATAAAGACAAAAGACAAAGAGAAAAGATAATAAAAGCTATGAAAATGACATGTATAGCTTTTTAACTTTGGATACGTAAATTATTTGTATAACTTTTTGACTTTTTGGAAAAGGCCATTAATTAGTTTTGTCTTTTTAGGACTTTTTTGTAAAGATTAGTTTTTCTACTTTTGAAAAAGTAGGATAAGTAAAAAGACTTTTTGTAAAGTAGGAATAGTAAATAGTTTACATGTAAAGTAGGAATAGTGAAAATAGTTTACGCGTTTTCATCTTTTTAAGATTATAAATATGTAAGCCATACAACAAATCTAAGGCAAGACTTTCATGTGTTGAAAGCAAGCCTTCTTGTACACAAAAAAGTATTCTCTCATATAATCAATAAAGATATTCAGTTTTACACTAAGCTATGGATGAGCAAAGCACAGATTTATCAAATCTACCAGAACATGTATTTTCATTGACAATTATGAATAGCTAAATTCATAAATTCCTGACAATCATGATATAATAAAATAAGCTCATGTTAGTTACTTTATAGTAGAATTATTCGAAGAATAGCATGTTAAGAAGTTTATTAGCAAAGTAGAAAAGGAGAAAAATTCTCAAGAACTATGCCATCCTAAAGGTGAAATCGGTGAGGCAAAGAAGCCGTGATAGGGGAGTAATCAGAGTAGAGGCGTTGTTTAGGATAAAAGTATTCAGATTACCATGCTAATAGTGATCGAAGAACATGTTATTTAAGAATAATCTAGTATATAGTGATCTAAGATGACCATATTTTGTTATGTATATGATTGGAGGGAATATTTTGAAAATAGCATCATATGAAGAATGAATATTTACTTATCTGATGAAATGATAGATAAATTTAAAATATTTGTTTTGTATATACTTAAGGATATAGAAATAGTAGATATAAGAAAAATTATATATGAAAAGGTATTTCATTTTAATGAAAAGTTATTAAGTTCTATAGAAAACTTACACATATATAATAATAGCTACTACTCATATTTAGATAGTTATTATTCAGATGAATATTATACAGATTAAAAAATGATAGAATATATTAGAAGAGTTAGAGAAAAACAAAGTTGACTATATGAAGAAATTAATTACAGGAATCAGCTTAAAAGAGAAAAAAAACAATTAGAAGAAAGATTATTTAGAATAAAATTAACCTTAGAAAAAGGAGATACAAATGATAATTTATATAATATTATACATGAACAACAAATGTTAATGAATTAGATAGATAACATAGAATCACATATTAGACATAGTACGATTAGAATAAGTTATTACACAGAAATTTGTAAAATTACAACTACTATAGGATAAAATGATAAACTACGAATACTTAGAATATTGGAGAAAAGATATGGAGCAAATAAGATTAACAAAAATACTTATGAAAAAGAATCTACTTGACTAAATAAAAACTAGAAATATGAAACATATAGTAGATATGTTATTTATCAGAGCTATGTTAAGTTACCCGCACTATCCGCACCCCCTTAATATCTTATTCAAGATAATTCTTTTATTACCTTTAACTATGTGTAATATCTTAAAAATAAAATAATTAAGTTAATCCTCCTTTTAATGAATACAAAAATGATAAGTCTTTAATTACTTTAATCACTTAAAATTTAGACATAATAAAAATAATAAACATTACCACCAAAGGATGTGGTGCAGCGGCTGGGGCTGCTCCTCCATTAACTAGAGGTCTCGGGTTCAAGCCCTGGGTATGAAAAAATCCTTGGTAGGGAGCGCTTCCCCCCGAATGGGCCCTACGCGGCGCGAATTCGGATTAGTCGGACTCCAATACGGGTACCGGATACCGGATACCGGATGGGAAGTCAAAAATAATAATACTACTACTAATAATAATAAACATTAAATTTATTTTTATATAAAGTTACTAATATTGTATTTTATATACTATAACCAAACAAGACAATTAAAATTATTATAGAAGAAGGAAGAGTATAAGAGATAATAAAATTGAAGGACCAGTAACAATTTTATGGAGGATTTAAATTATTCCAAAATAAGAACTTATTGAAAAAAAAAATTTATTGGGTAGAGTGTGTGCAAGTAATGGAAGATAATCACTATCTTCAGGAAGGGGACTTAGGGGTACATAGGACGGGGTTGAGGTTGGGGTGGGGGTTGTAGGAGGTTTGCAGGGAAACACTTACTTGGTAAATTGGAAAAGTTACTTGATAAATAGTTTATGAGAAAAAATAAAAATCTTCCACATTTGGGTAGGTCTTTCTTGGAAGAAAATATTTCGAATTTTTATAATTAGGTCATTATCTTCCACATTGGGGTAGGTCTTTTTTGGAAGAAAATATTTTGAACTTTTATAATTAGGTTATTCTTTCATAAAAAAAATATATGATAATAGATAGAGGTACTAATTAATTGATGTTCTTGATGTTTAGTGAAGGATAAAAATTGAGGAACAAAAATAAATTTCAAATGCAAGTTAACTTGTAAATAAGTATTAAAATTAGAAGTTAGAGTTAAGAAAATAAATTATTAAAATTGAATATATTAATTATTGACAAGTATGATCACAATGCCTAAAGATTCTCCCGATAATAAATGGTTAAATTAAAATTAACACATGTGTAAAATTTATGAGGGAAAATTATAATTTTATAGGAAAAATTGACGCCTAATTACACACTTAGGGGGTTAAGCGTTAAAAATATAAAACAAACTATTTGGACAATATAATTTGGACGTTTTTATTTCCCAAAAAGAAGATCCAAAAAAAATATTTTTTGGTATCGTAGCAATTTTTATAAATAACTTTTTGTGGATTTTTAGTCATTTTATTAACAATCAAATAAACGAAAAAAATATCCGGCCCATAAAGAAAAATACAACATCTGAATATTCTCAAAAATAGACCCAAATTAGAGTGACTTTCAAATTTTAGCCCCAAATAAAATGACTTTATTAAAATAGCCTTTACTTGTTAAGTCATATTTTTTGGACGAAAATACCCTCCTCCAAAATATTCGTTGTTCAATCTCTTTCTTCGTCTTTTTATTCCAAATTCCAAAATCAACCCATGCGATATCTCTCTAAAGCCCGAGGCTAAGTTTCCCAAACCGTTAAATCTCTTTCTTCCTCTCTTTCTTGCAAATTCCAGAATCGACTTTCAAACATTCGCAGAATCAACTTTTGCTGTAAGGGTTCTTCAGGTATGAAATTCATCATCAAAAGTCATTGTGGTAATTTTAGCTTATTGTTAGCTCGTTATATAATTAGTATATTGATTTGATTTTTAGGGAGGTGAATGTAAGTTGAACTTGGGATATGTTGTTGTTGTAGTAACATATTTACCATTGAGGAATTCCGTCAAACAGGTTGTGGGGAGTTTGTTATTGCGGTTATAATTGTGTTTGAGTAGTTGTGGGGGTTGGTCTTGGAAGGAAAGGCCGTTAATATGGGAGTTGACGTTGATCGCAACATATTTTGGGAAGGCCAAACGTATAAGGTCAAGGTGGTACAAGAAATTAGTTCCAAGTATTTCAAACTAGTGGTATAATTAGCATTAGAAGATGATGAGGAATCGTGTCGAACAGGTTGTGGGGACTTTGTTATTGTGATTATAATTGTATTTGAGTAGTTGTGGGGGTTTGGTCTTAGAGGGAAAGGTTGTGTTTTCCATCTTGGATGAATCCAACCTATGTTTTAGAGATTAAAGAAGCACTAACTTGTTGATTCTAAGAGAGAGCACCTTAGCTATTAGCTTGTATAACATAGAGCAACAGGCATTGGGTTTAAACTCTCTAATGGTAGTAGGATTTGGCACTAGAAGAGAACTACAACCACCAAAATATCTGAATAATAAATGCATTTATGAAAGACGGGTGGAGACAGGGTCGTATATCACAAGGGCCTTCGTGAAAGAATTACACTATATATATAAGGGGAAAAGTATATTTTTATGTATATATAGTAGATACTGAATCTCTTGATTTCTTTCGTGTGTTCACCTATTTATATTCGAAACTCCCTTAGTGAAAGTCCCGACTTCTCCACTGATGACAGACCACATTCAAGTGCTGGGTAAGGGAAATTGAAAATACTTTTAGCTTTGAAAACTGATTGTGATGGAACTTACCTTAAAACCTAAGATTGTAGAGTTTTTATCAGTTCATAAAGTTAATGTCATATACTCTAGATAATGACTATAGATGAGCAGTTTCTAAGGCTACAATCATTGAAAATGACAAATCAAATAGCTGCCCTTTTAAACCTCTAAAGTCCAATGTATTCAATTTTCTTATTCAAGATGTGGTGTGAATGGTGTAGACATCAATAATTATTTTCCTAGTTTCCAACATGTGTATATTGTGAGGTCCCTCTAGTTAGTACAGATGAGTTTTGCAATTAGCTGTTAGATTACTCCACACCACATTTTAAAGACACCAGAAAATGTCTGGCACTTTGCTAGATTGAATCCAAAAACAGCACACACACAGAGTATTGTTAACTTTGTTTCAACATTTTTATCCATCAAGATTGTGTTTTTATGCTTCCTAAATTACGGTAATATGTACAAGCAAAAAATCAAGCTAACTTATGCTCTCCGAAGAGTTAAGATTTCATCGTTTGAATTTAGATAGCTTTAAGACTCCATACATCCAGCATTGTATTCTTGAGATGTAAGTTGCGCGAGCATGAAACCTTAGGCTAAATTTTTTTTTTTTAAAATGTAAGTTCCAACTTTTGATCATTGACTATATCTTCTATTGCAGGCCAATATCTGATGTTTTGAGTGATTTTAATATAAAAGTCGGATCAACCATTTTTGCTCTTGACAAGGTACAAAAATAAAGTGTGAAATCTTTCTTCCTCTCGTGTAATTTAATCTACCGCTTTTCATCATCATTGCATTGCTCAAGTTTATGGAAAACAGAAGTTGTGCAAAGAAATGGCTAGTCTAAAGTACATTGAAAAAGATTGATGTTTTAGCTATTATAAGTAGGCTACCAATATCAATACAACTGTGTTGAGGAGAAAAGAAAAATCAATAGCCAGATGCAAAAACAGAACTATAGAACTTAAGTTATGTGCTTCGTGTTAAAATTAAGAAAAATGAAAGAAGAATATATGTGATTGCTAATTTGTCATTATTTGTAGTTCCCTCTGGTTTTGCGAAGTGGAAGAATTAGAAAGCTGCTGCTAGAGACGAAGGATACAAAGGTTTCAAGAATCAATCTTACTGGTCTTCCTGGCGGATCTGATGCATTTGAACTTGCTGCAAAGTTCTGCTATGGAGTGAACGTTGAGATTACCATATCAAACGTGGTGTTACTCAGATGTGCAGCCAGGTTCATGGAAATGACAGAAGATATCTCTGAGAAAAATCTGAAAATTCGTACTAAGGTATTCCTTAAGGATACGGTATTTCCAAACATATCCAACTTAATATCTGTTCTTCATCGCTGTGAAACATTACTACAGGTATCTGAGGAAGTCAATCTTGTTATCCAGTTAATAAACACGATTGCAAACAATGCCTGTAAAGAGTAGCTAACATCTGCTTTGTCAAAGCTAGAGTATAATTTTTCACCCAAACCTATTCAGTGCGTTGATTCTGAGACACCATCAGACCAGTGGGGAAAATCACTTGCGGTGCTAAATCTAGTTTTCTTTCAGAGAGTTCTGTCGGCAGTAAAAATAAAAGGTCTTAAACAAGACATTATCAACAAAATTTTGATAAATTATGCCCAAATTCCTCTTTAGGGCTTGTTCATCAAGGACCCTCAGTTGGTTAAAAGAAGTTTCTTGGATTTGCAGAAAAGACAAAGGGTCATCGTCAAAACAATAGCTAGCTTACTACCAACACAATCCAGGAAAAACACAGTGCCAATGGCTTTTCTTTCAAGTTTGTTAAAATCTTCAATAGCATCATCAACATCGACTTTCTGCAAGTCTGATCTAGAGAGACGTATTGGTTTGCAGCTAGATCAGGCAATTCTTGAAGATATTATCATACCTGCAAATCCACATAGAAACAATCACAACCCTCTCTATGACATAGATTCTATCTTGAGGATCTTTTTCTTTTTCTTGAAATTGAAAACTTTTGCCCAAGAGGAAAAAGTTTATTCTTTAATTGCACTGATTAGATTATTAACATATATGCAACTCTTGCCTCATGGGCAAGACTTTATAAAATTGTTGAAATTGAAATTTTTTTCCCAAGAGGCAACAGTTTATTCTTTAATTGCACTGATTAGATTATTAACATATATGCAACTCTTGCCTCGTGGGAAAGACTTTAGAAAATTGTTGAAGTTGAAAACTTTTGCCTAAGAGGCAATAGTTTATTCTTTAATTGCATTGATTAGATTATTAACATATATGCAACTCTTGCCTCATGGGCAAGACGTAGTTAAGAAAATTATTAAAACTGAAAACTTTTGCCCAAGAGGCAAAAGTTTATTCTTTAATTGCACTGATTAAATTATTAACATATATGCAACTCTTGCCTCATAGGCAAGACTTAATTTAGAAAATTATTGAAATTGAAAACTTTTGCCCAAGAGGCAACAGTTTATTCATTAATTGCACTGATCAGATTATTAACATATATGCAACTCTTGCCTTATGGGCAAGAGTTAGTTTAGAAAATTGTTGAAATTGAAAACTTTTGCCCAAGAGGCAAAAGTTTATTCTTTAATTGCACTGATTAGATTATTAACAATGATAGTGAAGTTGGAGGCGGTATATAAGAGGGATAGTTTTAAGTATCTGGGGTCTATGATCCAGGGGAATGAAGAGATTGATGAGGATGTCTCTCACCGTATTGGGGCAGGTTGGATGAAATGGAGGCTAGCCTTGAGAGTTTTATGCAATAAGAAGGTGCCTCTCAAGTTAAGGGTAAATTCTATAGAGCTGTAGTCTGTTCGTCCATGTTATATGGGGCAGAGTGTTGGCCTGTTAAGAATTCTCACGTCCAAAAGTTGAAGGTGGCAGAAATGAGAATGTTGCGTTAGATGTACGGATTTACGAGGGCTGACAGGGTCTGGAGTGAGATTATTCAGGAGAAGGTGGGAGTGACTTCGGTAGAGGATAAGTTATGGGAAGTGAGGTTGATATGGTTTGTCCCTGTGATGAGAAGGGGCACGAATGCCCCTATTCGTAGGTGTGAGAGGTTGGCCTTGGAGGGTTTCAAGCGGGGTAAGGGTAGACCGAAGATGTACTAGAGAGGAGTGATTAGACGTGACATAGAGCAGTTACAGCCTACTGAGGACATGACCCTCGATAGAAAGTTTTGGAGGAAAAGTATTAAGTTAGAGGGATAAGGTGTGTGGTCGAGTCATAGTCTGTAAGTAGGAGGGTTAGGAGTAGCTTGGTTGGTAGTTTTAGATTTGGGGGAGGGGGGGTCTTTGGTTGGGTAATTGCATTTTTTTTTGTGGATGATGCTTCTCTGTTATTTTATCATTTTGCTCGCCTTTTGGTCTACGGTCCTTCATCTTGAGCTGGGAGTCTATCGGAAATAGCCTCTCTACTCCCTCGGGGATAGTGGTATGGACTACGTACATTTTACACTTCCCAGACCCCACTATGCGGGAGTATACTGGGTTGTTGTTGTTGTTGTATATGCAACTCTAGCCTTATGGGAAAAACTTAGTTTAGAAAATTATTGAAATTGAAAACTTTTGCCCAAGAGGCAACAGTTTATTCTTTAATTGCACTGATTAGATTATTAACATATATGTAACTGTTGCCTCATGTGCAAAACTTAGTTTAGAAAATTGTTGGAATTGAAATTTTTTGCCCAAGAGGCAAAAGTTAATTTTTTAATTGCACTAATTAGATTGTTAACATAAATGCAACTCTTGCCTCATGGGCAAGACTTTAGAAAATTGTTGAAATTGAAAACTTTTGTCCAAGAGGCAACAATTTATTATTAATTGCACTGATTAGATTATTAACATATATGCAACTCTTGCCTCATGGGCAAGACTTAGTTTAGAAAATTGTTGAAATTGAAAACCTTTGCCCAAGAGGCAAAAGTTTATTCTTTAATTAGATTGATTAGATTATTAACATGTATGCAACTCTTGCCTCATGGGCAATACTTAGTTTAAAAAATTATTGTACAGATGCTATACTATTTAAATTGAAAACTTTTGCCCAAGATGCAAAAGTTTATTCTTTAATTGCACTGATTAGATTATTAACATATATGCAACTCTTGCCTCATGGGCAAGACTTTAGAAAATTGTTGAAATTGAAAATTTTTGCCCAAGAGGCAACAGTTTATTCTTTAATTGCACTAATTAGATTATTAACATATATGCAACTCTTGCCTCATGGGAAAAACTTTAGAAAATTGTTGAAATTGAAAACTTTTGCCCAAGAGCTTATAGTTTATTCTTTAATTGCATTGATTAGATTATTAACATATATGCAACTCTTGCCTCATGGGCAAGACGTAGTTAAGAAAATTATTAAAATTGAAAACTTTTGCCCAAGAGGCAAAAGTTTATTCTTTAATTGCACCGATTAAATTATTAACATATATGCAACTCTTGCCTCATGGGCAAGACTTAATTTAGAAAATTATTGAAATTGAAAACTTTTGCCCAAGAGGCAACAATTTATTCATTTATTTCACTGATGAGATTATTAACATATATTCAACTTTTGCCTTATGGGCAAGAGTTAGTTTAGAAAATTGTTGAAATTGAAAACTTTTTCCCAAGAGGCAAAGTTTATTCTTTAATTGCATTTATTAGATTATTAACAATGGTAGTGAAGTTGGAGTCGTAGGCGGTTTATAAGAGGGATAGTTTTAAGTATCTGGGGTCTATGATCCAGGGGAATGGTGAGATTGATGAGGATATCTCTCACCGTATTGGGGCAGGTTGGATGAAATGGAGGCTAGCCTCGCGAATTTTATGCAATAAGAAGGTGTTTCTCAAGTTAAGGGTAAATTCTATAGAGCTGCGGTCTGGCCGGCCATGTTATATGGGGCAGAGTGTTGTCCTGTTACGAATTCTCACGTCCAAAAGTTGAAGGTGGCAGAAATGAGAATGTTGTGTTAGATGTACGGATTTACAAAGGCTGACAGGGTCAAGAGAGAGATTATTCAGGAGAAGGTGGGAGTAGCTTCGGTAGAGGATAAGTTGTGGGAAGTGAGATTGAGATGGTTTGGCCCTGTGATGAGAAGGGGCACGGATGCCCCAGTTCGTAGGTGTGAGAGGTTAGCCTTGGAGGGTTTCAAGCGGGGTAAGGGTAGACCGAAGATGTACTGGAAAGGAGTGATTAGACGTGACATAGAGCAGTTACAGCTTACTGAGGACATGACCCTCGATAGAAAGGTTTGGAGGAAGAGTATTAAGTTAGAGGTATAAGGTGTGTGGTTGAGTCATAGTTTGTAAGTAGGAGGGTTAGGCGTAGCTTGGTTGGTAGTTCTAGATTTGGGGGAGAGAGGTCTTTGGTTGGGTAATTGCATTTCTTTTTTGTGGATGATGCTTCTATGTTATTTTATCATTTTACTCACCTTTTGGTCTACGGTCCTTCGTCTTGAGCCGGGGGTCTATCGGAAACAACCTCTCTACTCCCTCGGGGGTAGTGGTATGGACTACGTACATTTTACCCTTCCCTGACCCCACTATGCAGGAATATACTGGGTTTGTTGTTGTTGTATATGCAACTCTAGCCTCATGGGAAAAACTTAGTTTAGAAAATTATTGAAATTGAAAACTTTTGTCCAAGAGACAACAGTTTATTCTTTAATTGCACTGATTAGATTATTAACATATATGTAACTGTTGCCTCATGGGCAAAACTTAGTTTAGAAAATTATTGGAATAGAATTTTTTTGCCCAAGAGGCAAAAGTTTATCTTTTAATTGCACTAATTAGATTATTAACATATATACAACTCTTGCCTCATGGGCAAGACTTTAGAAAATTGTTGAAATTGAAAACTTTTGCCCAAGAGGCAACAATTTATTATTTAATTGCACTGATTAGATTATTAACATATATGCAACTCTTGCCTCATGGGCAAGACTTAGTTTAGAAAATTGTTGAAATTGAAAATCTTTGCCCAAGAGGCAAAAGCTTATTCTTTAATTGGATTTATTAGATTATTAACATATATGCAACTCTTTCCTCATGGGCAAGACTTAGTTTAAAAAATTATTGTACAGATGCTATACTATTTAAATTGAAAACTTTTGCTCAAGAGGCAAAATTTTATTCTTTAATTGCACTGATTAGATTATTAACATATATGCAACTCTTGCCTCATGGGCAAGACTTAGTTTATAAAATTATTGTACTGTGATTATAAACATCAAATACAAATTATTACTAATATTCTTTTGCTCAACACAGGTTTCAATATGCATTTTTTGCTTATAGCTCTTCAATTATTGAGTTACATAGTTAGCCCAAATAATATTGGACCAACTAAAATAGGGACCTAGTTAATTAATACGTTGGTCTAATATGCGAATTTGTTACCTCTCTCGCCCTAGTATTATTGACATTGGCACTCCTTATTCTCGACACCAACTGATAAAGTTATTGTTTTAGAGGATACATATATATATATATATATATATATATATGAAGGCTTTTTAAGTGTGTCCACCAAGCTTCTAGTCACATTAGTTGTTAAGTGTGTTATGTGTCCAAGCTTCTAATCACTTAAGTTTTATATTGTTAAGAAGAAATTTTAACTTTCTAATGTTTGTATTCAAGAAAAAGTATGGAAAGCAAGATATTTCACAAAACACCAGCAATGTCAAACAATGTACATGAAAAAAAACAAATAAACACATGGTTCCCTCAGTAGCAAAAGAACTCAAAAACACCCTTCCCCCTTCCCCAGAGTTTGGGGCAACATATGTTGTGCACACATCAACAATTTTATTCAACACAACTACTAGCAAAGCATGTCGTTCCCCCTCATATGTTCTTCTTATCTTAGAACCAGGCTTCTAGAAAAAAAGAAGTTGGTTCATATCTTGCAGCATTGCCATATTTAGACGTATTGTACTTTTGGTGCACGCCAGTAAGCTTCCCAACCGCTGCCTTTTGATGGAAAGAAACCATCAATTTTGAGCACTCCCTATCGTAGAAAATAAGGCACACAATTACACATCTTTGTCAATTCGATAAAGGGATGTACATTTACAAGTATCTTTAAAAACAAAATATACTTACAAAATCTGATTCTTGCCGTAGTTGCTATGCTTCTCACAGGTTGCGTTCCACTCCCTGGAGACACCGAGAGTGCACTGAGCAGTAAAGACAACTGCAGCAACAAGCATTGATGATGGGAATCTAAGCATTTCATATTCAACCAGACATAGCTCGATTAAGAAGAAAGACACGACCTCCATCTGATTTAAACAATGACAAAAAGTTGTATGAGTAACGATTCAGATTGTTGCGTTACTTCTTTATGTGACAAAGACGTTTAACCGACCTTCTTATCAGACTGAGAGGCTTTAAGGAATCGCCGCATAAACACATAAGTTACAGGTACTGTCATGTTGAACTTTAAGGCATTAACCATCAACTTTTCCTGTGGATAAGAAAATGATTGAAATCATTTAGCTTGGAAGAACAAAATGGAGATACAAGTCCTGATAATATAATATTTTGGTCTTTAAACTAACCATTTCAAGCACTTCTTTTCTGACATAAGCCTTGTCAGAGATCAAAATTAGATCCTCCACTACTTAATGAAACCTCTTCATACTTGCAGGCAAGAAGCAAAGCTGTTATTCCAACAAGATGAAGTTTTTTCTTAATCACTGGCTGAACTGCCAGGAATCTATCGATGAGATTCATAGTCATATACAAGGTCTCCCCCATCAGTTCAAACTTGTAGTGAACCTATAAATTGGATTAGACGTTAAATGACACCTAAAATTATCACATTCTTCTTCATAAAACTCAGAAATGACATGCAACAACAAACACTATATACCTCAATCAGTCAGTCAATGAAGAGGCCTCTCATCCTCTCATTGATATCAAATTGTTGTTCCATATAGTTTGGAAGGACGCAGCCAGCGATCTGCAATTGAAAATGACATTAAAAGAAAGGGGTAAAAAATACACCTCCATTTCTTTCCAGATTTCCAATTAAAATTAAAATAGTAATCATCCTTGATAGAATAGCATCACAACAGAAACAGCCCAAGTATACCCTCCGTGTGTCTATATATCCTATGTTCTGCACTATTATTTTACTGACTAAAAATTGTAGTCTATATTGAAATTAGACTAGCTTTTTTTAGTAATTTGGCAATCTATTAAGCTTAATGAGATCCTATCCAAAAAGCATTAGATAATCAGTTGAAAAATATGGGACTTCTACTAACTCTACACGCCATAATCCTAATAAGCATGTACAACAACAATAACAAACCCAGTGTATTCCCACATAGTGGGGTAATGAGCATGTACAAGTTGTAAACAAAAAAAAAACTTATAACAAACAAATAGGGAGAGTGGAGATAACATCTCTACCTCAGCCTTCTTGTAGTAAGCATAGATGTCATCAATGTATTTCACTACAGTGAGTTCGTTCTTTTTATCAGAACTGTCTATGTCCATAACTGACCAATCTTTTGCATCTTCCATCTCAATTTCCTCATCCTGAATCAAAGATTTAACACATCAATGGTAATCCACAAGAATTATATTCATAACCAAGATATATAGATCATATAATCTTACCATCCTATCAATTTCCTCCATCATTACTTCAGTATGCAGCACAAACATTGGCACGTCAGAATAACCAGTGGCCTTGTAATCTTCAGCATCGATAATAATTCAGTCTTCTGTTTCATTTATAATTGGTGCCACTGGGATTGGTGTCTTTGTTATCTGTGGATATACAATGTTAACAACAACTCAGTTATAAAATAAATCAGGAGGGGATAGACACTGTACCTCAACTACTGGTTTCTGCTGTTTGTTCGCGATTTGTACAGCTAACTTCCTGAAATGTCAATAACCCCACATAAAAATTAAACATTACTCTATCTTCAACTCCAACTTTATAAATTCTATGGCTAAGTGCCTACTTAGTATCTTGCAACCAAGAAATGAGCTAAACCTTGTGATCGGACGATGAATCAGAACAGGATGGATCTTGTTAACAACATTTTCTTTGTTTCTACAATGAAATAAAAATAAAGTTAAAACAGGTAGACAAATCAAGATTAAACTAAAAATCGAATGACCCCCTTTCGCCCCTCTAACTATACACCTGGCTCTACTAGTGAATAGAAAAGTTACAGCTTTACACAAAAGTTACAAAGATAGCAGGTAGATATTAGCCAATCCAAATATAGATTAGGATAGCAGGTGATAATACCGTGTCATTCAAAGGTCAACCACAAGTTGAAAGTGAATAAAACCACTCCTTTGAATCCACAACACAAGAGCCAAACACTAAACATTCGGGCAACACATCTTTTCCTTTAACGTATATATTTTTGGAACTTAAAATACATGAAAAATGAATACAATTAGAATATATGTGTTACCATAAGTACAAAAATGACAAAATGAAAAGCTTAAAGATAGTAAACCTACCATTTTGACGTATTCAATCCACACTCGATGAACGCCCAAAAATCAGTGTTCAAGATCGACAGATTATCAAATGCTTCAATGTCACAGATGAAAGGATGCTTCTGATAAAAAATGGATTGCGAAGCATCCAAATCAAAATCTGCCACATATGGTACCGACGTTCTTCTTCTTACCCATCGTACTGTTCTCTGAATCAGTTGCTGGACCGTCCTCCGGATCACCAGCCGGAGATGAAGTCGGTGGAGTAGGAGGAGACATCATTGGAGTAGGGGAGCTAGCATCCGCAGTAGGTGCAGATGCATCAGGTGCGGGTGCTGGAGATGTCTCCGGAGCTGGTCCTGGTGCCGAAGGTGGAACTTTTCTAAACAATTCAATACGGAGGAGTATACTATCAACGGTGAAAATGCAGAACGGAGTAGAGTCGATGACAGTTGAAGCTACAATGCTAACCTGAATATGAAAATAAAATTAAAGAAAAAAATAAAAAATGAAAATAATAAAAAACAGAATAATAAGTTTAAAGGAAAAAATAAAAAAAGTGAAAAAATGTAAAAATAAAAGTAAAGGAAAAATAAAAAAATAAAAAATAAAATTTGAGAGATAAATGAGTATGAAAAGTTTAAAAATATATATTTGGGGTGTAGAGGGGCAAAATGGTACTTTTAGTACATTAAAAAGTAAGGAAGACTATTCTTCACAGACATTCTTATTTGGGGTCAAATATCTAAAGTCACTCATATTTGAATCTATGACATGCAATTTCCTGGAAAAAAATGTTATGGAATCAGCCCACTTTCTAAAACCAAAACTAGGTGTAAAAATGAACAATCTTCTTTCCTTTGCCCTTTTCATCCGAACTTGCCTTATTTGCTTCACCATGCTCCCCGACTGCAGTCGCTTCAACTCCCAGCTAACTCTTCTTCTGCTTTGAGTGACTAATACTGTTCCAGATGTTGTAGTGATGTTTTTCTTCACAAAAGTATTGTCAAAACACCAAGATAACTCTCGATTGGTATTCATTTTTGGCATTATGCTTCTTTTGACTCTTTTCTTTTCAGGTGGTTGGGATGTCTATGAGATGAGGTTGAAGGAGGAAACTGAGTTCGCATGTCTTCCACAGGTATCCCATTTCCTCATTCTTCATCCTTAAGATCCAAATAGAAGGTTTTGATTCCCTTTTTTGTTTTCTAGATGAGCACAAGAGAATTGTTTCCATTACTGATTTGGGCTTGTAGCTGACCTCCTAGGTTGAAAGAATGACATGACAATTTTTTCCTTTGTTTTTGGTGATAACGTTTGTGAGCTAACGTAGTTTAGACTACCTGATTTAGCAACTTTAGTTATTTCTTATATAAGGACTTGTTCTATTGTAAATTTATTTGCTGCTCAGAATCCACATCTTGCATGTCTAGGTTAGGCCGAAAACTTTCTGAATATGGCTTGATTCTTATGATTTTAATTCTCAAGTTTGGTTTTGCATCTTGTCCATGATAATTATTTTTCTGCCTGCTGGTGGTAATTGTTGGAAGTTGTTGAATATTTTTGTATCCTCTGATTCTATAACTAGATTAGCCAAGTAACCAGCCAGTGAGTTACCCACTCTCTCTATATATATGTGACTGTAGCATTTATTGTTGGCATGATCTTCTTAATTCCTCTACTAGTTCTCTTAGCTCCCGTGGTATCTGCCATTCATTTTTTATTATTTTCACCGTTACCAAAGAATTAGACTCAAATTCCATACCCATGTAATTCTTTGATGCACAACATCTTAGAGCTTCTAGGATTGTAGTCATTTTAGCCTCCATATTATTTGTCATTCCTAAGCTTCCAGCCTATGCATACACCATATCACCATCTTTCTTTCTCACAGCAAATACATATGAGCCACTTCTCGAATTGCCTTTACAAGCCCTTCTGTATTACATTTCATCACACCTTGTTTAGGTAGCATCCATTTAACTGCATAACTATACAACCTTGGTTTTTATCTTCTGAGTTTGGTCACCATCTCTGTCCAGCTATTCACGGTGTCTAACTGTCTATAATCCATGGAAATCTCATTCTTAGTATCTATTTTATAATAGTCATCACCTGGTGTATCATGCTCTCAAGACTCTGATCTTCTCCATGCTTTCTCTTATTTCTCATTTTCCACAAAATCCAAAAAATTATTGCCAACATGACTTTATAAACTTCCTGCAACTAAGTCTGTCAAAGGGGCAGGGCCGGGTCAACCCGGAACCGCCCATGTTAATTTACAGGGTCGTGGGCCGGTCTGGTTTCGGGCCTTTTTAAATGAGCCGGTCTGGTACCGGGCCCAACATTTTTTTTTGAAAACAAACCGGGACCAGCCTATTATACTTAAACCGGTTCAACCCGGGTCAACCCGGTCAAAACCAGGTCAAACCTAAAAAATAAGAAATTAAAATTTAAAAGTTTTTTCTTCAATATACACTATATATACCCACTTATATTTATTTTAAATACGTTAAACAATATACGCACAATATATATACACTATATATATTCTACATTAGAATTTAGAAAACATATACACATATACACATGTATACGATTATACGTTAAATATATATACTACTTTAGAGTCTCTAGAAAATATATACACATATATACGTACCATGCGATATATGTAATACTTTCAATAATATACATACAACATATACGCACTATATATATAGTTATATACTACTTTATAAAACATATACACATGTATACATTAAAACTTAAATATATATACTACTTTAGAGTGTATACAAAATATGTACACATATATATGTACGATTACGATATAATATATGTACTACTTTAAATAATATACATACAACATATACACACTATATATATACTACTTTATAAAATATATACACATGTATACGTTAAATATATACTACTTTAGAGTCTATAGAAAATATATACATATATATATGTACCATACAATATATGTACTGCTTTAAATAATATAGACACAACATATATACACTATATATATATTTATACTGCTTTAGAAAATATATACACATGTATACGTTAAATATATATACTACTTTAGAGTGTATACAAAATATGTACACATGTATTACGATTTAGAGACTATAGAAAATATGGTACTTAATATAATAATACTTGAGGTTTTGAACTTAAAAGAAATTTATTTTTTTCATCACGTGTATATATGTTTGTTATGTTTAATTGTCTATTACTTAGTGTAAAGCTTGATAGTAAATTAGTAATATATTAAAAATAAGTATTTAATTTAAACTACTAGAAATTCAATTTAAATGAAAAAAATTACAAAGTAAGGAGTGAATGAATGCTATATTTTATTGATTGCAAAATGATCCAAAATTTATAATGTACATGAATGAAAAATCTACAAATTTTGCATCATTTTTTCCAACTCATCCATGTTAATATTAACGGAAACTGGCATAGGATAGTCAAAATCAATGAGGGCAAAACCATGCATTGGACTTGATTGTGTTGAATTCTCCCTTGAAGTCATAATTTCTTCAAGATTCTGTTCATCTTTAGGCTCCACCTCCATTCCTTGATTTTTTTCGTTCTGCTCTAATCCAATCTCTAAGGCAAACTAGAACATTCATAGCATTGCTTCCCAATGAGTGTCGATTTTCTCCAAGCTATTATCGTCCCTGACTAAAAGTGTTCTTTGATGCAACGGTTGACATTGAAACATTCAATATATCTCTAGCTAATCTTGAAAGCACAGGATATTATCTTTCATTATTCTTCTACCAATCCAACGTGTTGATCCATCGTCTATGATCCTCTATCGGCGTTCGAAGATAATACTTAAACTCTTCCCGAGAAGTTGTTGTGTAAGTTTCTGCCTCAACACTGTTCCAAATATTTAAATCATAAAAGTGATCAGGAAAACCACTATGTGCCAGCCTTTTAGAAGATGATGGCTCATCGGAGGATGAGGAGCGACAGTTGGAGTGATATTTTTTGGTACAGCTATATCAAGTAAAGCAGCATAATGGTTATATAATTTTTCTATGTAAATGTTCGCATCACTCATAGCCGTATACAAATATGGTTGTTCTTCATCTTCAGCATTTATCTCTAAGTTAGAATAATTAAGAGAACTAAAGTGGCACATAGTATTATATTTCATACATGGATTTAGTATAGCACCAACTAAGTAAATAGGGGGAATAGAAAGAAAATATTTTTTAAATTTAGCAAACATAGCACCAACAACCTCTTTGTAACCTTTTTTATTCTTATATTCTTTGAGCAAAGCAGAAATATCATCTATCTATGCGAAAATATTACAAACAGTAGGATAATAAGCACCGAAAAATTCAACCGTTGCTATATAAAAAATTTCCAAAAACTTAATAAGATCATCAATTGCAGCCCAATCAGAATAATGTAGCATACATTCAGCCGAATCAGTAAATGAAGCACAATATTGGTTAAAAGTTAGTGTAATAGGAACTCTATAAGCATGAAAAGTTTTTAAATAATCATACGTAGCATTCCATCTAGTATCACATTCTTCAGGCATCAATATCGGTCTAAGTCCATTTTGTTCACATTTAACTTTAGATTCTCTAATTATTTTTTTCGATTATTTCTTTGAATAAAGCCAACAACAAGCCAAATTTTTTCAATATAAAACTCGAAAATTTAAGACCATCTCTTACAATTAAATTATATATATGACAAACACACTTAACATGAAATATTTCAGGTAACGGTAGAGAGATCAACTTTTAACTTTTTAATAGCAGTTTTGTTTTTAGAAGCATTATCAAAAGCAATACATAAGACTTCTCTTTCAATACCATAAAATTCTGCAACTTTACTAATCGATTCAGAAATAAATTCTCCAGTATGTCTACGATCTTCATCATACAAAAAAAATAGAATACGTTTTTGCATAACAAAATCACTATCTGTACAATGACAAGTAATGGTTAAATAATCATTTTTATCATTTTTATTAACAGCACGATCAAGATCAGAAGTTAGAGTCATTCTACATTGAATATTTTTTAACAATGTAGATAAATAATAAACATATTATGAATGAAGTCTAAAAATATCGGCCCGACAAGTACTTCTAGGAATACCATTAAACATAAGATTATAAATTTCTTGAATATAATGAATAAAAGCATCCGAAGAAGGAAAAGTGAAAGGCAAACAACCCACAACTATCATTTTTGCTATTTCCTCCCGGTTCCTCAATTTATTATAATTCTTAATTAATTGATCGGTTGTTGGGTTCATTCTAGTTTGTGTTGGCCTACAAACAGCCTCACCATCTTTGACAATAAGAAACTCTCTAGCGTGATTATCTTTTATATATCTTATTATCTCTTATATGCTCCATGTCATGGAGGGAGGTGATTAGACATGACATGGAGCAGTTGCAGCTTACTGAGGACATGACCTTATATAGGAAGGTGTGGAGGTCGCAGATAAAGGTAGAAGGCTAGTGTGAGTGTGTGGGTTGTAGCAAGCAGTCATGAGATATCTTGTGCAGCCGGGTTAATAATCCTAGGATTGTATACATAGGTGTCTTTGGTTTATGAATGTATGTTACTACTAGGTGGGTGTCCTATTCCCTAGTTTTTAGTTTTTATTTTCTTATTTCATGTTGCCCTAATTTCTCGTATTTCGTATTTCTCTGATTTCTATTTTATTATTTCTTACTCCTTATTTTTGTTATGTCATCCATCCCCTTATTTATTATTCTTTATCTTGAGTTGGGGGTCTATCGGAAATAGCCTCTCTACTTCTTCAGAGGTAGCGGTCTGGACTGCGTACATCTTACCCCTCCAGACCCCACTTTATGGGAATACACTGGGTTTGTTTGTTGTTGCTGTTGTTGTTGTTTTTGTCTCATTAACGAACCTGTATCCCCTTGATTGCCTCTTCTTTTATGCATGTTGATAAATATTGCATTGCACCTTAGTCTGTCCTTCTAAAGGTGTAAAAAATTTCCATGCAATACTAGTTTTTCTACGAGTTTTAGAGACAATGGGAGGACGGGGAGAAAGATTAACCGATTCAAATCTAACATTAGCATTTTCTATTGTGGGTGTCTCACCAATATTTTCATTATCTTTATCTAAATTAACCGCATCTACTTCATTTTCTTCTTCTATATCATAATTTTCTTGAGCTTCTAAATATTCATATCGTGAGCACCTACACCTCTTCTTTCTCAAAAGGTTGACTAAGCGGTACCTGAGGCACACGGGTATATCTATTACTTGTACTACCTCTACTGCCACTAATTCGCCTTTTACTACCACTTCCATGACAAAAAATTTTGATACTTTTACCGAGGTTTCTTAATTTATCCATAGTATAAATCAAACTAAAAAATATTCAAAAAAATGCAAAAATAATAAAAATAAATATTCAACAATTAATACACTAATTAAAAATTAAAAGTAAGAGATGGAACGACAATACCAAATTTTGGAAGTATCCGAAAGTTACGACTTTAGAAAACTTCCACTCGTATTTGTAATCGCAAAATTAAAAAATAAAATTGAGCACTTTAAGAGATATATAGAATCTTTGAGAGAGAATGGGAATTGTGTGGAAAATGATTTGAAAGTGTAGGTATTTATAGAAAATTTTTTGGATTTAAAAAAATATTTTAAATTAATTTTTTTTTTAAGAATTGGGTCAAATAGCTGTTGGAGCTTCCAAATGGCTATATAGCCGTTGGGCCCAATGGTTATTTGGCCCAAACGACTAGTTTTCAGAAAATAAAAAAATTATCGAGTTAGGAAACTGGTGGGCCTGGTCCGAGTTGGATCCGGGCTGGGTCAATCGGGCCCCAAAAAATTGGCCCAGCCCGTGGGCTTATTGGGCCGGGTCAAACCGGGCAGGGCGAGTTAAACGATTCGGGACAGGTCAAACCGGCCCATTTGACAGGCTTACCTGCAACTTTATGGGGGCCTCTTTATACCACCAGATCCTTATAACATATGCTAGCTGTGCTCCATCAATTGTGATACCTGCAAAATTAGCAAAATGCTTCCATAACTAGATAGCTATGGAGGTTGTTAGAAATAAATGCTCCATGGTCTCCTGATTGTATGCCTCACAACACCAACATCTTGATATAATGTTTATTTTCATCCTTATCAGATTATTATTTATTGCAATCCTCCCCTTCCATGTTTTTTATAGAAAAAAGCCCATTTTAGTAGGAAACCATTTGTTCCGAATCTATTTACAATCTTCACTTTTGTTTTCTTCTTTTTGAGTAATGAAGGCTACTTTTCCACTCTGCAACACCTTCTAGAAACCAGAGAACATTTTCTTCTTCGCGCTCTCAACAAAATCACTTCCATGAATAACGTTCCTACACAATTACGAATATCCTCAAACTTATGCTTTTTTTTAAGAACCAAACAATTTGAAGAAAATATGAAAGTTGCAGATGTTCTGTTTTTTTTTGTTATGTCCATTGTGTCAAATGTTTATAAGCAAGACTAGTTACAACCAAAAATAATCAAACAGAAACTAGAAATGTCCTGAATGATATCACTTTGTCGGATCACAATAGATATGTTGTTGATGTTGCACAATGTAATGGTAGTCTTGTCCAACGTTCCCATGGTGATTGACATCGTAGCCCATACAGGAATCTTACATTTTTAGATATACAAAATCATAACCATGCCTCGAATGCAACTTTATGACAAAGCTAGGCCTAATAATAATCTCCTCTAGTTGGCAAATCATTAGATTAACGCAACAACCAATTTTTCGATTCTGTAAGAAGTAAACCGAAGTCATTATTGGTATGAAGATTTAAAGTGTACGTTGCTAAGACTCCAAGGTTAACCTCAAAGTGTAGCGGTCCAACCAGTCAAGAGAAGAGACAAAGAGCTCTTCCATATCCTCAAACTTATGGTTACCAGGATAATGATAAATAATATCAATACATAAGAGCGGAATCTAAAAGGATCCACATATTTTTCAAGATAACATGCAGACCGAAGAGCCTAAAATGAAATTTAATAGTTTACACTCAATCTAACAAAGATGAGGATTGCTATCGGTTATGTTCTCTATATACAGCTAGAGGTCCCGAGACAACGATAGACTGGCCTACAAGGATGAGGATTGCTATCGGTAACAAAAGGAATCTTCTTTCTGCATACCAAAGAACACATAATACATGGGAATATTACATCAAGCAACATACTGCTTGATGATCAAAACAACCCAAAGATTACAGATGCGGGACTCTCCAGGATTATGACTACTGCTGGAAACACCAATATGATCGCCACTGCAGGCACACTAGGTTATTGTGCACCAGAACTCTCCAAAATCAAGAATACAAGTACCAAGACTAATGTCTATAGTCTTGGAGCGATCATTTTGGAGCTCTTGGAAAATCCCCTAGCGAGGCTACGAATGGTCTTGATTTGCCATAGTGGGTAGCTTTCACTGTGAAAGAGGAGTGAACTAATGAAGTGTTTGATGTTGAACTTATGAGGAATGTACCTAATATTAGTGATGAGTTGCTTAATACATTGAAATGGCTTTGCACTGTGTCAATCCCACATTAGCTGCTCAGCCGAAAGCTCCGCAAGTACTACAAAAATTGGAGGAGATAAAACCATACCTGATGTTGGACTAAGGGTTTTTGGAATTTTAGGTTATTTGACGATAGTGTGGGAAGATAATGTTCTATTAAATGGGTGTAAGTCTGATATTTAAAGGATCGGGTATTAAATGGGTTTCATATTTTTTATTTTAATTAATATTGATTTATTTTACTTAATGGCATGGACCTCTAATAAGAGGCCATGTGGCAAAGTGATTTTTAAAAATCACCGTTAAAAAGTAATGGTATGGATGAGCCGGTTTTGTAACGGTGCTGGCATGAATGAGCCTAACTTTTAACGGATGGCATAAATGAGCCATTTATGATAGTTCAGTGGCATATTTGAGCCTTTTCCCAATTGGAATTATCTGATGCGTACTTTCAAGTGGGATTCATTATTTTCCAGAGAAAGACACTTCAATAACAATAACATGTATATCACTGCCTGCTTTGCCACTCAATTTTTTTTGGGAAGGAGACAATATTCTCACTAGCTATTGCGGTAGAGAAACCATTACAAGTGGGTATGGCCCCATGCAACAAAGCGAGACCTAGTTTTGCTAAGTCAAAGTTGAGGTGGATTTGCTAGGAGATTTCCCTAAAAGAATCAACATTGGAATAAAAATTTTTTTGGAGAAATTGTAGCAAAGTGGATACAAATCAAGTATGACTATCTTTCAAAGTATTGCAAAAACTGTAAACTACGAGGACATAATGAGAAAAAGTGTTTTATTCTACATCCTGAATTATATTCAAAGGAGCAAGAATCCGACAATGAGGGATAAAGCAAGCAAATTAAGGATAAGGATCAAGAAAAGAGGGAGGAAAAAACAAAACAGTATGAGAAATGAAAGACTAATGATAATAAATTTCAGGAACAAAGGCAAAAGAATAGAATAAGAAGAGGTAGAAATCATCAAAAAGAAGGTACAATAGTATGATGGAATCAAAGAGACAAAAATAATGAAGGTGAAGCAGTTAAAAATACCAACAATTTTGATGTTTTAGAGAATGAGAGTGTGAAGGATGATCAGAAAGAAGAGGGAGCTGAAGAAGATGATAGAGAAAAAAGGCCACATATCACAAAAAAGAGCACTAAAATGGGTGGAGGAAGCTTTTGATAAACAGGTTAAGGAGCAACAAAATACAACAAAATATGCCATTGACCTGAATAAAGTTCCTCAGAAGGACTAACTGTTCATAATATATCCGAAGAGCAAAAAGATGCTGGAAGAAAATCCTTTAGTGGAGAAGGAGATATAGTGAAAGGTTAGAAGGATCGTGATGATCAAAAAAATAATGAACAAAAAGAAGTGAATGGATCACCAACAAAAAATCAAAAAATTAACCGAGGAAATCCATCGGAAGACAGTATAGGAAAATAACCTAAGGAGGTGGCTGAGTCAACAAACAATGAAATTACTTCCCAACTTCAAATAACACAAGGAAAAGGGGACAAAATAGACAAAAATGAAGAAGAAGATATTCAGGAAAACATTGTTGAGGTTAGTAAGGGAATTTTTCCCCTAGACATGAGAAATAGCTTAACAAAGGTAAAAGAACCAACAACGTAGTAATTGCAAGGACAACAAGGAGTAGCTCCACTAGAACACTGTTGGTTAAGCAATGATTGACAAATCATTATTTTGAAATATAAGATCAATCAATACTCAAAATTCCTTTAAAATATTGATTGATTTAAACAGAAGAAACAAATATGCATACATAACCCTATTTGAACCTTTGCAAGGGCCTCAAGATATAGATGAATATAGAAGAAGATTTGAGATAGAATTTCTGGAATCATGAATGGAATGAAGATCTAACAACTTTTAACAGATTACCATCAAATTTTTACACTACATGATGCAAAAAGTTTTCTAGATAGCTATATTATATGCAAGGAGTAGTGTCATTAAAAGGCTAGAGTTATGAGAAGATATTGAGGAAAATGGTGAAAATATCAAAGATCTATGGATAGTTGAAGGTGATTTCAACTCATATTTGATTATTTAGAGAAATAGGGTTGCATTCCAGTTATTTATAATGAAACTATTGATTTTAGTCAATGTGTGAACACTTGTACTCTCACAAATTTGAAATACACATGAAGATAGAGTCATTGAAAATAAAAAATTTGTAAGTGAATTTCCCACTATAGAAGTACAACATTCAATTAGACAAGGCGCAGATAATGCTCCAATATAATTGTGTCGCAATACAAATGTAGAGAGGGAAGCCAAGCCTTTCAAATTTTTAAACTTCTAGACCAAACATGATTCTTTAAGAAGGTGGTCGAGAAAGTATAGAATACAGAGATACAAGGTTATCCTTTTAAAGTAATGCATGAGAGTATAAAGGCCCTATATAAGGAGTTAGTGAAATGGAGCAAGGAGACGTATGTGGACATTTTTCAAAAAGTTGCCACCATGGAAGATCTTGTAAAATTGAAGGAGATGTAATTGGAGATCAATAACATAGAGGCAAGCAAAATGGAATTGAGGAATGTAGAGAATGAGTTGATGCGACTGTATAAATAGAGGAAGAATACTAAAAACAAAATGTTGAAATGACATGGTTCAAAGTGGGTGATTGAAATACCAAATTCTTTCACTCATATGTCAAAGGAAGAAAAAAATTAAGAATAACAGAGATAAAAAATAGTTAGGGTATTTTTTTGAAAGAATCACAAGAGATTGGTGAAGAAGCAATCAATGCTTTTACTGAATAATTCAAAAAATAGGTACTGATATAGAATATTCCATGATTAATTGCTTACCTAAAATACTCATTGATGAGCAGAGAAGTGAAATCAACAAAACCTTGACTATTGAAAAAGTAAAAGTTGTTGTTTCCTTCCTAAACAAGGACAATGCTAGTGGTCCTGACGGTTTCTCGGGTGAATTTTCTTAAAATCGTTGGGACATTATTAGACATGGTAAGTGTTGTAATGGCATTCTTTGTTCTATGGATCTTCCTAAATATATTACGCATACCAACCTAGATTTAATCCCTCCCAAAAAAGTGGAAAAAATGATTGATTTATGGACAATCAATCTCAACACTTATATTACTAAGGTCATATCCAAGGTCATTCACGAAAGAATAGTGGTATCTTTATCAAGCATTATTTTAAAAAATCAAACTAAATTCATGAAAGGGAGGAGTATTACTGAGAATGTACTGCTAGCACAAGAAATCATTAGAGATATCAACAAAAAAAATAAGCACCATAATTTGGTTGTTAATCTGGATGTGGCAAAAACTTATGATAGAGTTTCTTAGATTTATTAACAAAAATGTTGAGGAAGTTTGGTTTTTCTGAAGAATGATAGACATGGTCTGGAGGTTAGTATCAAATAACAGGTATTATATACTAGTTAATGATAATTCTTTTGGATTCAACTCTTCAAGAGGGTTAAAACAGGGTGACCCTTTATCCCCGACTTTGTTCATAATTGTTGTTGAAGTTCTGGCAAGATGTCTAAATAAGCTCAATGAAGATAATGATTTTATAGGTTTTGGATAACTAAAGTGGAGTGAAAGGATAAATCATATTTCCTACACTGATGATACAATACCTTTTTGCTCAGGACATAAGGGTTCAGTAAGGAAGATGATGAAAGTGTTACAGAAATATGAAAAAGTTTTTAGTCGGTTAATCAATCTATCAAAAAGTTCAATTTATCTGTATAAGAGAGTTCCAGTAGCAGCCAAGTAAAGATTGAGAAGATTAACTGGCATTGCTATAGGAAACTTTCCACTCACTTACCTAGGGTGTCCAATTTTTATGAAAGACAAAAGAAGATACATTTTGATCAAATCATCACTTAAGTGGCAAAGAGAATAATTTCCTGGCACAGTAAGCTATTGACTTATAGGGGAAGACATATTTTACTATGCAATGTGTTATAATCAATGCCAATATATCTGATATCTGCATTGAACCCTCCAAAGAGAGTAATTTTTCAGATATACAAACTTATGGTAAGATATTTTTGGAAAGAACAAGTGGTTCAAAGGGAAATGGGTTGTATGAAAGGATCTATGTTATCCAAAAGAGGAAGGTGGATTTGGTATTAGATCTTTGTATACAGTATCTGAGGCACTTTTTGCAAAACTATGGTGTAATTTCATAACCGCCACTGGATCTCTATGGAGCCACTTCATGAGGAATAAATATTGTAAGAAGAAACATCTTGTGATTTTCCAAAGCTTTGGACTCTCACGTATATGGAGAAAAAATCTACAGGTTAGAAAAAAGGTTGAGCATAACATACACTAGCAATCAAAGAAGGTGCGGTCAACTTTTAGTTTGATAATTGGACAAAGTTAGGAGCTCTATATTTTCTGGAGGAAGGTAATAACAGTGGGGAGGAAATGGAAGTCAAGGATTTTATTACAGAGAATGGGAGATGAAATGTGGGCAAGCTCGGAAATTAAATCTATGAAGATATGATAGGGCATATAGTAGAAAAGGTCAAACCAAGCATTAAGGAAGTTGATAGAGATAAAGCATGATGGATGACTACTTATGATGAAACTTTTTTGTCAAAGATGCATATTAACTCTTGGATCTATGAGTAAAAAAGGTTTTATGAGTGTTGTTTGGTACCTTTTGTTTGGCTTCAACTTGTGAAGTTTTGAGTGTTGTTTGGTACCTACTCACGCAGACACTATTTATGTGTATATATGAATGTTTTTCCAGAAATATGTGGACTTAGATCCATTGGAAGAGTAATATTAAAGTGGGTTAAGGTGATAGGTTGGGTGTGGGTGAATTCTTTTTAATGGATCAAAAATTTTTAGTGTGTCCAATTTAATGACGTGAACCTCTAATAAGAGGCCACGTGACAAAATTATTTTTTAAAAACCACAGCTAAAAAGTAATGGCATGGATGAACCGATTTTATAACGGCGATGACATGAATGAGCCTAACTTTTAACGGATGGCATAAATGAACCATTTTTGATAATTCGGTGGCATATTTGAGTCTTTTCCCATCCCAATTTCTAAGAGCAATGTAAAATATTGGCTTTGATAATAGATTCACATAGTCCTCCAATCTTGATGCTCTAATAAGAACATACCTACTGCATAATAGCATAATATTTACATCACCTTTGAGTCCACATTGTTTTGAAATCAGTTTACATAATTCTTGTATATTTGGCCATCCATATTAGAATTTTCCAACGACTGCATATTCTAATTATTCATTCACGATCATCCGTGATATCTCCTCTTCCTCTTATATAAATCTAGGTTCTCCATGCAGGTACATAAGGGGTTTCAGAGGTAATAGTGTGTGAATAACCTATGCGGGCTATAAAGTAGCAGAATAATTCATATCTCCTTTTGCAATATTTATTAGATTTAAGTTACCATGTTGAGCAGCCTCCGATAGAGGCTGCCTAACGGCCATGTTGGCCATTGCCGATGATGATAAGGTTTTCGAGCTAGGGTTTTTTCAAGCAATTAAACTTTTGGTATCTTAACAACATTGATAACCAAACTCAAAAAAGAAAAGAGGTTATTTTTGTCTTTTTAACTTGGGTGGCACCGTTTTCTATTACTCTTTTTTTAGTGAGACAAGAAAATATTTTTAAGTGAAAGTAACCTTAACAAGAATGAGTATTTATACTAATTTAGAGGGACCATCACATTTTGAAGTGCATCTCCTCAGATAAGATTTGTTCTGTTTTTCTCTTAATATACCTAGAAGAGAAATCATAATTTTATGAAAGCTATTATAAGGACTGAGTGGTTTCTCTAGCCTTTCTGCCCTTACCATATTATATAATTTAAGAGGCCATTATACTTTTCCATGAATTCAACTTCAAAAAAAGAGTAATTTCTTAGAAATAAAAATATTAGAATCATATGCAAACTCATACTATAGGAAAATAAAAAAGGCCAATCACTTTTTTCCGCTCTATGTTGCAAATTTCATCGTTGAAAAAAATAATTGATCTTTAACAATTTTCGTTGAATTTAATTTTTAAAAAACTTTCATCTTATTTCAGTTAATTATTGTTTATATGGTCGAGCAAATTAAATCATTCTTTAACCCATTTTTTCCCAAAAAATATTTACTTCCTCCATCTTGTTGCTACGGTTGTGCTTTATTTTTCATTAAGAAAAATAAAAAGTACAAATATAATTTATTAATTTATCTATATATATCATATGCATTTTTAGAAATGAGTAATATTAAAAAAACATATTTCTATAATATTAAGAATGTAATAAAAAATAATTATCAACTTTAGTTTTGAATTTCTAAAGTAATACGTACTTTGAGACAATTTCCTAAACTAAAGTGACTGCTAAATGAGACATTTAGAATATCATTTCAATTGATTTCATCATAATCAGAGACTAGAATTTTGTTCTTTCCCCCCAAAAAAACAGAATGTCCATGCTTTGTCTTGTGGCATAGCATGGACAAGCTAAAAGAAATATCAAAAGGTCGAGAAAAATATTAAAAGCAAAAAATACTCCTTTATTAAAAAAAATTACTGCAGCTACAAACCTGAACATATGCTTTTCATTTGACTATTTTAATCAATTATTTATGTCAACCCTACACTATGATTCTTCTTCTTTTATGAAATCTTGAGTTAGATGAACACTGCTCTGTTGCATGATGAAGTGATATTTTCCTCTTGTGAAAGCCAATATCTCACTTTTAAAATAGAGTCGAGATGTGACAGTGTACACCTGACCTCATAGTTAGGTTAGTCATTGGTTAGAGGGAAACTGACCTATCATAGTAGACTGGAGGTAGTTGGGAATGTCATGTAAAAGTGGACCAAAGGGGATCCTATCCTAAAGGAGGAGGAGAGTAAAAACTAGCTTTAAGGGTGGAATCAAATTATAATGAGATAATTAATGAGATAAATGTTTGTTTCACTTTATCCTTTAAATAATTATATCGAATAAAGATAAATAGATCCATTATTCTAGGAAGCAAGCATCACAGAGAATTGGCAGGGCAACTCAACTAGTAAAAAAGAAAAGGATACAAAAGCGAGAGGCTCATAAATGCTACTAGTGCAATGACTAGTCTAATCTTTTTTCTCTATGTCCGGATATCAATCTCAGTGACTGATTGCGTGAGAAAGGATTGAACTAGAGACTTCATGATTTGATTCCTCTTCTTCCACAGAGTGCTCATGGATAGAAAATAGATATACGACAAGCGTGATTGTTGGGATGGTTTTGGCGATTGACATGACATATGAAACATGTTAGTTGAAGTGGTCTACTGAACTGGGGTATAGAGTCAAGGTAACACAAGATCGTTACTGTACGATGAAGATAAGATGAATTCTTGACATCAGGACTTGATAAAATCATTATGATTGATCATATGCAAAAAGGAAGAAGTAGTGTTTGGGTACAACAGCTAAAGATAAGTGAAAGAAAGAGTTTCACTCAGACGAGGAGATTGACTTTAAAAAGAACTTTGACTTAGCAACAAACTCTGATGAGTTAAAGAATCTAACTAAAGATAGAAGATAGATGACATAAAGGACTATTTGAAGAGTTATTGTTAAATAGAGGAAGTGACACTGATAGTCACTCATGCACTTACAAAGATAGCAACATCGATAAATTATCTCTGAAGTCCCAATGCTTGAAGAAGTTGTAGTTGAACCTGTTCCTAATACTTTGAGTTAAGGAGTCTTAGATTTTATATATTAAGTTGGTTATTGAGTTGTACTGTTTATTTATTTCTAGTCTTAGTGAAGTATAAACTGAGTTAGGAGTATTGTCTTCAAGTTGGGTAACTCAAAGACTTAGGAACACTTACCTTGGGAAGGTTTGTGTTTTGTATAGTATAAATTAGAAGTTTATAATTCCTATTTTACAAGACTTGTAATTTATTGATTGTTGAGGCTCAAGTAATTTAGTGGAGTTGGGGTCAAATCCTATAGAGGTATAGGTCATGAACTTTTACACCTCTTTGAGCCGGGTGTTTTCCACATGAAAATTCACTGTGTAATTTACTTATTGTTTTAGCTAGTTTGAAATACTTTAGTCAACCTATTTCATTGATAGGAAACAACTAGGCTAAAATAAGGTAACAAGTAGGAAATGTACTCTAACAAGTGGTATTAAAGAGAGATTGTCTTAAAAAGGGCTAGCACCTAAGACAGAGATCACTATGATGAATTTTGCACCACCTGCTGGTCATAGTGAAGGTCAGTCCACTACTAGAACTCCACTCTTTGATGGATCTCACTTCATTTGGTGGGAATCCAGGATGGAAATGTTTCTTCAAGGTGAAGATTATGAGTTATGGGATAGGATCACTGATGGTCCAACTATTTCAATGAAACTGGTTGATGGTGAACAAGTCAAGAAGGTGAGAAGTGAATTTATTGTCGATGATTTGACTTCCTTAAGAAAGAATGCAAAGGCTAAAAATATTTTATTGTGTGGACTAGGTCTAGATGAGTACAATAGAGTGTCAAACTATACCACTGCCAAGTAAATCTGGGATGTCTTGGTCAATGAACATGAGGGCACCACTTAAGTAAGAAAATTCAGAATTACTCTTTTTTTTTACTGAATATGAGGCCTTTAAAATGAAGGAAAATAAATATTTTCATGAGATGATGACAAGACTTACCATTTTAAAAAATGAATTAACCTCATTGGGTAAAGTCATTCCTCTTGAAAAACAAACTAGAAAGGTGTTGAGGGTATTTCCTAAGTCTAAATTGGATGTCAAAGTCACTGCCATTAGGAAAGCAAAGGATCTTACAAATATAACTTTGGATGAACTAGTGGGAAATCTGAAGGCTTATGAAATGCAAATTGATGAAATTAAGAAGGAAGTAGAAGATCCTAAGAAAATACTGGACTTGAAGGCATCTGACAGTAATGAAGAAATTAAACTAGATGAAGAACAAGTTGCATTCATAACTAAGAACTTCAGTAAATTCTTCAAAAAGAAGAAAGGAACATGTAGAAAAAACTATTCCAATGACAATTCTACTGGATGTTACAAGTGTGGTAAAACTGATCATCAAATCTGGGACTATCTTGTCTAGGAAATTTAATGGAAAAGGGAAAGAGCTGGGAAGGAATTGAGGGAAAAGGCCAAGAAAAAAGAGAAGGAATAATATGTTATGGTAGCCTCTTGGGGATCTGATACAGATGAATCAGATGATGATGAAGAAATTGATGAAACTGCACTCATGGCCATTAGAGATTAAGACTTAGAAGACGAGGATGACACTTATAAGGTAAGTGTTCTTGAGCTTAAAGAAAATTGCATTTATTTTCAAAAAGAAAACTTGTTTCCTTAATGAGTGCTCTAATTGATGATTTCTAAGAATTAATCTCTAATAGGGATGAATTGTTCAACAGTCTTGCAAGTCTAAAATTTGAATTTATTGATCTAGAAGCTTGCAAAAAAACTGTTGAAAAAAAGAACCACACTTTGAAGGAACGGGTTGATCGACTTGATTCTTCATATCTGACTCTAAAATCTAAAATCTTAAAACTGACTACTTTTGTAAAAGGGAAAAAGGTCAAAAGTGAAGAATAAGAAAATGTTGAACTTGAATTGATGAAGTTCAAACAAGAATGTAATGATGAAAAAAAGAGGTAAACAGATTAAGCCAAGAGGTCTATAAACTGAAACTTGATCTTGAAAGGGCAAACAGGTGGGAAAATTCTTCAAGAATTATTCATCAATTAAGTGAAAAACTCATAGTGAAAAGGTTGGACTGGGGTTTTACAAAAGCTTTAAGGTTACTCAGGATTTGTGCTATATATGTGGTAATTATGGACATCCAACTACTGAGTGTCCAGTTGTTGCTGAAAGTAGATCAAGGAGTATAAATATGGAAAAATGATCTAACTCCATGGTAGTCCAAACTAATAAAAAGAAAAATCAAACTGGTTAGAGGAATAGGTCGCTCAACCTATTGCCTCAGTAGGCTAAAAGAAATTTGATTCATCTGTTTACTCATAAGAAAGGACCCAAGCTTGTCTGGGTTCCTAAATCTAACCCCTGATCTTCTTTTGCTGGTGAGAGTGAAAGGAAGAAAGAAGCACTGATATCTGGATAGTGCATGCTCTAGACACATGACTGGTGATAAAAAAAATTCCTTTCACTCTCCAAAATAAGTGGAGGGGGAGTATCCTTTGGTGATGACGAAAAGGAAAACATTGTAGGAGTTGAAAAATTAGAACCTCCAAATCAAGGGTACTGAAAGATGTCTACCTTGTAGATGGAATGAAGAACAACCTGCTCAACATATCACAACTATATGATAAAGGTACAAAGTAATTCTTACTTCTGCAGGTGTTAAGGTCATAAGAATGGATACTAAGGAGGTTATGCTTACGACAAGGAGACACAGAAATGTGTACAAAGCTGATATAATAAACATGCTAGGAACAAGGCTGACTTATTTGAGTGCAATAGAGAATGATCCCCTCTTTTGGCACAGAATACTTAGACATGCAATTTTGAAACAATTAAACAAACTTTCTTCCAAAAATATGGTGATGAGGTTGCCCAAAACCATGTTCAAAGAAGAAAAGATTTGTAGTTCTTGTGTAAGTGGAAGCAGGTAAAGTCCTCCTTAAAATCAAAGAACTATGTCAACACAACCAAGTGTCTTGACCTGATCCGTATGGATGGATCTTTGTGGACCAATGAGACTTTAAAGTAGAGCAGAAAAATGTATGTCTTTGTGATTGTTGACGATTATTCTAGATTTACCTGGACACTTTTTTTGCCTTCCAAAAAAGATGCTTTTGATTTCTTTTCAATATTTATTAAGAAAATAGAAAAGAATCTTACCACTTCCCTAATTTCATAAGATCTGACCATGGTACAGAATTTAAAAATGCCAAGTTTTTCAAATTTTATTCCACAAATGGTATAGATCACAATTTCTCTGGTCCCAGAACACCTCAGCAAAATGGAGTAGTGGAAAGAAAAAATAGGACTTTGAAAGATATGGCCAGAACAATGATACTTGAGGAAATCTTGCAAAAAACCTTTGGACTGAGGCAATCAGTACTACTTCATACATTATTAATAGATGTATGATTAGGCCTATTCTAGAGAAGACTCCCTATGAAGTACTAAAAGAAAGAAAACTAAATATCTCTCACCTTAGAACTTTTGGTTGCAAATGTTTCATTCATAATAATGGAAAATAAAATTTGGAAAAATTTGATGCTAGAAGTGATGAGGGAATCCTCCTAGGATATTCACATCATAGTAAGGCATGTAGGGTCCAAGAAATAGAACAAATTATGTTGAAGAAAGTGTGCATGTAGTATTTGATAAATCTTGTGCTAAGATTAATCTGCAAGAAAAAAGTGATTCTGAAGAACAGGTTAAGAAACATGTTGAACAACCCGGTCCATCGACTGCAAAAACTGAACCTGGAGGCACCTCAATAGAGGGAACTGATACTGGAGAGATGTTGATAGGAGAAACTGAACCACCACCAAACCCTTCTCAAGTCACTCATTATGATCCCAGTAACTTACAATAACTGGTTCCAAAAATATACAAGTATCAGGGGTCTTATTCGATAGAGAACGTTCTCAATGACCTCACCTCAGGAATCACCACAAGATTCGGACTAAGAAGCATGCATGCCTTCAAAACCTTCTTATTTATGATTAAACCAAAGAAAGTAGATAAAGCACTTCTTGCTACGATTGTATCATAGCTATGCAAGAGGAGCTAAATCAGTTTAAAAGAAGTAAGGTTTGACACTTGGTTCCACCTCCAAAAGACAGAATTATAATTAACACTAAGTGGGTATACAGAAATAAAGTTGATGAAGATGGAACAGTTACAAGGAACAAGGCAAGATTGGTGGTCCAAGGATACAATCAGAAAGGAGGCATAGACTTTGATAAGACTCTTTGTAATGCCCCGAGTCTGTACCCCAGACGCTACATGGTGCTTACGATCCCGAAGGACCACAGGCTAACCCATAACTGATATCTGCTGTGAGCACTGAATAATAATACTGTAATAAATGGAAAAAATAGGTTGAAATGCCATGAGGTTCAAAGTCTAAATTACTGAAAAATAATAACATTTGATAAACATCTAAAATCTGAATACTGTCTGAACTAGTCTAGTATGAAAAGCCTCTAACTAAACTGTCTGAATGTGGAGTTGATAGGACAAGCCCCAAAATAACTCAAACTACTGAACTACTGATAACTGATAACTAAAATAAAATCATGCACTCGATAGATGAGGAATCACTACTGAAACGGTAGCTGATAACTGAATTTATCTATGCGCGATCAGGAACCTAAGCGTCTGAACCTATGATATGAGACATCATAGCGCAAAAAAAGGTATGCATCAGTACATGGAATGTACTGGTATGCTAGATGAGGTAGGTTGATATGCATGAGTTCATATGCATGAACAAATAACTGGTTGGGTAGCATGACTATAACTGAATGAGAGTACATGTTTAATTGAAACTGATGAAACACTGGTTATGCAATACTGTGCACATATCTACATATACTGTGTCTGAGATCATAGTAACACTGAGTACTGAGTTTTGATAATTGAATGACTGATGTTTGAGTTTACTGATAACTGTATTACTAATACCTGGATGACTGATTCTAACAGTCCTGATTCTGTAGAACTAAACTAAGTTCTATATTGAGTTGGGTGACTATGTCTGACAGTCTTGATTCTGTAGAACTGAATTGAGTTCTATATTGAGACTGAGACTGAAACTGTGGGAGGTAATCATCTAACCGACATGCCCCTTCGCTGAATTGATTTGGGATCCAACCTATAACCTCAGTTGGAAGGGTATCAGTACCGTGCCACGGGTAAATACAAGTGTTGAGTCAGCCTCATCTGGAAGGTGCTTTAAATGAGAACGGCGGTTCCCTTAACTGGTAAGTAGAACACCTTATCAACCCTCAACTGGCAAGTTGATGTCTCAACCTACGCTGGCTATGTAGTTCTGGAACATAAGGACTACTTCTAGGGATCACACCCTCTACTGGCAGGTGAGTCCCCATCCTTGGGTTCACTCGGTGTTGAATCCTACTCCCAACTGAATAGATACTGAACTGATTTCTAAATTGTTCTAGGCTAGAATGAATTATTACTGATCGTATTAACTAACTGAACTGGACTGAGTTCACTGAGTATTGTAACTGATTGAGTGTTTTGAGTTCTATTTGCTGACTGGATATACTGAGTTTTATACTAACTGAATACTACTGTGCGTGACATCACTGAGACTATTCTGAAACTACTATAATTCTAGGTAAAAAGCTAGATTGTCGGGTATTTGATTCCCTCAGGACTTGATAACATGAAAAGGAAAGCATAGCATGATCTTAAAAAGCATTAGAATGGTCATAACTCATTCATAGACATTTTATCAATCACTTGTAAGACATAAGCTTGTACATATGCTAACATGTCATGATTTACCCATTAAATCCACATGAGCAATTTATCAAACACTTGGGGAACATAATCTATACACATAATACAAATCAACATGTAGGCATCATGATTTACAGTCCAAACTTACAAATTCAAGGGCTTTAACATGAATTCGTATAATACTACATACATGTCAAATAAATTTACATGAATCTTGTAATAAATCATGAATTATAAACCTAATTAACATCATAATCATGAATATATTCAAACCCAACATGGAATTCATGAAATCAATAAACTTGAAGTTTTAAAAGGGGTTCTTGAACTCCAAGGGGGAAAAAAACCCTTGGATGAACACCTAACATACCTTGGTGCTTGAACTCGTGAAGATTGATGGTGCGTTCTTGAGTCTTGAATTTGAAATTAGATCCCCTAGGGTTTGTTCTTGAAAGGATTTTAGAGAGAATGAGTGAATTTTGCCTTTTGGATGTATTAATTATGTGTTTTTGAGGTTGAATAAAAGTGGGATAGTGACCCATTTACCCCTATGGACGCAGAATTAAAAGATCAAAAACCGTAGTCAGTGATGCACAAACCGACGCGCCACATCAATGTGGTTAACGCGCAAACTGACACATTGCGTCGAGTCCAATTTAATTCACTGGAATTGCACTCTGAAGCTAGGGAAAAAATATTTGTCTACGCGATGGGCGACACAACGCATCAACCCACTATTTTGGTCACCTAAACATGGTTCAAACGAGGTTCAAAAAATCTAAAACTCACCCAAAGTGACCTACTGACATTCCTGATCATGAATTAACCTAAAATCAATATTTTAAGGTCATAAGGGTCGTGAAATAGGATTGCCAACTTATGAAGGCTAAGATACTTCTAAGTATAAATACATAGCTAAAATTTCTAAGTTTGGGACCTTTTTTCAAGATTTAACGAACTGAGTTAAGCTTAGAATTTTGTGGGGTCTTACAATATCTCCCCCTTGAGAATATTCATCCTCGGATGAGACTGATAATGTTGAGAAATACTGATGGACTGAGTTTATACTCTGGACTTGCATATCTGATGCATGGAATACATGACTGAAAGTACTGATAAGCTGAGTTTTCATACTAAGTATGCATATATAATGCATGAGTACATGGCTTAATTGATTCGTGAATGCCTGACTGAAAATGCAACGGTAATGAATACCAAGTTCATAACTATAACTGAAAATGGAACTAAGTCAATGTAAGAAAGATTGTTACCTTAAGCTGAGAATACTGATGAACCTGAGATCATTTACTAAACATGTATGAACGGGAACATGAGAACATAACTAAGCCTGAAACATGATATATGAACTGAATATTGTAAACTGAACTGATTCCTTGGATACATGCCATGACATGGGAATGGTCATACGGCTGAGATTGGAATGAGAGAGTCGACTTATGACTACTTATTACTCCAACTCGATCTCTTTATGTGATGAGAAACTGGAAGGTTTAGGACATAAAAGCTCGGGGGCTATAGTGCATCTCCCCCTTGGAACATTATGTCCCCCGAAGAATGTTGACTTAGCTGAGATACTGAGGAAAAGATGAGACGATGCACGGGGCACCTACGGACTGAATCATTACTGAATATCTGGAATCTAAAACTAAGGCATGATACATGAACTGAGCTGAACTTGTAACTACCAGAATGCTCCATTCTGGAATGATAATATTCATAAGACTTCGAATAGGATGACTGGGTGGAAAGATGGGAAACTATACGATCTTGTCTACCTGACTGCTAAACTGAATTGTTGGCTTTACAAAATAACTCATACTGAAAACTTATACTCAACTGGAGTATTTCTTAACACTCTTTCTATAAAATTCTACTGACTTTAGGGAGCAAGGAAATATTGTCATGGTCTGAATAAGACATCTGAATAAGAAATCACCACGTGGCTACAATTCTATAATATGGAGCAAGGCCTACAAAACATCATCTAAGATAAAGTTACTAAGCCTTATGCACTACAACTACTAACTTGCAATCTTAGCAACGTTTCTCAACTATTCCCTCAACTGGAATTTCTACTTCAACGTTGCATTTCACTTGAGGCTACTAAAAATATTTACATGGGCACTGAGCGCGAATGCATAAACATACTAACTTATCTAATTAACTGAATGGTTGATAGTTGAATAGTGGTCACGTAGGATTGAACTGTACTTAGTCTGGATTGAAACTGTAGAGTATTACGCATATGAGGTAAAGACTGACTGAGTAACATGAGATAACTGAGCATAAATTTGTGAAAGCTGTATTATTTGAGAATGCAACACCAAGAGTATAGCATTATTCTAAAATAATCTGGAGGTACTGAAATACTAATAACTGAATAACTGATAATTGTAGGCTATGGTCAAGCAAACCTAAAACTGAACTGAGTTACTGATATGATTACTAGACTGGGACTGGGACTGAGACTGTAACTGACACTCATACTAGAACTGAATGTTGGGTTCTGATAACTACGTGATGGATACTGATATAAATTGAGGATCTGAATAGACACTCACACTCGGCATTTTCTCAACTTCTTATCTCATGAAAAATTCGGATTTCCCTCCTTTCAACAACTAAATACAACTTCTTGCTAGCCATTTACTTAGCACACTAACCTGACATTCGGGCCTATTTTCATAACTACAGCCTCGTGTGAAACAAGCATGCAACAGTTTTTCCTTAACATGAAATAATTACTCTATCCCATCTAAGCAATCGCTTATTACTGCATCATTTCATAAGAAAAGTTCACTAAAAGGTTAAAACATAAGGACCTGAAGCGTGAATGAATACTATGCCAAACTCGACACTTAACTGAGGCTTTTGGAATAGAATATCAACACCATAGATTTATCAAAAGATTTAAACAGGGGATATACATGACATAATCTGAATTTAGCCGACCGTTAGGAGTGTAGCATGAGTCATAGGAACTGAGCATACTGTAAAGCATGAGTACATGAGTCATGAGTTGCATGACCTGAGTTTGGAGTTTCTATATTCATGGAACATGATTCATAACACTGAGTGAATTGGAACTCCTTATACTAGGAACGGTAAGCGTACATGATTTTCAATAATCTGCACGAATATGAGCTATGATCATCGAGATGACATGTAAGGCGTGAGTACATATCGTGATAGCTGAAGTGCAAAATTTTGCACTGAGGTAAGGACGGGTTAGGCATCATCCTTTCCCATGACTTTTCTACACATACTGACATTACTACTAAAAATATGGAAGCCTGACTTGGTTTCTTGTTCTACCATCTCCCCCTTAGCTTAAAGCCGTTATTCTAAGTCTGTGAACCACTTAATAAACTTTAAATCGAATTGGAACCACTTTGCTTTAGAGACTGAGATATAACAATACTCATAAACACTAAACTTATTCTGAAGGACTACACCTGATAATGTAAGGTCCACTACTAGTACTTTCTTTTGATACATGATTCTTAGTTTTGTATTACCCCAACAATCATCATATAGCAACCTCAACACTGACTAACTTAGAATTCTCAACTCTTCTTTCTACTGGTTCAATCTAAAAAAAATTCAAGCTTAAATTAACTGAAGCTGAGGTACTACCCCTTCATTCAATGATTAGCCCATCAAGAAACTAGAACAAAACTACTCTATTACTAAAATCAACTGAAGGGATTTTTTGAAATACTATAACCGAGCAATTTTTGTATACTTATCTAGATGGAATAGATTTACCTACTGGGTAGGCACAAAAAAAGGGTTTTGTTAAGATTTCTAGTTTGACTTTAAAGTTGACTACTATGTAAGGAGCTACCAGAGACAAAGAAACTCCTGGATCTAATAAGGCAGAAACATATAAATAATAAACCTGTAACATAAAAGTGACCACATCAGGAGAACTTCTCTGATCCTGTTGGGACTAAAGTGTATAAATCCTGTTTGGGCGTTGCCCACTGGTAGCACTGGAAGTGGTGCCCTGCTGATTCGGGCGACTGGACTGAGATGTTCCTGACTCCGTGAACCCGATTGAGGAAAATCTCTGATTCTATGGCCTGGATTTCCAAATCCAAAACATAACCCACTACCAGCCCTACACATGCCCTGATGGTTTCTGTCGTATTTCTGGCAAAGGGGATTTGTTCGGCCACTCTTTGGCCTTGGCGTTCTTACCCTCTTATTCTTTCTCTCTCGTTTCCTACATATTTTCTCCTCACTCTGCATATCTTGAGTTATAAGCCTAGATAGGATAGTATCCAGCTGATTATTCTATGCTACTGCTGAATAAGCTAAGGCAGTGAAATCAGTCCTGAGTTAGGAGTTAGACACATGCTCATTCAGGGGATCAGCTAGAACGGACGGGGGTGCTGGATGATTTTCGTTCCTTCTTTCATTGAATTTTATGGGAGGCATGTTCTGTAGATGAAAGGAAGGAATGAATTAGACTGAGAGTTTAACTTGAGCTTATGCTCACTCGCATGACATGAATGCTGAAAGAAGGGAAATTTTTCCTAAAATGCCTCATAGCCTTGTGTCCATAAGTGTGGTGCGCAACACACCCATGCATAAAACTCTACTAGACGCGGCTTTCAGACTCCCTAGGACTCTGTTGAACCTTAGGCTCTGATACCAAGTTTGTAATTCCCCAAGTCTATACCCCGGATACTACACGGTGCTTATGTCCCCGAAGGGCCACATGCTAACCTATGACTAATATCTGTTGTGAGCATTGAATAATAATACTGTAATAAATGCAAAAAAAAGGCTAAAATTCCATAAGGTTTAAATTCTAAAATACTGGTAAATAATAACATCTGATAAACATCTAAAATCTGAATACTGTCTGAACTAGTCTAGTCTGAAAAGCCTCTAACTAAACTGTCTGAATGTGGTGTTGATGGGACAAGCCCCCAACTAACTCCAACTACTGAACTACTGATAACTAATAACTGAAGTAAAAGCATGCCCTAAATAGATGAGGACTCACTACTGAAACCGCTAATCATAACTGAATCTGTCTATGCGCGTTAGGAACCTGAGCGTCCGAACCTATGATATAAGACATCATAGCGCAAAGAAAGGCATGCATCAGTACATGGAATGTACTGGTATGCTAGTTGAGGTAGGCTGATATGCATGAGTTCATATGCGTGAACAAATAACTGACAGGGTAACATGGCAATAACTGAATGAGAGTACATGTATAACTGAAACTGATGAAACACTGATTATGTAATACTATGCATGTATCTACATATACTGTGTTTGAGATCATAGTAACACTTAATACTGAGTTCTGATAACTGAATGACTAATGTCTGAGTTTACTGATAACTGTATTATTGATAGTTGGGTGACTATATCTGACAGTCCTAATTCTGTAGAACTGAACTGAGTTCTATACTGAGCTGGGTAACTGTGTCTGACAGTCATGATTTTGTAGAACTAAACTGAGTTCTATACTGAGACTGAGACTAAAATTATGTGAGGTAATTATTTAATCGGCATGCCCCTTCTCTAAACTGATTTGGGGTACAACCTATAACCCCTGTTGTAAGGGTGTCAGTACAGTGCCACAGGTAAAGACAAGTGTTGAGTCACCCTTATCTGGAAGGTGCTCTGAACGAGAACGGTGGTACCCTCAATTGGCAGGTAGAACACCTCATCAATCCTCAACTGGCAGGTTCCCAACCTATACTGGCTACGTAGTTCTAAAACACAAGGACTGATTCTAGGGATCACACCCTCTACTGGTAGGTGAGTCCCCATCCTTGGGTTCACTCGATACTGAATCCTACTCCCAACTGAATAGACACTGAACTGATTTCTAAATAGTTCTAGGCTAGAATGAACTGTTACTGATCGTGTTAACTAACTGAACTGGACTGAGTTCACTAAGTACTCTAACTGATTAAGTGTTCTGAGTTCTATTTATTGACTGGATATACTGAGTTCTGTACTGACTGAATACTACTGTACATGACATCACTGAGACTATTCTGAAGCTACTATAATTCTAGGTAAAAAGCTAGATTATCGGGTATTAGATTCCCCCAGGACTCGATAACATGAAAAGGAAAGCATAGCATGATTTTGAAAAGCATTACAATATTCATAACTCATTCATAGAGACACTTTATCAAACACTTGTAATACATAAGATTGTACATATGCTAACATGTCATGATTTCTCCATTCAATCCACATGAGCAATTTATCAAACACTTAGGGAACATAATCTATGCTCATAATACAAATCAACATGTAGGCATCATGATTTCCAATCCCAACTTACAAATTCAAGGGATTTAACATGAATTCTCATAATATTACATACATGTCAAATAAATTTACATGAATCTTGTAATAAATCATGAATTAGAAACCCAATTAACCACATAATCATGAATACATTCAAACCCAACATGGAATTCATGAAATCAATAAACTTAAAGTTTTAAAAGGGGTTCTTGAACTCCAAGGGTGGAAGGAAACCCTTGGGTGAACACCTAACATACCTTGGTGCTTGAACTCGTAAAGATATATGGTGTGTTCTTGAGTCTTGAATTTGAAATTAGATCCCCTAGGGTTTGTTCTTGAGAGGATTTTAGAGAGAATGAGTGAATTTTGCCTTTTGGATGACTTAATTACGTGTTTTGGGGGATGAATAGAAGTGGGATAAAGACCCATTTACCCTTCTGGACATGGAATTAAAAGAGCAAAATTCATGCCCAGTGATGCGCAGACCGACGTACCTCATCGATGTGGTCGACGCGTAGACCGACGCATTATGCTGAGTCCGCTTTGATTCACTGAAACTGCACTCCGAAGCTGGGGAAAAAATATTTATCAACGCGATGGGTGATGCAGCGCATCGATATTACATTAACCCACTGTTTTGGTCACCTGAACATGATTCAAACGAGGTTTAAAAAATCCAAAACTACCCGAAGTGACCTACGGACATTCCTAATTATTAATCAACCTAAAAATTGATATCTTAAGGTCATAAGGGTTGTAAAATAGGATCACTAACTTACGAAGGCTAAAATACTTCTAAATATAAATACTTTGTTGAAATTTCTAAGTCTGGGACCTCTTTTCAAGCTTTAACAGATTGAGTTAAGCTTAGAATTTTGTGACGTCTTACACTTTTGCCCTTGTAGCAAAACTTGAAGCTATTAGACTTCTTGTGTCCTTTGCTACTTATAAGGAATTCATACTTTATCAAATGAATGTAAAGAGTGCAATCCTGAATGGTATTCTTGAGGAGGAAGTTTATGTGAAACAACCTCCCGAATTTGAAAGTAAGGAATTTCCTGACTATGCTTACAAGCTTGAAAAGGCATTGTATGGACTGAAACAACCTCCTAGAGCTTGGTATGAAAGATTATCAAAATTTCTTTTGGATCATGGATATACTAGACATAAAGTTGACAACACTCTCTTCTTAAAAAATAATGAGAAGGACTTGTTGATTGTGCAGGTGTATGTTTATGACATCATTTTTGGCTCTACAATATCAACATGACTCATGACTTTTGTAAACTCATGAGTTGTGAATTTGAGATTAGTATGATGGGCGAGCTAAATTTTTATCTTGGGCTGCAAATCAAACAAACAACTACTGGAACCATGATTCATCAACTAAAGTATGTCAAAAAACTTCTTAAAAAGTTCTCCATGAAGGAAGAAAAAGAGATCAGTACTCCAAAATCCACTACTACTAAGCTTGACATGGATGAAACAGGTCCATCAGTGGAGCAGGAGTTTTATAAAGGAATGACAGGTTCTCTACTTTATCTCACAACTAGCAAACTTAATATTGTTTTTAGTGTGGGATTGTGTGAAAGGTTTTAGGCTAATCACAAGGAATCTCATCTCAAATCTGTGAAGCAAATTTTTTGGTATCTCAAAGAAACCACTGATCTTGGTCTCTGGTATCCCAAAGGTAGAAATTTTAAGTTGGGAGGATATTCTGATGCTGACTATGCAGGTTATTTAGTGGACAGAAAAAGCACCACAGCTATGGAACACTTCCTTGGATCATGTCTAATAACCTGGTCTACTAATAAACAAAACTCAGTAGCTCCATCTACTGTTAAGGTTGAGTATGTTAATGTTGGGTCATATTGTGCTCAGCTGTTCTGAATTAAGCAACAACTCATGGATTTTGGTATGGTTGTGGGATGTGTTCCTATTTTTTATGACAATACAAGTGCCACTAACATTGCAAAGAATCATGTACAACATAAAAGAACTAAACATATTGATATTAGACATCACTTTCTTAGAGATAATGTTGAAAAAAGTCTTGTATCTATCATGTTCTGTTCTACTAAAGATTAAATTGCTGATATTTTCACTAAGGAACTAAGTAGAGAACGTTTTGAGAAAAATAGGTTAGAATTGGGGATGATTAAGATTGCATAAACTACCCTTAATGATTGGCTAGAACAATTAACCTTTTCCTAAAATCTCAGCTATTCTTTTCAGTCTTTCATATTTAGTTGTGTCCCAATTCCAGTATAATGATAATTTAATTAATTTATATTTTAGTCATGTAGAATCTGAGAGAGCTAGGGCATTGGAATTCATAGACATGGCAAGGTATGATTTACTTCAGTCACTTATTAAGTAATTATTATGGAACATCTAGGCACTTGTGTTTCTTTTAATTCAAAAGGGGAGACTTGTAACCGCCAAAATTTCAAAAGTCCCTTTTCTCTGAAAAAGTTGTTGTCACCTCTTCCAAGGGTCACATCTCCTTTCCCCACTTAAATACACCTGACACACCCAATTACACCTACACATTTCATCTTTTTTTTCATATTCAAAATTCAATTCATCTCTTATACTATAAAACCCCGTTTGTCCATTCTCTAAGATCATCTTTATCTCTTTCTTAACAACTACTCTTACCTGTTCCATTTTTGAAAAGATTTGAGTTCACATCAATGGTTTCTCATAAATCCTTATCCATTCCTAAGATATATCCACCACATCATTCCCTCCTATCACCTCTCGTATCATCCACCCTGATTTTTCCCCAGTTCCTCAAATTTTCCCTTCAATTTCAATTAAGTTGTCTAATTTTCAGGCTTGGTATGACTTTAAATTCACAATGGATTCTTGTGCCCAAGATCCTACTTGTAATAAGTCTTATTTATCAGACAATGTCCAAAATGTTGCTCCACTACAAATCCTCCTGCCTGAGACTGGGCCTTTTTTCTCTTCCATGCCACCATCTGATCCTAGAACTACTCCAAGATAACTTCGTTCTCGTATACTCAAAGATTATGGGGATTTTATTCCTATTCCAAATGATGAACAAGTCATTGGGGGAACCTCTAAACCTACCTCTATTCGCACCCCTCACACAAGAAATCATAAAAGGCAAGAAGAAGCTTCCCTTGAGGTTGTTCTTCAAGAAAGAAAAAAAGAAGAAACCTTTTTCTTCACGTCTTGTCACTCCTCTATTTGATTTTGATCTCTTTCTTCGAACGGTTTGAAAAGGGCAAACTTTTAAATGCTCTATTTCTAAGGCTTATGCATCTAAGCCTCCCAAATCTGCCACCCTTTATTCCTCCTTGAGAAAACCCATCCCTAAAAAGTGTCCTTAGTTTACCTCCACGTCCAAAACTACGTCAAAAATTAAATCCAAGAAACAGGTTCCACAACCCGTTCCTTCCTCTTATTCTGAAGATACTAAGTATACTATGCATACCATTCCAAAGATTGAGCTTGATATTCCCTCCCACACTGACATCCATACCTCTGAATTTGAGGATGCTCATTTGGACCATGTGTTACACTTTTAAAAGTGGCAACTCATTCGTGGTCACGTTATCACTGGCTATGGGGGTCCTGAAATGGGAATTCTTTTAAATAGGCTTCAATTTCAAGGTTGGTCCTCCTTATTCATTCAAGGTGAGATCCGACACAAATTTGGTTGCCCTAAAGTCTATGAGGTCTATGCCAGTGGGTCTGCTAAAGGAAACTTTTTCACCATATCTGTTCGTGGTGTTCCTATGAAATTGGTTGTGGATGATGTTGCCCACATTCTTGACATTCCTCTAGGGGGTGGGATCACTATATGAAATTTCTTTACCCCTAGATAACATGGCTTTTGCTTTACCTATCACCAGAAAGTTTTATGGAAATCCTATTCTGGTCCAACACCGGCGTGTTCTTAAGAAAGAGATGTCTCCTCTCCATCAGCTCTATTTTTTTATATAGTCCACAAAATTATCTTACCCTAAAAGGAGAGGAGAACTGAGGCTAGCTATCTTGATCTAACAATCATGGAGTTGATTAATACTAAGGTGAAAATCAATCTTCCCGACCTCATCATCAAGAATACGTAGAGGATACTCTCGAGGGATGACAAAAAGGCTCATGCACTTGCTTATGGATTTTAGTTAGCATCCTTCTATGAGGATTTTGGTGTGCCTATTCAGGTTTTGTATCTCCAAACTACAAAGGACATACTTGGGAGACTAAATCATGTTTCTCTACCTGTTCAATGAGACAGGCCGACACACCACTGCAAAGGTGAGAATTTAGTTAGCTGATGCTCTAGCTGAGTTAGATGAAGTCAAAGCCTCCCATACTCTTGAACTAGAAGGACTTCAAGCTCGGATTCAGGCATTGGAAGTTGATCTTGCTAAATAAAGGACTGAAAATGGAGAGATCATTTGCAAACTCACTAAGTTGATCTGACCTGTTTTACCTACCCCCTCAGCCTTGTTCTTTAGAGCCCTAGGATTTTATCTATTTTGTTGATCTCGTGTCTTCACTGCCTAGTTATCTTTATATGCTTTCTTTTGGTGCTTGTTTGTAGATCATATATTGTTATATCAATGAAGTCTTTTTTTGTCTTTGCTTAGTTTCTTTCCTGTCTTAACTACTGCATTGCTTTATTACATTGTTCTTATATTGATTGTTTTGGTGATAGCCCCAGTGGCTATGATTTGAATAACATTGCACTTTTTCCTCATTTGGGTATTATTACTTTTTGATGATGCCAAAAAGGGAAGACTTGAGGTGTGCAGTTTTTATAACTCATAACTAACCTATTTCTTATTGAAAGGTTCATGACTTAGTTCCTACAGGAAAAGTCAACAGTTGCACAATGGCAGAAATTTGTCATCACAAAAAAGGGGGGATTTGTTGGAATAGTTTTGGCAATTGACACGACATATGAAACATGTTAGTTGAAGTGGTCCAATGAACTGGGGTAGAAAGTTAAGGTAACGCAAGCTCGTTACTGTACGATAAAGATAAGACAAGAGTGCTTGAGATCAGGACTTGATAAAATTGTTATGATTGATCACATGCAAAAAGAAAGAAGTTGTGTTTGGTACAATACCTGAAGATAAGTGAAAGAAAGAGTTTTACTTAGATGAGGAGATTGACTTGAAGAAGGACTTTGACTTAACAACAAACTCCGATGAGTTGAAGAGTCCAACTGAAGATAGAAGATAGATGGCATGAAGGACTCTTTGAAGAGTTATTGTTAAATAGAGAAAGTGACACTGACAGTCACTTATGCACTTACAAAGATAGCAACATCGACAAATTATCTCTAAAGTCCCAACACTTGAAGTAGTCATAGTTAAACCAGTTCCTATTACTTGGAGTTAAGGAGTCTTAGACTTTATGTATTAGGTTGGTTCTTGAGTTGTACTGTTTATTTATTTCCAGTCTTAGTGAAGTATAAAATGAGTTAGGAGTATTTTCTTCAAGTTGGGGAACTCGAACACTTGGGAACACTTACCTTGGGAAGGTTTGTGTTTTGTAGAAGTAGGAATTAGAAGTTTATAATTCCTAATTTACAAGAGTCTTATAATTTATTGATTGTTGAGTCTCAAGAGATTTAGTGGAGTTGGGTTAAATCCTGTAGAGGTACAGGTCATGATTTTTTACACCTCTTTGAGTTGGGTGTTTTCAACGTGAAAATTCACTGTGTAATTTACTTAATGTTTTAGCTAGTTTGAAATACGTTAGTCAACCTGTTTAATCAACAGGCAACGACTAGGCTAAAATAAGGTAATAAGTAGGGCACACACTCTAACAGTGACTTTAAACAATTGGTATTTCATAAAATTTAAAAATTAATTAATTATTTTTAAAAATTATTCCTGAATTTTAATTTGATATGTATAATTTCGAAAAGAATGACAAATTTTACTATTAGATAAAATAACCATTAAGTTAGTTTTAAAAAAAAAAAGTATTTATCTTTTTTTTTTAGTAAAAAGTAGTCTTTCGGTCAACATTGTAACTGGGAATGGCCATTTGTCCATAGTTATTGCATCAAAGGTGCAGTGTAGCCCATTTTTTGTTTTCATACTTAGTAATCCATTAATAAAAATATTTGAAGTCCATCTAATTATTCTTTCTTTTTTATGTTCTTCTCATATTAAGTACTAATAAAATTTATAAAACTTACATAAATCCTTACTAGTGTATCCCTAATTACACTCTATCCCAACTTTTATAAAAAATTCATAAAATCTAATTTTTGTTTGTTTTTTCGATACATCCAATTACAAGATATTCATCGTTGGTGATACATCCAGTGAAACAACTAATGCACACTAATTAAGAAAAATAACAAAAATTAACTTAATTAAAGAGTAAATCACTCTTCATATCTTCAAATTAACAGTCAAAAATCGCTAAAAAACAGTAATTGGTTATCATCTATATTTTCAAAATATCCTTCTCCCATTCAACTTGCAAAATCATTTTCTCTTCTGTTCTATGTTTTTTGTTGCATTTTTTTCAACGATTCTTAGTGAATATCTCAGTGTTATTACGATATTTCGGTGTTTGGGTTACTGATTTTAAGTACTAAATATAAGAGTGATGGCATTGTAGTCATAGAATATCTAACATTTGAAAAGTTAATTTATGCCATTATTACAGAACTTGAAATTAACGAAACAAGAAAAAAAACTCAAGCTTGTTTAATTGTCGATGATATCAGAATAAGAAACCAATTACGATCATTGTTTTTAATCTCTATATTTAATATTTAAGGCTCATTAACTTAAATGTATCTGATTTGACATCAGTTGCATTGAAGTTTGATTGAAAATTCTATGAATGAAATACTTTTGAGACAACAAATGTTGTTGTGTTGTTTGTTTAGATAGATATTTTTGGTCTAGGTCTAATTTGATTACTAATGGTTTTTTGGGGAGAAACTTCTATTGATGATGAACTCTCTACCCTAAGAGACTTTGCTTCATAATGCTTACAGAATATGAGTAACTTAGGATAAAGTCTCTACCCTAAGAGACTTTACCCTAAGATACAAAATATATATTTGTCTCAGAAACAAAGAACTAAGATATATTATGTATCTTCATAACATAATTATATATCTCAGTGTAAATACATTACACAATAATTTTTTCAATAAATAACATAAAACATAAGAGATACAAAATATGCATTTGTATCAGACACAGAGAACTAAGATATACTATGTATGTTTAGTATGTAATTATGTGTTTAGTATAAATACATTACATTATTTTTTAAATAAAAAAATATAAATATAAGAGATACAAAATATGCATTTGTATCGGACAAATGTTTAATTTCATTTGTTATATCCATGTAGCCAAACCATATTATAGTCTAAAACAAGTTTAATAATGTACTTGATGCATTATTATAACTTATTTTAGACTATACATATTGTAAAAGAGTTGATACATATGAAGAAATAAATAAAACTATCATGACGATGGTACATGAGGTAAAAACAATTCTTGGTATTCAAAAATGCAATCAGTAACAGAGAATTTCCAGACGTTTCTTCACATTTATCGTCTTTTGTATTGGCAAGATCAATCCATATAAGGACGTAAGTTTGCATATGATGCAAGTTAGTAATAGGGGTTTTGAGGGATTGAACAAAGATCAAGTTGATCTTCAGAATTTGAGTTTCCTCTTCCATGACGAACAATTATTTTTGTTGTTGTTTCTCTCTGATTCAATTTCTTTGTAAGATAATAATAATTCATGAGTGGGTGAACAAGAATTAAAGATTTCTTGATTCAATTTTGAGCTCTGGAGAAAGGGGGAGGAAGATTAAATACCGAAAACTGAAGTAGTAAAGTTTTCTAGAAATACCTTGAAGGATGAGGAGGTTAGACATTAATGATATTAAATTGGTGGAGAGAAGACATTAAGCAAAAAAAAATTGTGGGGCAACTAATATATCTTAATTTTTAGGGTGGAAGTGATGTATCTGAAAATTTAAAGAGAGAGAATGTAAATTAGAAATTTTAGTAATTAATCAAAAGGGTAGGGATTTTAAATAGTTTAAGTAAGTTAAGTTGTGGTATTAGGTCATTTATCCATAAAATGTTGTAACGACCCGAGATCCCATCCCGAGACGTCACACGGTGCTTATGGACCCGAAGGACCACAAGCTAACCCTTTACTGATATTTGTACCGGTACACTGCATAATATCTGAAATAAATACGGAACTGGACATAAGGTTCAACATATCTATACATACTCAAAACTGAAAACTAAATACTAATATATCTGTCATCTGTCTGAAAAGCCTCTAAACTATCTGAACTGTGGAATTGATGGGACATGTCCCCAACTAACTCCGTCAACTGAGAATAAATAAAATTTGATGCAGTAATAGTAAACTGAGATTCGTCCTCGAAAAAAGAGGACTCACTGCTACTACTGCTAGCTGGAATTGAACTGCTGAGGATACTCTGGATCCTATGCCTCTGAACCTATGGTGCCAAATAAAACACCATAGCGCAAATGCGTCAGTACAGGAATATACTGAGTATGTAGACGAGGTAAGGCTAAATGCAAAGGCTCATGCGTACATAATATCTAAGCTGGATTATCATGAAAATGTCGCACGAGAATACATACATGAATGCACGGACCATAATCACAATCATCACAACTCTAGATACTGAAACTCGGATACCACTTTACCGTAGACTGAACTCACTACTGACACTGAGATACTGAATCACTGATTCATCTGATATTGAGAACTGAGGATCTGGATGTACTTACATCAAGGACTAAATTCTGAGCTTTATTGCTTTCGACTAACAGGATTTGAGATCAACCTCTCTAACGGATGATTTCAAAAACTATTATCAATGATAAGAAATATGAATATATCTGAATCTGATAACAAGGATACTCAATAGAATCTGAGACGGTGAACCAATACTATCTGGCGGCATATCTCTGAATATGATATCAAATAACTATATATGAGACCAAGCCTATCTGAGGGGATAGTCCATGAATCAATGGAACTATCTGAGTTCCTCATAATAATAGATGATTGTATCTGACAGTCCTGATTTTTAAAAATTAATTCTGAAACTGCAACTGTGGGAAATAGTCACTTAACCGACATGCCCCGACCTACCACAAGTGGGTCCAATCTCTACCCCCAGTGGTAGGGTGTCAATACCGTGCCACGGGTAAAGACATTATCTCTTCTCTCTGGTCAATCCTCTTTGACGGATGACCCTCAGCAGGAAGTCGACCTAAGGCAATATAATAGTCAAATACTCTCTCTCTGGAGGTGACAGCCATTTTTTACGATGACTCCTGTATCCTGCGCTGGCTACGCAGTTCTGGAGGTTAGGGATTGCTACTAATGACTCCGGCCTCTCTCTCTGATGGGAGGAGTCGTCATCCTCTCCCTCACTCGGTGCTAGTTTTTACTCCCAACTGAAAGGCTCAGAACTGAATTCTCAACTGAACACAACTGAACTGAATCTGATACAGATCATGTTTCTCAAAAGATCTGACTGAGTTACACTGAGATCACTTGGTTCTATATCTGATAGAAATGGTATTGAATCACGGTATCTGACTAACGATATAGAGCTTGAATAGATTATTCAGTCACTTCTGAGATTAGAATTGAACACTTGCATACTATTAGATCTGACCTGATTACAGGACTGAGGCTAGAATACTAGCGATACGGATATTACTGAGATTACTGAGTTTTCTTAAGTTCTGTAATTGTCTGAGGATACAGAGTTATATAGTTCACTGAGTTCTTAGAATCATGGTTCGACTGGAATTATCGTGAAATTGACGCAGGCTCTAGACAATAGCTAAATTATCGGGTATAAATACCCCCATGACTCGATAACATAAAATAAAGTATAATCATTCTTCCATCATCACAACCATTCATTCAGCATCACAGTCATACATTCGTCATCATTATCATTAAAGCATCTCTTCAAGAATTTAGGAATCATATCATATGTTCATCCTCACAATCACTAAGACATGCATAGGTTCACACTTAATTAGGGATTTCATGGTACATATAGTTCTCAAGTCTTATACGTGGAGAGGAATGCATATAACAATATGCTATACGTCCATCGACCTAGCTTCATGAATATTTCATCAACCACCGTAATACATAACAATATCATAAAATTCATTATTTTCATAAGGGTGAAGCATGCATTTGTCATTTAAGTCACAATTTAACTACAATACATGATTTCTAGTCTCTTGGGCATTTTATCGAACACCTCACATGCACGACTTAGGCATAGGTGTAATCATCAAAATACTCACCATGATCAACCAAATTTACATATTTTCAACTCGCATAATATCATAGATTCATACAAACCACATAAATATTCCATCTTGGAAATCATTCAACACCAACAACAAAGACACAATTCATTTACCACATAAATACCACATACTACGGCCAAGGCTTGATAATCTTGTAGACAAACATAAATCACAACTCAATCATAGCAAGAACATCAATCTTTACTCACAATAATCATTAAAATTCATAAACATAAAATCTTTAAGATTTAGAAAAGGGTACTTGAGCTTCTTGGATGAAAGGGACCCAAGAATCAACATCTACATACCTTGGGGAAACTCTTTTCTTGAAGGCTCTTGGAATAATTCTTGATTTCCCTTGATTTTTGCTTGGAGAAGGAAGGGGGATTTGGTTTTGGAAAACCCTAATTTTTTTTTTTGGAATAGAAGAGAAAAATGAGGTTGAGGTCCCTTGGTTGGGTATTTATAGAGGTTTGGAATGAGTGGAAAAGATCAAAATACCCTTGAGAAAATTCGAGACTAGAGCCCAATTTTTGGTCCTGGCGTGACGCGCCACAATCGCGGACCTTCACTGGATTTTGACAATTGGGAAATTGCACAGTGGCGCAACGCGGTGAAGATTATTTTGCCAACTTGTTGCGAACTGTAATTTCACCGCGACGCAAAGGAATAGTATTGGTGCACTGAAATTTGACAATCGCCATTTTGGCTGGCTCCGCAACGCGCCAGAGTGTCGATGGCACACTGTCTCACTAAAATGGCTCTAACTTCTTACACGAGTGTCGGATTTGGACGAATTTGGTATCTATGGAAAGCTTATTCAATGATCTACATCGAAAAAAAGTAGAAATTAGGGAAATTCCACACGATTCAAAGTATTTCATGCTTGAGAAGATATTTCTAAAACTTTTAGACTCGAATTTCCGCTTTACTGAATACGCTCTAAGGCTCAGACTGGAAGAGAACTTTGCGGGGTATTACAAATGTCTCCTTTTCTTTTCTTCCTAATCTATTTTTAAAAAAAAAATTACCTTTTTTATTTTTTATTTAATTTTTTTTTTTGCTCCTTTTTTTTTAATTTTTTTATTGTCTAATTGTTTCACTTCTTTTTTAGAAAAAATTGAACATTTATGTTTTTTATTATTTTTTGCTTATACTTTTGTTTATTTCAGAGAGAATGCATGATTGTCAAAAAATATGGACATCGATACATTATATATACATGCATAATTGTTTATATAATATCGATATACGATTATACATTATTTATATAATATCAATACATTACATACCTAATTATATAATATAAATGCACGATTATACATACACGTTTATGTATTATTTATACAATATTGAAACATGCTTATACCATTTATACAATATAGATACATTATATGACTATTTATACAACATCGATATACGTTTATATTTATGCAATACCGATATATTACATAGACTCTACATAACAATTTGTATCACATGTTTATACACCATTTATACAATATTGATACATGTGTATACATTATTTTTATATAATATGGATACATTACATATACACTATTAAACTATTTATACAATATCACTATATTTTTTTTATAACTGCGGTGTTCGAGCCAGCTTGCGCGCGCCTCGACTAATTTCACGGGATACCAGCCACCTTCCACCAATAACAAGTACCAGATAACTCTATCCACCATAAAATCGATAAATTACATACACTATATAACTATCGTGTACACCGTACATACATATTTTTACACCATTTATACAATATTGATAAATTAAAAAAAATAAAAAATGTTAATATATATATATATTTAAATTACTGCTAACAAGAAAAGAAAGAAAATATCTTAATGGCCTTTTTGAGTAACGATCTTGGGCGTATTGATATGTCCAATCACAACATTCACCCATATTTGGACTTGTTCTAAGAGCTAAAATGTGCTATTCGGATATTAATTGAGTTTTAATTATGTTCCTTATCTAATGGACATGATTAGTGTAAGCAGGACAAAATTGTGATGGATTTGGGTGTGATTTGATACATAAACGAGACGTAACGTTGAAATGAGCAATTAGGGTGTTAGAATGTGGATGGGAAGGATTTAAGGAAGAAGAAAATGTCGAAGGCAAGGCCACCGCATCGCGGTGGATGATAAATCCACGTTTTTCAAGAACCAATAGCTCATCATGATTGCACCGCGTCACGGTGAGGGCCCAATCTGTATTTGTCAAAAATCAAAATCTTACCGCGATTCCACCACGTCGCGGTGAGAATAGCGATGGTGAGATTACCGCGATGTGGTGAGATGAAAAAGAGGGATTATTTGACCCATCTATAAAAGGAATAATTCATTACAATTGAAAACGCTTGGAAAAGCACAGCAGCAGCGAAAAAATAACAAAATCTCTCTTTTAGGGTTCTTAGAATTTCTTTTGAACTTCTTCACTTCAAGATTAATTTTTGGTATGATTAATTGCTTATTTTGGATATTGAATTCATACATGAGTGGCTAAACACCCTTGTTCTGGGGTTGAGGCCAAGAACATAATTACTCTTTGATATTCTTTACCGTAGTTTCTTGTTGGATTATCATATGGGTTGCTCTTAATTTCTTGAGCTTACTATTTTGATGAGTGACACCATTAGGATAAATCTATATTTCTATGTGCATCCGGGAGGAGAATCATAGGATAGAACAAAAAGATTAAGGAGCAAGGTTTGCATTCTTTTATAAAATAAAGGATTTGAATTAGCATCTAGGATAGGGATATACCTAGAAGCCTTGTTTGGTTCAATCGTAGTAAGATAGCCATATACATATAAATGGATTATTGCAACCCACTCAATGATGTAGTTGTAAAGTTTATGTAGGTAGAAGATTAGGGGTCGGGAGACCATGATCGTGTTATAAACCCTGCAAATTAACAACCCGATAACCATCTAGACTGTGATAAGAATAGAGATTTGTAAGATTGTTAGAAGTGCCTCAACCCTGGAATTCTCATCATTATTGTTTACAACTGTTATTTGCTTTGCTATTGTCACAAATTGTTATTTCTTATTTATTTACATTTTAATTCAAAATTTCAAAATCATCTTGTTACTTGACAACACTTAATACCTCTTTGTCTAAAACTAAAGTTGGTTGAATTGCTAGTTGCATAGTCTTCATGGGTACAATATCCAACTATCTAAGTCACTATATTACTTGAATGATCACATATACTTGTGTGTGCATTTGAACACAACAAATTTTTGGTGCCATTGTCGGGGACTAGAACAAGTAGAAATTTACTAAATTTTTGGTTTTTGATAGTAAGTTTAAGTGTTAATGACTTGATCTTGGTGGCGGACTATTTGCAGGTTTAACTAAATACAGGATTGGAGAGAGATAGATAGTTGGTAGAGGTAGAGCCTTTTTTGGAACAAAAACTAGTATTTCAACAGAGGCGAAGAGCTCATTATCCAATTCAGCAGTTTCAAATAGCTGAACATAGAGATCCAAATCTTGTTGACCCGAATGATCCAGTTGATCCAAATGTTGGAAGTATCCCAGCTCCAGTTATTCTAGTTGCTCTTGCTCAAGAAACTGTAAGACCTATTCGTGAGGTGGTAATCTCACTCACAAACCATGCAATCGAAAGTATTCGCAAGCCCGATCCAGGTGGTCGATTTGAATTAAAGCAGAACATGGTACAGTTGCTGAATTCGGTGGGGCAATTTGCCAGATTTTCACATGAAGACCCACAACAGCACATAAAAACCTTCCTGGAAATAAGTGATACCTACATTGCTGCAGGGGTAAATACCAATTATGTCAAACTGGCTCTCTTCCCCTTTTCTTTAAATAGGGAACTGAAGAAGTGGTTACAAGCTGAACCAGCACTCTCCATTACTTCTTGGGAAGATCTAGCTTAGAAGTTCCTTTTTCGATTCTTTCCATCAGGTAAGGCTACACATTTGAGAAGAGAGCTTCTAAGTTTCAAACCAAAAGGGGGAGAGAATCTCTACCAAGCTTAGGAAAGATTTAAAAGTATGCTCAGAAATTGCCCTCACCATCATCAGTCTAATGATGTTCTTGTTCATACTTTCATTAAGGGGTTAGAGCCAAATACCAAGATTCTCTTGGATTCAGCAACAGGTGGGCAAGCTCTTGAGAAGACTTATGATGAATTATACACAGTGCTGAATCAAATTTCACAAGGGAATCCTGAATGGCATGTTGACTCGAGGAGTGCTCCTAAGAAGGTTACAAGTGTATTAGAGGTAGATCAGTTCACTGCTTTATCAGCTTAGCTTACAGCAATGAAAAATCAAATGCTTACTCAATTTAATAGCATAAAGTTGGGGGTTTCGCAAGCAGCAACTATAACTAATGCAGTCCAACAGGTAAACTCTTGGTGTGAGGTTTTTAGAAGTAGTGAGCACGCAACAGATGTTTGGGCGATTAATCTGGATTCTGTTAGTTATGTGGGGAATGTGAATTATTCTGGAAAATAGAATTTTGGTAACACCTATAATCCCAACTGAAGGAATCATCCCAATTTTTTATGGGATGAAAATCAGGCACAAAATAATAATCAGTATAAGGGGCCAGTGCAACAGAATCAATAGCAGGTTCAAAATAATCAAGCTACTACTCAAACAAGTAATATAAAGGAGATGTTGAAGCAGCTTTTAGCTAATCAAGCACAGATAGAAACAGATTTAAAGAGTCAATAGAAAGATATACAAACTCAGTAGTTGATTACTAAGAATTTGGAGTTGCAACTCAATCAAATTGTGGGAGCACAAAACACAAGACCTCAATGAGGCTTACCTAGTGATACAGAGGCGAATTTGATATAGGTAAATGCAGTTACAATGAGGAGTGGGTCGCAGTTAAAGGAGGTGGTACCTGAAAAGGTTAGTCCCACAGCTACTGATGATGATCCTAAATCCAATGAGGAGAAAAAGGTCAAAGAAAAAACTACAAGTGATGACATTCAAGTGGAGAAGAAGACTATACCTTTACCCTTTCCTCAAAGGCAGTAAAAGCACCAAGAGGAGACAAGTTACAAGAAGTTTTTGGATCTTCTAAAGCAGTTCATGTAAATCTTTCTCTTGTTGATATTCTACAGAGTGTTCTAATATATGCAAAGTATCTGAAGGACATAGTGACAAATAAGAACCGATTGACAAAGTATGCTACAGTTGCACTACTGAGGAGTGCACATCTAAGATACAAAACAAGTTGCCCATGAAGCTGAAGAATCCAGGTAATTTTACTTTGCATATCACTATTGGACAGGCCATCAGTGCTCGTGGATTGTGTGACTTAGGGGCGAGCATAAATCTTATGCCCACATCTTGGTACCAAGAGATAAGTCTTGGGAGTTCTAAACCCATGACCATTATTTTACAGTTGGAGGATAGGTCCCTTGCTAGGCCAAATGGAATTATTGAAGATGTCTTAGTACAAGTGGGATCACTGATCTTTCCAGTAGACTTTATGATTCTTGATTTTGAAGTTGATCCGGTTGTTCCATTTATTTTAGGACGGCCATTCCTAGCAATAGGGCAGTCACTCATTGGTGTAGCAGTAGGGAAGATGACAATGAGAAAGCATGACAAAGTGAAGGTTTTTTATGTATATAAGGTGTTAAAATTGCCAGCTATATATGAAGAATTATCTTTCATATCAGTTATTGACCTTGCATCTAAGCTTCATATATTGTTGTTTGATGATCTACTCGAGCGATCCTTGATGGGTTTAGCTCCTTATGAAAATGTGGAGGCACTTGAATTATTTTATGTCATGAATTTGACGGTTGTTGAAATGAGAAAACTGTCTTTTGAGCCATTGAACAGGCCAATTGGCCCATCTCCCAAAGCTTCAATTGATGAAGCTCCAAAATTAGAGCTTAAGATGCTTCCTCCTCACTTGAAAGATGCTTACCTTGGTGATAATGATACATTTCCTGTTATTTTATCAACAGGTTTATCTAATGTACAGGTAAGGAAAGCTATGGCAATTTTGAAAAAAAGGAAGAAGGCAATTGGCTGGCAGATGTCAGACATCACAGGGATAAATTCAGCTTTTTGTATGTACAATATATACATATAAGAAGGTTACAAGGCAAGAGTGAAGCAACAATGAAGATTGAATTTGGTGATGAAGAAAGTGGCATGAAAAGAAGTCATCAAGTGGCTTAATGTTGGGATTGTCTACCTCATTTCTGACAGTAAGTGGGTTAACCCTGTGTATTGTATCCCGAAGAAAGGTGGGATGACTGTGGAGACCAATGAAGCTAATGAGCTAATTTCCACTCGCATGGTAACAGGATGGAGAATCTACATTGACTACCGATAGCTGAATGAATCAACTAGATAGGATCATTATCTCATTCCATTCATTGATCAAATGTTGGATAAGTTGGCAGGCCAAGAATACTATTTCTTTATGGATGGTTATTTAGGGTATAATCATATCACCATTGCGCCAGAAGATCAAGAAAAGATCACCTTTACTTGCCCATATGGCACATATGCATTCAGACGCATGCCTTTTGGTCTCTGCAATGCACCCGCAATGTTTCAGAGATGCATGATGGCAATTTTTTAAGAAATGGTTGAAGAATTTGTCGAGGTGTTCATGGATGACTTCTCTGTTTATGGTAACTCTTTTGAAGTATGCTTGCAGAATCTAGATTGAGTCCTAGCTTATTGTGAGGAGACAAATCTTGTACGGAATTGGTAAAAGTGTCACTTTCTGGTCAAGGAAGGAATAGTCCTTGGTCATACAGTGTCATGTAGAGGATTTGAAGTAGATAGATCCAAGGTTGAAGCCATTGAGAAGTTGCCATATCTAGTATCAGTGAAGGGAGTGAGGAGTTTTCTAGGGCATGCAGGATTTTACAGGAGGTTTATCTAAGACTTTTCAAAGATTGCAAGTCCTATGTGTAAATTGCTAGAAAAAAAAGTCTAAATTTGATTTTGGGGTTGTTTGTCAAGAAGCTTTTAAAAAGTTGAAGAAGAAACTGATAGAAGCACCTATCTTGATTTCTCCTAATTGGGCGTTGTTGTTCGAGCTAATGTGTGACGCAAGTGATATGGTTGTGGGAATAGTTTTGGGGCAAAGAAAAGATAAGGTATTTTGTTCTATTTATTATGCAAGAAAGGTCTTGAATGATTCCCAGATGAATTACACAGTCATAAAAAAAAGATGTTAGCACTGGTTTATGCATTTGACAAATTTAGATCATACTTGGTAGGCACAAAGGTAATTGTGCACAGACCATGCTGCCATCAAGTACTTGTTCAAAAAAGATAGATGCAAAGTCACGGTTGATCGGGTGGATTCTATTGCTTCAAGAATTTGACCTAGAGGTGTGTGATCGAAAAGGAGTAGAGAATCAAGTTGCAGACCATTTGTCCAGACTAGAGAATTATGACCATATTGTTGATGATATAATATGCATTTGGAAAGATTTTTCGGATAAGAAATTATTGGCTCTAGGTGTGTGTGAAGTTCCTTGGTATGCAGATATCGTGAATTTATTAGTGTGTTGGGTGTACCCCTCAGAAGCAACCATTCAAGAAAGAAAGAAGTTACTACATGATTCGCGTGCATATGTATGGAATGAGCCCTTTCTGTTCAAACAAGGTCCTGATGGGATTATGCGTTGATGTGTATCTGAAGAAGAATCTCAACAAGTGCTTCAAAATACCATTTATATCCTTATGGTGGCCATCATGGGGGCAAACGAATGGCTAGAAAGGTGTTACAATCAGGATTATTTTGGCCAATATTGTTCAAAGATACAGTGGCTTTTGTGAAGGCTTGTGACCAGTGCCAGTGGTTAGGTACAATTTTAAGGCATCATGGGATGCCCCTGAACAACATTCTTGAAGTTGAAGTATTTGATGTTTAGGGAATAGATTTTATGAGACCATTCCCACTATCCTATGGCAATTTGTATATCCTTATAGCAGTTGATTACGTATCTAAGTGGGTGGAAGCTGCAGCTTTTCCCACTAATGATGCCAGAGTGGTATTGAAATTTATGAAGAAGAACATATTCTCCCGATTTGGCACTCCTAGAGCTATAATCAGTGATGGAGGTACGCATTTTATTGACACTTGGTTTAAAAATCTTTTATCTAAATATAGTGTTAGGCACAAGGTGGCCACTATGTACCATTCACAAACGAGTGGTCAAGTAGAGGTATCCAATCGGGAGATAAAGCAGATTCTGCAGAAGATTGTCAAGGGTCAGCAGAAGGATTGGGCTGAAAAGCTAGATGATGCATTATGGGCTTATAAGACACCCATAGGTACCTCACCATATCGCTTGGTTTATGGGAAAGTCTGTTATTTACCTGTAGAGCTAGAACATCAAGCTTATTGGGAAGTGAAAAAGCTGAATCTTAACATGAAGTCCACAAGTGAGGAGAGATTGTTGAAGTTTGTTGAACTTGATGAGTTTCGTCTCCATGCTTATGAGAATGCCAAACTGTACAAAGAGAAGACTAAGAAATGGAATGACAAGCATATCCTTGACAGAGTTTTTGAACCTGGACATCTAGTTTTGTTGTTTAATGTGAGGTTGAAATTATTCCCGGGTAAGTTACGATCTAAGTGGTCTGGGCCTTTTGAGGTAGTGCGTATGATATCTCATGGTGTGGTGGAGTTATGGAACAAAGAAAAGACTAAAAAGCTCTTGGTGAATGGACAACGTGTGAAGCATTATTGGGTGAATCATGGAGATAAGAACAATGTGTCCATCACCTTGGCGGATGAATGAGATTGAGCTGAGTCGTGCCACGACATAAACTAAGGTACTACATGGGAAGCAACCCACGAATGTAATGTAATAGTGTAGTTTCTTTTTGTTTTTAGTTGTTAGAAAAAAAAATACAAAAAAAAAATGAGTCATGCCATGACTAAAAGTAAGGCGCTGAGTGGGAGGCAACCCACTATTTCTTATGATGTTTTATTATTTTTGTTTGGTGTGCAGGTATAGGAGAATTCAAGGTAAAGAGGAAAGAATAAAAAATTGTGTTGATGTCACGTCAAAGGTTAAAATCAGGTTTGTCAAGATTTATGCAAGTATGGTACGATATGAGGTAAGAAAAGAGGGTGAAAAGTACATTGAAAATGCAAAATCTTGCATCACCGCATCGCGGTAATAGGTAAAAATACAATTGTCAATTTTTAGTAGATCACCACGATTGCACCGAGTCGTGGTGATGTGTTAAAATGCAAAAAGTTCTAAATTTCAGCGTCACCACATTGCGGTAAGTGGTAAAAACTCAATTGTCAATTTTCAGAAGCTCACCGAGATTTCACCATATCGCGGTGAGGGTCAAATGCGGAAAAAAAAATTAAAATAGTCGGGCTCAACAAACCCAACCTAAACCTAATTTATTTCCTCTACAAATACCCCTAATCACTCTCACTCTCTCATTCTTCAAAACCCTAGCCGCCCCCACTCACCCAACAAGTTTTTTCTCTCTATTTTCTTCACCTTCATCATCTATTTTAACTCTCTCACTCAAGACTACTCAGGTAAGTTTTTAATTTTAATTTCTCTCCGTAAATTGATGGGAATTTTGTCATTATGGGTATGTGTAATTTTTTATTGTGTGACTCATTTGAGATATAGGGCCATACGCTAAATCTATTCATGTAGATAGTGTTGAATTAGTAGTCAATGTGCAAAGTAGGCATTTCCTTGCTTTAATAAGGTATGAACTGGACTATTGCGTAGGAGTTAGGGTGAGTAATGATGTTGGGAACAAATGTGGAAGTGAATTATGGTATGAAATTTGTGTGTAAACATGGGATTAGACTCATGGGGGTATAGTGGATCAACTACATTGTATGGTGTGACTTTGTTGCCTAAAGGGTGTGTGCCCTCGTTTGGCAGTTTTTCTAGCCTAATGTTAACTTCTGATTAATTATACTGTGTAACACCCCGTTGTTTTCTCTACTTAATAACTCACTTCGTAGCATGCTTAAAAGGTTATTCATCTGAAAATTTCCTAAGCATCAAAAGGACTAAGTCATAGTTTAAGCTCCTAAACTTTTGTGATTTTTAAATTGATACTTCCAACCTTGAGATATGGATTTTTAGGTTGATTCATGATCGGGGGAGTAAAAGTGATGGGTCGGTGAAGTTTCGGATTTTTGGACAACGTTAGAGGTGTATTGGATGTTGGAAACAGTGGCTCGATGTGAAGTCGATGCACCACATTGATGGTCGCGTCGATGAAATAGTGGCCCGACACGATATCGACACATCGCATCGGTTAACGCGTCGAGTGCCAATTTGCATTTTTCTTCTAATTTTTGATCCAGGAAGGGTATTTTAGTTTATTTTTCCCCATCATAACTCAGTCATAACATGATCTTTAACTTAAGGAGAGCATAATTCATTTAAAACCTCTCTTATTCTCTCAATATCGAAACCCTAATCCATTCCCCAGAGATCAAAGTTCATCCTCAAGGTCAAGAACTCCAAAGACTCAATTAAGATTTGGGTTTCTCTCTCTACTTAACAAAATAAGGTACGTGGGGTTGTCCTAATCTCATGGGCATGATTTTGATACGAATTTAAATAAGATTTTAATAATTACTTAAGTATGTATGCAATTATAAGTGAGGTTTTGTTTTTAACAAAAAAACATGCATTGTGATATGGTTTTGAGAAAAATATTGAAAGATCATAGGGTTGTTTGCTTATATATCTAAATTCTTGAAATGATGGACATGTAATTTGAATTTTTAAAGGTGTTATGAACATGAGTTATGAATCTTTTAATCCCCATGATAATATTTTATGTACTACATATAATACTATTTTTAAACTACTGAGAGCATGAGTTTTATATCCACTATTGTACTGCTTTATAAATGATGAAGTTTCTTAACTATTACGTGTGGGGAATCATTATGCATGTGTTGGTGTATGGGAGTCTTGTTGGTGTTCATACTATGATTTGCATAAGAAGTTTTGAGAATTGATGTGGTACTGATGACTTACAAGTCGGGGTATGACGATACCCCATGAAGGAATTGCCTCGAATGAAAAGAAGAAAAGAAAGTTGTGAGCATGATGCAAGTTTTCCTTATATCAAACTTAAAGCTTGATTGATGTGAGTTAGATGGTTACCTAAAGAAAGCAAGAGTCAGATGACTCTATGCTGAAAACTGTAATTTGCCGACACGGAAACTTGGTACCCTGCTATGTGATCTTGTGTACCTAGTACTATGTCATCCCAACTCCAGAACTATGGTTAGGAGCCCTACTTTGTGATCTTGAGACCAACCATGACATATGTACTTGATTGGGGTTGTGGCACCCTGTTGTGTGATCTTGTGTGTCCTTCCCTCACTAGTACTCCAATCTTGGCGACAATCGAGATTTGGAAGTCGATGAAAATGTGAAGTTGTAGGGTATACCATCTAGCTCAATAGTGCTTCATTATTGTTTAAAGTCATTATACTATGCCCATGTGTTTTCAAATGATTTTGCGTTAATATGTTTTATAATAGCTCTCACATATGTTGTATAAAAGTTGTATTTTATTTTTGGATTACTCTGTGTACCAGTACTTCTGTATTGACCCCCTATATTTCAGGGTCTGAGGCTCAGTCCAGGGTCTTGCTAGACCATAGATTTGACAGACAGAAGTGTGCAGTTAGTGAGCCTCCCTTACTTTAGAAGTCCATTCTTAGAGTATTGTTATTTCATTGTGGTATTGGTCTAACTGGGGGACTTGTCCTAGTTTTAAGTAAGATGTTGTTTTGATGTATTAGAGATTTCGCAGACTGATGTTAAGTACTATTGGGAGTTTATGAAATTTTATCTTTGGATTCGTTCAGTTGATCTATTATAATGACTATATGACCATATGTTGAAACTTCTGCATCTCTTATATTTTTTGACTGATGTACATAGTTGTCAGAAAGAAAAGAGGGCTCGGGCTACTATGGTTTGGGATGCCTGTCTCAGCCAGGGCCTAGTTCGGGTCGTGACATACTGGCTACTTGAACTTGTTTAGTGTGGGGGTTGGTATCTCCAAGAAGGGAAGTTTCAGTACCTTACTTGGTGATGATGCACACCTTACCAAAATAATTGAGTATGGAGTGAACCCAACTTGTACTTGTGCTTGTGTTATATGATTTTTGAATTCCCGTTGAAAGAGTGCATATGAGGTTGCAATAAGGTGTGGAATTGGGTTGAATGTGCATAATTGGGTACTACCTGTGAAACTTATACACTGTGCTTGTCGACTTCCCTTTTTTATTATGAGTAAGTTAATTTAAGTGCATATTTGGTAGTTGTTTGTAATTGCGTCCACCTTGATTTTACTTGATGTAATACGATGAGGGCCATAATTATGGATAGCTATTGGTTGTACTTGAATTGATTCAATGAGGGTTATTGTGCTTGAAACGTGGGTAAAGATGTCAAGTTGGGCATAATTACACGTAAATATTAGTTTGGATTGATTGTGATAATGATGTAATATGTTCATGAAGTGTTTTGGTACAACTGTATTTGACAAAATGTATTGAATAAGGGAAGTCTGAGTACCCCGTTCTTATATGTTAGCACCTTATCCTAAATTAAGTATGGGGTGACCTTATCACTTATCCGCACTTAGTTTAGGATAGTCCATTACATCACTCCTAACTTACTTATTTAATGACAGGTACTATGGATTGAAGACAACTAACGGACAAGGGAAAGGCTGGTACTTCTGAGCCAGCTAGGAAATGAAGCAGGCATCCCGGAAGGTAAATTTATAGGGTGCCACATTCTTTACCAGTCCCGCATGGTCAGACAAGGAAATTTGGGTTTAAGGCAGTCAGACAAGCAGGCAAGAAGTGGTACACTAAACACCTTGAAACAAATACATACCTGAGGTGTTTATTGATAGGGCTATCTTACAATGGGAATACCCTAGCATGGTGCAGCGGCTGAAGCAGCTGAACATGATCTTCATATTTCACCAGCCGACTGAGTGCAATCTGCACCTTGTACGTGAATTTTATGCCAACTGGGACCCGACGAATCTAGATCATAAAGTAAAGGTTCGACGCAAGGTATTCCAATTTACAATTACTGACATGAATGATTTGTTGGGGGTTCCAGAGGCTGATGCATTACCCTTGAGACAAATAATAATTACTCCACCGTATGCTCATATTCACCACTTCTTGTGTAGTACATGCTCGGCTGCTATATGGACTAGGAAGCGTAGCACTAGTTTTCATTCCTCTTTCCCCTATGCGCAAATGAACAAGGAGACACGAATCTGGGGCAGAATTGTTTATTATTGCCTTATTCAAGGAAAACACATGATTGAAGCCACCCGTGATCGAGTATGCTTGATTTACGCTCTTATGTATGATGGTGTTGATCTTAATGTAGGTATGGTGATCTTCTCTGCCATGAAAAAGGAACGGTACCATGAGGGGCACAGGTACGGGTTTGGAGGATTAATAACCAGGCTTCTAAGGAGGCACTGGCTGGAAGAAGAAGAGTTGTTTTACAAGTCAGTGGTTGTTACTCGCCCTATTGATGTTACTACTACCAGGAGCACAGCTGGAGCACATGGCCCGATCTTGACTATGTCTGAGCGTCAAGCTCGAACTGATGAGATTTCTGCTAGAATGTATGGCTTACAGATGCTATAGCTACTGGTTGGGGGGAAGACCAGCAACGCACGAAGAAATTCGTACGGTTAAGTTGGATTATCCCCTTGGACATCATGCTAGGAATTGTTGAGGATAGGGTCGGAGTCTATTGAACATGTAGATGATGATATGCCTACAGATGAGGAAAGGCAGTGGCAGGGCTCGGATAATTAGTTAGAAGATGATGAGCAATATGAGGAGAAAGATGTGGATGATAAGACAGAAGAGGATGGTGATAGTGAAGATATGGATGATGTCGATGATGACATAGATGATGCCTAAATAGGGAGTATTATACCACCTCACCATGATCTTATTTGATAGCACTGGGATAGTTCTTCATTTTAAGTATAGGTGGTTGTATCTCGCATCTTATTCTTTCTATTCTGATTTATTTTGGTTGGACAGTTTTATTTTTTTCCTTTTCTTTGGGATGTTTTTATTTTTCTGTTTGGATGTTAAACTTAATATTTCTAACTATTCGAAACACTATGTCTGTAATAGTTAGTAAATTTAAGTATGATTTGTTGTTAGTTTAAAGTATTTATTTTAGCCCCCAATGGCAATTCTCGTTTTTTCCCTCAAGGTAATTCAAAATAAATCATCATAGTTAGTTACCCTCCCTTATAATAGATGGATGACGACCATCTTAAGGGGTGTTAGTCCTTAGAAGTTGAGAATTGATGAGAACCCAATCACGACTTTTGAGAATTGCTTTGTGTTGGTCCATTTTTATAGTGACATTGAACGAACGAAATTGTTTTAAAACAAAAGGAAAAATAAGTTAATTTTAGATGCTAATTCTCAATAAGTGAAATACAGTTTGTTGGCTTAAAGTTGAATTTGACAAAGAGCAAGATCGGGAACCGTAAGGATTCGATTTGATTCCGAGCATGCACCATGAGTGTGAGTGCTTGTTTGTATTTTACATGTATAGGGATGTCTAGAACTTGTCTGGTGTGTTTACAAAGCAAAATAAAGGGTGTTGGGTGTAGGAAGTGATGCAGGCATGTTTTTAATAGCTGAATTGTTAAGACTTTATTTACATACCCTTGTGCATATCCCTAGTTAGCTCCTTTGAGCCAATAACCTGATTTTTTGGGTAGCCTTATACTTAGCCTAATCCCTTCTTTGATAGACCTTAATTTGATCCAAAGCTCGTAAACACTTTAGTATGAAAAGTAATTGAGTAAGGAGTGTGAAATTGAAGTAGGAAAAAAAGGTAAAAATGAAGCCCCAAAATAGTAAGTTATTGGTGTACAATTGTTGTGGTTGGGAGTTAAAGAAATTTGTTCTAAAGAAAGTTCAATTTTTTTTATTGCTTAGTTAGGGTTACAATGAACTTGTTTTGGCCCTGGTCCATTTCAGACACTGTGCACCTCAACTAAGGTGAATGGTTTTAGTTGAGGGTGGCTATTATAGGGGTGCGTAACAGTAAATGGGTGTGAAAAAGAGCTGGAAATTGAATGACGGTATAAAATAAAAATACTCCTACCATATTTTATGTTAATGTGCTTAATGAGATTGGGGTGAAACGAATGATATGTGAAGGTAATAAGGTGAAGTTGGGTTGAGAAAGAATGGACTTGATTGTATAATGAGATGTATTAAAGCGCTTAGGGAAGATTAGTCACTATTTTCTAAAGGCAAAATGACCTTCTGGACCCCTGTACTATGTCGATTTTGTAAGTTGAACACTTCTACTTACATGGTTGTCATCTGAACCCTTCAACTCAATAAAATTCAACATTTTAAACCCTTTGACCGTTGACTTAATCTATGTGGCATTAAAAGTGCTAACTAGGCTAAAACGTGTGTAGTCGTATGAGAGAGTGAGGCACATTTTTTCAGCTTTTTAAATTTAAAAATAATTTTAAAAATTTAAAAAAAAATTAACATTTTTTCAGCTTTTTAATTTTAAAAATAATTTAAAAAATTTAAAAATAATATTTTAAAAAAAAAATACTCCCCTCCACCAGCCCCGTCCAACACCCCACCCCCTCCTCCACCGTCACCCCACCCCATCCACCAGTCCACCACCGCCCCCACCCCATCCACCAGTCCAGTCCACCATCGCCCCTACCCCATCCACCAGTCCACCACTGTTCCCCACCCCATCCAGCACCCTCCCCGTCCCCCACCCCATTCCCCCGTCCTCTACCCTTCCTCATCCCCCACCCCGTCTTCCACCCTCCCCAAGCAACACAACCACCACCACACTAGTGTTCCGCCCCCACCCCACCCCATTGCAGCATCACAAAAATCATGGAATCAATTTAAACCAAACACCATGGAATCAATTCAAAAAAAAAAACCTCAAATTTCAATTTCATTTCAATTTTACCATGGAATCATAATCTACTAACAAAATCTCAAAGATATAAGTTACTCTTAATTTAACTGATCAAACAAATTCAAGAAAAGAATACAGCCAAAGATGTTCATTACTTTACCATGAAATAATCTGCTAACAAAAAAAAATCTAAAATTTCACACCAAATAACTAAAATATTCAGTATATAAAATGGGTATTATGGATCTTGAATTCATATGAAATTTTTTATTTATTTTTTTATATATAAAATATAACAATTTTAATTGCATTTTTTGATTCATTAGAAGTAGAATAAAGAAAAGAAGAGAAACACAAGAGAAGAAAAGAAGAAGAGAAGAGAAAGAGAGTAGAAACAGAAGAAGAAAGAGAGAGAGAAGGAGAAGAATCGGGGAAAGAGAAAGAAAAGGGGAAGAGAGAGAAGAGAGGAAGAAGGTGGGGGTGGGGGGAATTGTTTTATTTATTTATTTATTTATTTATTTTAATATTTAATATTTTTATATATAAAAATAACGTGGAAGATGACATGACAGCTGACGTGGAGAGAGTGTATTACACTCACCAAAAAAGTATTTAAAATATTATTTGTTTGTGGGTTCAGGGATCTAGATGACAAATATGTAAGTAGAGGTGTCCAACTTACAAAATCAACATAGTATAAAGGTCCAGAAGGTCATTTTTCCTTTCCTAAATAGTTCCTACTCGTCTCTTAGCTTACATTGCAACCATAAAATACCTAGTTGATCCTTTATCATAATATCCGACTGTTAGTGGAGTAGTACACTAAGGTCAAGCTTATGATTCATTATCTATTATGTATGAATTCTTTATTGAGAGTGAATGATTTAATTCTGATATTCCCCTCATGTGATATATTGAAAAATTATGAGTGGTATGGGGAAACCTTCTTGTTGTGAGGGTGCATGCGGATGAAAGTTCGAATTACTTATTCTGTTGTTAGATTGAGTGATTTAATTAAGTTTGCCAACAAAATTGGATGTCACTATTGAAATAATGAGGTTTGAAAAGAATTGTCTCATGTGCATAAAAGTATTTTTAACATGTTTTGAGATGAAAAGTCATTGTTATAAATTGTAAGTGCCTAACGCAAGCATAACTCTTAGGTTGTGATGTGAAGCTTAATTGGGTATTGTGTTTTTGATTGTTCGAGGACAAACAAGGTTTTAAGTATGGGGTGGTGATCTTGGGCGTATTTATATGTCCAATCCCAACATTCACCCATATTTGGACTTGTTCTGTGAGCTAAAATATATTATTTAGATATTAATTGAGCTTTAATTGAGTTCTTTATCTAATGGACATGATTAGTGTGTGCAGGACAAAATTATGATGGATTTGGATGTGATTTGATGCATAAACGAGATGTAACATTGAAAGGAGCAATTAGGGTGTTGGAACATGGCTGGGAAGGATTTAAGGAAGAAGAAAATATTGAAGTCAAGGCCACTGCATCATGGTGGATGAGCAATCCACGTTTGTCAAGAACCAATAGCTCATTGCGATTACACCGCATCGCGGTGAGGGCCCAATCTGCATTTGTCGAAAACCAAAATCGTATCGCGATTCTACCTCGTCGCGGTGAGAATAGCGATGGTGAGTTACCGCGACGCGGTGAAAGGTAAAAGCTAGATTATTTGACCCAGATATATAAAGAACAAATCATTACAATTGAAAACACTTGGAAAAGCACAGTAGTGGCGGAAAAACAGCAAAATCTCTCTTTTAGGGTTCTTAGAATTACTTTTGAACTTCTTCACTTCAAGATCAAGTTTTGGTATGATTAATTACTTATTTTAGATGTTGAATTGAGGCATGAGTGGCTAAACACCCTTGTTCTGGGCTTGAGGCCAAGAATATGATTACTCTTTGATATTCTTTATCGTAGTTTCTTGTTGGATTATCATATGGGTTGTTCTTAATTTATTGAGCTTACTATTTTGATGAGTGGCCACCATTAGAATAAATCTATATTTCTATGTGCATTCGGAAGGAGAATCGTAGGATAGAATGAAGAGATTAAGGAGCAAGGTTCTCATCCTTTTATAAAATAGAAGATTTGAATTAGCATCTAGGATAGGAATATACCTAGAAGCCTTGTTTAGTTCAATCGTAGGAAGATAGCCATATACATCTAAATGGATTATTGAAACTCTGCTCAATGATGTAGTTGCAAAGTTCACGTAGGTAGAAGATTAGAGGTCGGGAGACCATGATCGTGTTATAAACCCTGAAAATCAACAACCCAATAACCAACTAGACTATGATAAGAATAGAGATTTGTAAGATTGTAGGAAGTACCTCAACCCTGGAATTCTCATCATTACTGTTTACAACTGTTCTTTTCTTTGCTATTGTCACAAATTGCTATTTCTTATTTATTTACATTTTTATTCAAAATTTCAAAATCATCTTGATACTTGAAAACACTTAATACCTCCTTGTCTAAAACTAAAGTTGGTTGAATTGCTAGTTTCATAGTCCTCGTGGGTATGATATCCGACTATCTAAGTCACTATATTACTTGAACGATCACGTATACTTGCATGTGCATTTGAACGTAACAAGTAATAAACAAAAACTTGGCTATATTTGTTATAAACTTTTTACTTTGTATATAAATGAAATTTTCTCTCTTTTTAGTTCGTTTCAAAAAGAATGATCTTTTCTTCTTATTTTTTGATTGTTTTATCCATTTCTTTTTTCTAACTCGAAGGTTTGGAAAACATTAATTTCGACTTTTAAAACTATTTTGAAACTTTAAAGAAAATTTTGAAATAATCTAAGAAATTACAGAGTCGGCACTTAATTTATTTGAAAAGAAATTAAGAAAACGTTTTAACATAAAGTCCTATGTTCCAAAACAGAAAAGGATTTAGGCTTTTAAGAAAATCCCAAATAAGTGATTCTTATTAACATTTTAGGAAGGTTTTTAGGGCACCTAAAATGTCCGCTAACTTGCGGTTATCCAGACTATTTGAAAACCACTTTGACTAGCTTTGAAAAAAAGAGAAGTTGATTTTTTCCTTTTTTTATAAAAAAGAAAATGATTTAGGATGAAACTTGAATAAAATCAATTTTCTGACGACTTAGTAGGTAATTTAACCAATCTAAGAAAAATAGCAAATAATCTCGTAAAGGGGAAAGGGGAGAAATAGAAGACTTAGGTTCAGAAGCCCAAATCCATCAACCCTGTCCTAATCTAATTGGGCTTTTGGCCCATCTGCACCTGTCCTACTCTAAATATTGGGCTTTGACCCATAATCTGTCCTAAACTATCTTTTTGTACCTTTTGACCCATAATCGACTTCACCTGTATTAATTTACAACTTTAGTTTTGAGGCACCAAATAAATAAATAAATAAATGAATACATAAATAACTAAATATAAATAAATAATAATAAATAAATGAAAAAGGGCCTAAAATGCCCTTACTATGTAAAATGGTGCAAAAATGTCCTTTATCTACCTATTGGGCCTAAAATGTCTTTTCTGTCTACCTATTGGACCAAAAATATCCTTCTCACCTATCTATTAGGCCTAAAATACCCTTCCCATCTACCTATTGAGCCTATTTTGCCCTTTTATTTAGACAAATTATATGAAAAGGCCATCTATAAAACTTAATTACATAAATAATAGTATTTTTTCAATATTACAAAAACAAAAGTTTTTTTTCATATACAGCCATTTTAAAAAATCAAAAAAGATAATTATAATTCTTAATTTAATACAATAACTAATTATCAATTCACCTTAATTTAAGAGATATATTTTCAATCTTCAAATTAAAAGTGGAAAAGATAATCCCTGCTTTCAAAGATTTTTCTCTCTTATATTCAAAATTTAAATTTTTTTAAATAAACTAAGTATTCCATTATTTGCTCGTGTATGTTTCATTTTATTTTTATATATGTTAATCATCTAGTATTATTTCATTATTGTGTATTTTTAATTCTAATGTAGTGGGTTAACCATAATTTTTTATGAATAAATATTTACGAAATAAAAATCATTATGCTAGAAGTACAGATATATCATATATTTTTGTTGTATAAATATAATTAATGTCAAAGTCAGATTGTTATTATATTTTTGATATAATTTTTGCACCATTTGATATAATATCAAATGGTGTTTGATATCATATCAAGTGGTGCAAATGGTGTTTGATATTATATCAAATGGTGAAAAAATTATATAAAAAATATCATGAATATTTATCTCATAAATTATATAAAAAATATAATAATAATTCAACTTTTACATTAATTATATTTATACAACAAAAATATGTGATATATCTGTAGTTCCAACAAAATGATTTTTATTCCATAAATATTTATCCATAAAAAATTATGGTTACCCAGTACATTAAAATTAAAAATACACAATAATGAAATAATACTAGATGATTAACATACGTGAAAATAAAACGAAACATACAAAAGCAAATAATGGAATACTTAGTTTATTTTAAAATATATGAATTTTGAAGTTTATGTAAAAATATATGAATTTTGAATATAAGAGAGAAAAATATTTGAAAGAAAGGATTTTTTTTTCTAATTTTAATTTGAAGATTAAAAATATATATCTTAAATTAAGGTGAGTTATTGCATTAAATTAAGAATTATAATTATCTTTTTTGATTTCTTAAAATGGCTATATATGAAGAAAAAAAACTTTTATTTTTTTAATATTGAAAGAATACTATTATTTATGTAGTTAAGTTTTATGGATGGCATTTTCATATAATTTGCCTACGTAAAAGGGCAAAATAGGCCCAATAGGTAGATGAAAAGGGCATTTTAGACCCAATAGATAGGTGAGAAGGGCATTTTAGGTCCAATAGTTGGACGGAAAGGCCATTTTAGGCCCAATAGGTAGACGAAGGGCATTGTTGCACCATTTTACATAGTTGAAAGGCATTTTAGACGCTTTTCCGATAAATAAATAAATAAATAAATAAATAAGGAAAAATGAGACTTTTCGATTCTTTTAGCTACTTCAACAATGGGTTTTTGACCCATTTCTTTTCTTCTTCCTACTCTTCATATCCGTACGACATGTATCATCCTTTTTTCCCTTTTGATGAATCGAATCAGAAAGATGGGACTCAATGACCCATAACAGAAATGCGAAAAGAGAAAGAGTCCATATAGGACTCGGATGCATCCACATGCAAGGAGAAAGTTATAGTAATTAATATATGTTCAAATGTTGATAAAAAATCGAGGGAATTACCACCAATGTTGAATTGTAAAATAAACAATATTGATGTTAAATAAATCCAAATACATTATTATTGATGTTAAACAAATTGCATGAAAATAAATGCACAAGAATTACTATTGATGCTAAGCAAGCTGTAGGAAAGTAAATGCACACAAATTACTATTGATGTTCAACAAAATGTAGGAAAGTAAGGGCAGAAGAATTACTATTAACATTCAATAAAATGCAGGAAAATTAGTATTAACATTTGTGGAACATGCTAATGGATCAAGAGAGGAAAATTTTAGCGAAAAGTTCAATCAAAGAAAAACACTTAGAAAGAAAATCAAACAAAAATAGAAGGAAAGAAGCAACCATTTAAATGATTGAATATTTCACCCTGTCTTTGAAAATTTTCAATCAAATGCGGATCAAAGGTCCTCGTGGGGTCCTCAATTTAAGAAAAAAGTCCACAAAAAGAAAGTATTTGGAATGACTAATCTCGATCTTTGACCACAAAATATTTTTTACTTAAACCAAAAATGAGCACAATCCTACAACCCAAATTACTTTAACAAGCCAAAATCAAACAGTCTACTAATGAAATACCACTTGCTCAACCCAGTGATACAGTCAAAGCAACAAACGAGCTCACACCATAATTTGCAAGGTTATTAAGAGTAAAGTCCATTTTCCTTTTACTATATTAACCTTGATGTGTCATAACCCGTATCGTGGATCTTAGAAAGGAAAAGGAGAAGGGACATCATAGACAAACAAGCACGAAATGCAACCGGCAAATAAATAAAAGGAAAATACGCGGAGAATAGATTACAAAATATTTTATCAATTCTGAACCTAACATCAACTGCTGGAATACTTGGCTTTATTTTCACTACAATAGTTTTACCAAATCTTGAAATCATATTAATCATGCAACCAATGAATTCATAGGCAAGAATACTAAATACATGTTATCCAAAACCGCCTTCAACCTCCTTTTATCTAAATGCTAATAATTCTTTAGGATTCATAGCACTGCCATACTTCCATTGCTTCTTTCAGTGGAGAGTTAAGGGACACAAAGGTTACAATAAACAACTTATACACCTCAAGATAAAGACATAATGAAACTAAAATAAAAGCCAAGTTCTGGCAAATGAAAATTAAGTTCTAGAAGAAACTCGAAATTTAAACCATATCATCGTTAATCTAAGTACTATGTGAAGGAACGTTAAACCAAACTAATTTGATCAGTGAAAGAAAGACTGAAAGCAGAATATAAAAATAACATTCAGCAGTGGGACTTCACAGTCATCCGGCGACTTTGAAACTGTATGAATCAGAATGCAAACAAGAAAACATCAACACATTCACCAAATTCCTTTGGCTTATGAAAGACTCTAAAAGAAAATAATTCCCAGCAAACAAGCCTATAACTAATAACGACTCCATTATAGGCTAAAATGCTAATAGATTGACGAAAAGAAGAAGAAAATATCAAAAGCAAAAGGACGAAGCATTACCTATTTTGGAGCAGCAAAACGAGACTACGAACTATTTTGGAGCAGCAGAATGAGACTACGAACTATCGTCGAGATCTTGACCACTACCAGAAAACTCCATAGTTACTCTGAGAACTTTGGCAGCTTTTTGCGATAATATTTTTAACTAGAAAAAACTTTTTTCTTGAGAGCCTTTTTTGGCCTTCAAAACTTCTCCCTCTTTGCTCTAAAGTGAGCCATATATATAGGGAACAAAATTGGGGAGTGGATTTTAGCTCCACCGATATGGGAGCAAGGAAATTTAGGGGCCTTTTAGGGAATATTTTTTATAAGAGGATAAGATTTATTCTCCAATCGCACAATCAGCATGAATTTTTTTGACATTCAAAAACAGAGTAGGATGAGTTATGCTTGTACAAATTTGTTCAATTGAAGAGCACCATGTTGCAGTTCTATAATTTTCATCAAAGGCATTAGACAGATCGAAGTCGGGTCAGTCAGATTGAGGTAAGGTATTATTGTTGCTATTCGGATTTTTTTTGGTATGGGGGTTTGGGGTCGGGTTTCACTGGGTATGAGCTATTGCGGGCCGCCGATCCTATTATATGGTGATATCAGGTCGTTGTTCGGATCAGAGTTGTTGTTCGTACACGGATGTTGTTGTTTGTATGATAGAAGTTGATTGTGATATTGCCCTTTGGTGTATTATTGTTGAATAAGATATAACAATGGGTCGGGTCTTTGTATTGTTGGATTAGGCTGATATTCTTGTGTTGTTGAAGTTTTCTTGTGGAATGGGCTGAGTGGTCCAAAATTAAGATTGGGTTGTTTGTAGTTTGGTTAATTGGATAGCTGGGAAATTGGGAATTTGGTGATTTAGGCTGAAATTGGGTTATTTAATAACCCTACTTGGGATTAAAATAACCCCAATTAGATTAGGGATTTATAAATTTAGGCTATTTGTTAAATTGGCCTAATTATTAGAATTTAGCCAATTGAATTTTAGCCCAATTAAAAATTAATTGATCAATTACATTGTAATTGTGGTCAAATCAATTTCAATTAAGGTCTAATTTAATAGTTTGGCTAAATTGAAACCACACTTGAAATAAATTAACAATCGATTTAATTCTGAGTTTTTTATTTCATAAAATCAAACATATATTTTTAAAATAAATTATTTCTAGAACAGATTATACTTCAATCGAGATTTTTAACCATTTGAACTAATTTTCAAGACAATTCATTGATTAAAATCTGATTTTTTGTAATATAATTATTTAAGCAACAAGATTATACGATTTCGTACATACTAATATGAAAGTATATAATCGTTACTTAAAATGGAGAAATTATATAGATAAATACTTGGGAAAGCTTTTATCCGAAAAAAATAAATGTTGTAATTTTATTTAAAATTAAAGAAATTTGAGATTAAACTTAGTAGTGGAGGGAAAAAATTAGGTGTCAACAACTGCCCCTCCCTTTGGGTAGGGTGGATGCAAGTAACCCTGGGAAAAGGGAGTTTGGCGTACTTAATTTTTGTCCGATCATAAATTTATTTCTGAAGGAGGTTGGTTTTCACACGAGTTTCGTGGAGTTATGAACGGACCCCAATATTGGATTTCCTACATATCTCAGGTTACATGAGAATTCAGGTCACTTGTAGTTTATAAAGCTTGATTTAAGGATCGATTTTCAAAAAATTAGAAGATATCTCAATTTTAGAGTTTATGATGAAATCAAAAAGCTGTAGAATAAAGAAATTTGTGGGGAGGTTAGAATGCAGTTGAGTTTTCTACTTAGAGCCAGCCTACATATCTTCGAAACTCAGGGAATTAGACTGTTTGTAGTTCGACTCAATTGGTAGAAAAGATAGTCTTTTATTTCAGACAATCTTTGGTTCGAAATAAGTGACAAGTTGATTGAGTTGTAGAAAAGAGGCTTGTAACCTCTTAACATGAATGTGGGATCATTCACATCCATAGGCAAGAACTTACCTTGACATAATTTCCAGAACTCTAAGTATGTTATCACTCGAATTTGAATGAAAGAGTAGGTTACCCTTGGCGCGAGTTTAGAAATATCCCAAAGGTGAAGCTGAAATCAGAATATCCGAAAATACCCACATTCCTTCTAATAGAAGTGTGGTTTGATGATGGTGGCAATTATTCTTTTGATCGCGTCCAAAGAGTCTGATGTCCCTCTCTGTACTATATCCCATCTTGCTGCTAAGAAAGAGTTCCACGTTTACGTCCTATCTGGAGTCGTTCACACCTGTGGTTTAGATTTGAGATCTTCATCCTCTCAGATGCTCCTGACGATGTTTTAAAAATCGTTAGTGTTAAACATAATTCACGAAAGGGATATAATGTCTTTTACCATACCTCCACTTGAGTTGTTGCCTAAAAAGCAAAGTCATCCTCTCATGTACTTGTTTAGAAGGAAATAACTTGAAATAATAGAAACAACAACCCTCTTGGTTGTTGTATAATTAACTCATTTGTCGATTGAATATGTCTTCAAAGTGGGGTGGCCCTTTTGGACACTGACAACGCTTTATGCAGAAAGGTCCTTGCAACCGTGTAATCTTATACTGATGCGGAAACCTTTTTGGTCACCTATAATTCTTGTTGTTTGTGGAATGATAACATCTCTAGTTATTGACAATGATTCTTTGCATGTGACCTCGGGTAAGACTTGCGCATCTTTTATATCGATACGACTTATAGATTTTCCTTGAATTGTCAATCCATGGATAATCTTATGCATTATTTAATGTCGATTACGAGGAAACTTACAGATATTTTTTAATTTCTAGCTTTTAGGTAATCTTGCATATTATACGACCTTGGATAAGAGGTGGCTTACAGATATCCCTCCAATCGCTAGCTCTCAGGTATTCCTATACATCATCCGACCTTGGATACACTATGACTTATAGATATCTCTCAAATTGTTAGTCTTTGGGTAATCCTGCACATAATTGATCTTGGATATGACGCATCTTATAGAGAACCCTTGGACGTATCAATTTGATAATCTCACATATTCTCCGGTTAGGATTTAGTTGCAACTTATGGATAACCTTCAAACTATTGATCTTTGGGTAACCTTGCACACTATCTGATTAGGATGTTGTTGAGGATTACGGATGACTTATGGACTATCAACTCATAGGTAATCTTGCACGTTATTCTATTTTAAATAATATGACTTATAGATGACCCTCAGATTGTCAATTTCTAGGAAATCTCATGTGTCATCCGTCTTCAGATAACAAATTAAAAATGTGCCTTTGAATCACATACTTTTGATGTATTCAGATGTTGATTCATGAAATGATGAGATATCCTCCACGTCGGAGTATTCTATCTTTAAGTGTCAACAGATATTAAATGCTGAGATATCCTCGATGCTAGCATATACTATCTCTCATGTCAACAAATATTAAATGTTGATGATATCCTCAATGCCAGAATATGCTATCTTACATGTCAATAGATATTAAATGTTGATATCCTCGGCTCCAGCATTTGTATCTCACGTGTCAACAGATATTAAATATTATGGCCCCTTTTGGCAATAAAGTTATGTAAAATGGCCCTCTCGGTATGGCATGAAATGGCCCTCTCGATAATGAGATGATATGAAATGGCCCTCTCGGCAATGGCATGAGATGGACCTATCAGCAATAAGATGAAATGGCCCTCTCAAAATGGCACGAAATGTCCCTCTCGGTAATGAGATAATATGAAATAGCCCTCTCAGCAAATGGCATGAAATGGCCCTCTCGGCAATGGCATGAAATGGCCCTCTCGGCGATGGCATAAAATAGCCTTCTCGGTGATGATATGAAATGTCCCTCTTAGCGATGATATGCAATGGCTCTCTGGGCAATGGAATGAAATGGCCCTCTCGGTAATGGAATAAAATGGCCCTCTCGATAATAAACAGCTTCACATGAGTCTGTTTGTCTGAATTTTTGCTTTCTACACGTACTGTTCGCTTTGCTTCAAGGCAAATTTTGCGGATGACTTTCTTTCTCTTCCTTATCTTGGCAAATTCTTTGATTGTGGCCTTATAGGACCGTCTCCTTTGATCGTACCGCGCTCAAGGTAAATATTTATTAGACATAAAGTCTCTTTTTCCAATGACTAGTCTTAGAAAAATACTAAATACAATATTCATAAGGAAGATAAGGCGCCTTTATTTGTCCTTCATGGTTTCAGGAAATGAGATGGATAGTTCAAAAGTTCCTCGATAAATGGGTATTAAACTCGTCTTTGGGGCTATCCAAAAATACTGTCCTTGAGCATTATATGCTTTGGTGTGGCTCCCAACTTGCTTGGGGATTTTTGAGAAAGATTCTTATTTTTGTAAATTGATCCCTGCATCTAGAGAAAAATAATTAGTTTTGAGTGAAACTACTCCGTGTTGACCTCCTTCGATCCTTGGTTTACTCCTCGCCATCTTTCGGGTGCTTCGTCATGTTGGGACTTCTACCTCGACTCCCCATTCCAATAGATGTCCAGGCAATCACTAAGTAAAAGATTTGTATAAATTTTTAAAGTAGTCTTAATTTTTCAGAAACTAGTTTCAAAATTTATGTAAAAGCTTTTTAGAAAATCTCTGCCTGTCATGTCATGTCATGTATTAGCTCAATGAACGTCTTTCTCTTGGTTCTGACTGTATTTGATGTATGATGGAGGAATTCCAGGGATTCATCATCGTCATTTAGGGTTTCTATCAAAAGTTCTATCATATCCAAAGATTTAGTCTACGTAGACTTTGTCGCAGCTGGTGACTTCTAAAGCTTGACTTTGACCTCTGGTGCTGGGGAATTTGAAATATATTCCAGTTTTTAGTGAAAATTTTGAGGCCCTCCTCAAAATTTCTGCCCCAGTTTATTATTGTTTTAGATGATCTCAGCTCAAGAGGATCTGAAGTTTTTATTGGTCTTCATTTTCTTTATTGGATGATGATCTTTCTCTTGTGAATTTTCGAGATTCCTTCTCAAAAATTCTGCCCCTGTTTCCCTTTCCTGGGGTTATATAACCGAGCCATTAGGGCGCCTACGTATCCCGTTGAAGCAGGAATCAGGTCAAACATAGTTCAGGCTACGCTAGGGATAGAAAAATCTAATGAGTTGACCGAAGCAGACATAGGCGGCCTACGTATCCCCTTCTTGGGAATTCAAGTCATCAAATAGTTCATACACAAAAGAAAAGGATAAATTGTCCTAAGGGGTTGACCGAAGCAAATATAGGCCACCTACGTATCCCTTTCTTGGGAATTCAGGTCAAACGTAGTTCGTACATAAAAGAAAAGGGATTCTAGGCAATTACACATCAAAAAAGAAATACTATCATAAAGGTGATTACAAATAAACTAAGGAAACAAGAAACTAAAACATTCTTCAAACATAGTATCGTTTTACCGCATCAAAATTGATTGGTTTGGTCACTTCTTGACCATCCATCAGAACTCCTTCGGATAGTACCTTGCGAACTATGTATGGTCCTTGCTAATTCGGAGTGAACTTGCCTTTATACTCTTCTTGGTGCAGGAATATGTGTTTGAGGACTAATTGTCCAACTTCAAATATTTGATCTCTTACTTTCTTGTTGAAGGCACGGATCATCACGTGTTGGTACAACTGACCGTGACACACGGCAACTATTCTCTTCTCATCAATCAACATGAGTTTTTCATAGCGAGCGCAAACCCATTCTTTGTTACTTAATCCGGCTTCTTGAATAATCCTTAAGGAAGGTATTTCAACCTCGGTAGCTATCACAGCTTCATTCCCATAAACAAGTAGACAAGGAGTTTCCCCAGCGTTCTTTATACCAAACGACATTACCCTATAATGATAAACACCCCAGGGAATAATGAAAGCCACCTTTTTTGCATCTTTTTCATCCATTAATATTTGATGATACCCAGTGAAACAATCCACGAAAGAATGTATTTCATACTTTTCACAATTATATATGAGGATTTGGATGTTGGGTAGCGAAAAATTATCTTAAGTATTGGCTCTATTCAAATCTTTGTAGTCAACATAAATTCGGATTTTGCCGTCCTTTTTGGGCACTGGAAAATATTGGTTAGCCATGTTGGATATTTTGTGACCTCCACAACCTTAGACTAAATTCGCTTCATCACTTCTTTCTTGATCTTCAAACATAAGTCCGACTTGAATCTTTGTATTTTTGTATAACTAGATCAAACTCGGGAATGATTGGTAACTTATGTGATACAGTGTTGGTGTTTAATCCCGGCATATCATCGTAGGACCAAGCAAATATGTCAATGTACTCTCGCAACAAGCGAATGAGTTCTCTTTTTGTGCCTCTACTAAGTTAACACTAACACTTGTCTCTTTGATTTCATCATGATCACCCAGGTTGACTATTCCAGTATCATCTAGGTTGGGCTTCTCTTGGTTTTCAAATTTCTCTATATCTTTCACTAACTACTCCTCATCACCTTTTTTCTATTCATCATCATTCCCGTTGCTTTATTCATCTAACCCTTGACATGGCATGTCATTGGCAGGTTTTAAAATTACTGCTACTGAAACAAATCAAGTTAGATGATAACAAGAAAATAATATAATCATATTTCAAAATAACTTCTTAAATAAAAGGAGGTATTTTCATTGAAATTTGGGAAATAAATACAAACTATGGCTCATGACCCGCGCAAATATGAGCTCATGCCTTTTTGAAAGCAGTAAAACATGAAAATAAAATTCGAGACACAAAAGGGTGGATCACAGGTCCTTCTCTGGATCATCATCGATTTTAAAAACTATAAGTAATTGCTCTTTTATCTACCACGACGGGCAATGAGTTATGAGTAGAGTGGAGGTCCAGTTTTGTAATGCCTCTCCTAGTGCAACCTTCCTCACCCCACCAAACCTCGTGAAATCCTCTAGTATAGCATTACGTCCCTCAAACATACTTCCTATCCCATCCCTTAAGCCATCATCTTTTGACATGTCACGCAAAGGAAATGACTGATACTGGAGTGGCAACGGTTTAGACAGACTCATCTTTGACTTATCTTCAATCTCATTTTTCTTTCTTGGCTGGTATCCTAACCCATGCTTAGATACTTTTTTTGGGACCATAATGGGCTAAATAATTCCCTCCAAATTCTTACCTAAGACACTTAAGGCAGCCACAAAATTCTCTAACTTCTCCACTCCTTCTATCTTTTTGGGATTTTCTGAATCCACCTTAGCAATAGTCTTGCTAGATACCCATTCGCCTTCTATTTCGATCATGCTAATCGTGCCTCCACCATGATTAGACAATGATTACTGGTGACATTTGGTGTCAGCGCCTGAAGAGTGATGATCTTCTGATCAATCAAGTCTTGGATCTTGTGTTTCAGGTTGATGCAATCCTCAGTATTATGCCTAGACGCTCCTGAATGATAAGCGCAGACTTGATCGGCTTGAAATAATCGAGAATTAGGATTGGTAGGTTTCGATGGAATAAGCTGTAAATAACCATCTTTTTTCAATCTTCTGAAGAGCTGGATATGACTTTCAGCCAATAGAGTGAATTTTCTAGGAGGTTTCTTTTTGAGGTTTAGATGAAGGGGGTTATACTGGTTTTGATTAGCGGGGGGAGGTACTTGATGATAGTTTGGAGGTGCTTGGACGTTTATTTGGTTGTTTGGAAGGGGATCTTGAACATGAGACTGATAATTTGCTGTGAAACTTTGTACCGGGGTAAAATATTTGGAAGTGGAGCTTGAGATTGAGATTGGATATTTGGAAGTGGATCTTGGTACTGGGATTAGGCGTAGAATACAGGCTAAAAACTTGGTGATAGTGGTGATGAAAGAACATTCCTAGGCTTGAATTTCTTTTTCAATTTATCAATAGAATTAGTAGAGACTGTAGTCACATCTTCTCTTTTATTTTTTGGGAACGCAGAAGATCCAGATGATGTTGGGGTTTTGACAATTTTTCCTGTTCAGATGCATTTCTCTAACAATTCCCCAATTTTTACCAAATCCTCGAAAGTTGCCCAAACCGCGGATACCATCCTAGTATAAAATTCTCCCTCCTGAGTATGACAGAAAACCGATACCATTTCTTCCTCAGACATGGGATGTTGCACTTTAGTAACTTCTTTTCTCCAATGAAAGGCATAGTCTCAGAAACATACATTATTCTTCTTCTTGATCCAGTCTAGTGAGTATCGGTTAGGGACTATCTCAACGTTAAATGCAAATCTTTTGAGAAAACTTTTCGTCAACGCCCTCTAGCTAGACCATCTTTTCAGTTCTTGAGATGTGAACCAATCTAAGGCTTCGTTGCTTAAGTTTTGGCTGAATAAGCGCATCAATAATGCCTTATTTCTTCCTACCCCAACCATTTAATCACAATACCTTCTTAGATAGGCCATTGGATTTTCGGTACCGTTGAACACTTTAAATTTAGGGACCTTGTACCTTTTTGGTAGATCTACTCCGGGGTGCACACATAAATCATCATAACCCAAAGCATCATTATCACCTTCCCCATGATATTCCTTGATCCTCATGATCTCTTCATTCATGGCTAGAAACTTTTTTTCATGCTAAGTCCTCCACTTCTTTTCCTTTGTCTCATAATGGTCTACCTCGAGATTAAGAAAGGGATTATAGATGTCAGGGGATATGATGACATGAGGAAGATTTGTAACGGTATCTTAATTTTGAGGATAAGAAAAGGTTGGGTGGTAAGGAGGGAGGACATTTTGGAAACTGATAGCGCTTTGTGAAATTTAAGAATAGTTTGGTGAAATCTGAGAGAGATTTTGTGGATTTGAAAACAAGTTTTGTGGATTTGGAGATAGATTTTGTGGATTTGAACGCGGATTTTATGGATTTGGAGACGGATTTTGTGGGGTTAAGGATGGATTTTGTGGATGGTATGCATTTGGGTTATTTTCTCGATTGGTGTTTTGGATAGCATGAATTGGAGGATTACTAATTATAGGATCTATGGGTAATTGAGAAGCGGAGGCGGACGATATGTTATTTGGATGGTTCCCAAGAATAGGTGTACTAAGGGGAGGAATTTAGAGTGGAGTTTCATGTCCTTCTGAGGTAGGAGCATTGATGGTGATGGCCAGATTAGCCAAATCTCTAGTACAGTTCATCTCCTCTTGAAGCATTTCTAATTTTCTCGCAAGTTCAACAATCATCTTGCTTGGTTCCGCTATCACATTGTGCCTGATGGTCAACACATTATCTTCGTCGCTTCTAATTATTTTTTACTGATAGTCAGAGGATGAGATTTTATGAACTTTTGACCGGGTGAAGTAAGGATGTTCTGCCAGTTTATTTCAACACGGAGTAGTTTTTTGTTATCTGTAAAGTAAAATAACTCAAAAGCAGATGTGTTAGTTCCCATATGTGATAAATAATGCAAGATATTTGACAAGAAGTAACCACATAGAGTTGTTTGCCTCATTGGCAAACTGATCCACGGGAGCATAGTGGATAAATTTGTCTTTGATTCAATCAAAAGCACATAAACACATAAGGCAGTATATCACATAATAACATTATAATAAACGTATATCCTAGTTGGGGTGAAACTTTTGAGCCAAGGTTGGCCTAGCGAATTTTGAAGAAATATATGTTTCTTAAAACCAATCCATTATCCCCCAAATTGATATATATATATATATATATATATATATATATATATATATATATATATATATATATATATATATAATTGCTTACAAAAGTTACACAAAAGGGATACAATCTTTAGGAAAAGGGAAAATAAAATGAGAAAAAGAATAGCATCCCGCTCAGGGGATAGAAAATACTAGTTCCTAATTGCTCTTCTATCGGCCTTTGCCCTCTTAGCTTTGTCCACTACTTGTCATTGGCAACATCTGTTGGTGATTAAGTGATTTTCATATAATTGTGCTCGAGATTATTAGTCTGGAAATCATGCAACCATCTAAATCGATCAATATCTTTCCTAGCTAGCTTCAATTCCTCCCTCAATTGGTGTATGATTAAAGCATCCTTACATTAAAATATGTAAAGCAAGCCTTCCCCCAACCCCCAAAGGACAATAGATTGGATTAAACAAATATATATTTTTTCAACACATAAATATGGTTCATCTGTAATTGACTCGAGGTCAATAGACACATGGACATCCACACTTGATTTGGAGTTGATCAACAGTGGCCGGGACATCCACGAAATCCCAAAACAGTTTAATAATTATCATGCGGGATTATGCAATAAAATGCAACAGTTAAATTTCGCAAAATTTAAACATATAAGCACATAAATAGTTTAAACACTATAACAGCTAGTCAAAAGGCAAATTCAAATATTTCATTAGAAACTAGTTAAAAAAACCAGCGGAGTCGTCATTTCTGTTTTATCCCTTTCTTCTTCTTTTTAACTCGAAGGGTTGAAAAACTTTAAATTTTTAAAACAATCTAAGAAATTACAGAGGCGCCACTTGATTTATTTAAAAAGAAATTAAGAAAACTTTTTAACATAAAGTCCTAAGTCCCAAAACAGAAAAAGGACTTAGGCTTTTAAGAAAATCTCAGATAAGAGGTCCTTATTAACATTTTAGGAAGTTATTAAAGCACCTAAAATGTCTGCTAACTTGTGGTTATCTGGACTATTTGAAAATCACTTTGACTAACTTTGAAAAAAAAAAGAAGTTGATTTTTTTCTTTTAAAAAAAAAAAAGAAAATGATTTAGGACGAAACTTGTATAAAATCAATTTTCTAACGACTTAGTAGAAAATTTAACCAAGTCTAAGAAAAATAGAAAATAAGCACGTAAAGGAAAAAGGGGAGAAATAGAAGACTTAGGCTTGGAAGCCCAAATCCATCAAGCTTGACCTAATTTAATTAGGCTTTTGGCCCATCTGCACCTGTCATACTCTAAATATTGGGCGTTGGCCCATAACCTGTCCTAAACTATCTTTTTGGACCTTTTGGCCCATAATCGACTTCACCTGTATTAATTTACAAATTTGATTTTGAGGCCCCAAATAAATAAATAAATGCATAGATAAATAACTAAATATAAATAAAGCAATAATAAATAAATAAATAAATAAATAAATAAATAAATAAGAAAAAATGAGACTTTTCGAGTCTCTTAGTTACCTCAACAATGGGGTTTTGACCCATTTCTTTTCTTCTTCCTACTTTTCATATCCGTACACCATGTATCATCCGTTTGGCCCTTTTGATGAATCGACTCAAAAAGATGGGACTCAATGGCCCATAATAGAAATGCGGAAAGAGGGAGTACATGTAGGACTCGGATGCATCCACATACAAGGAGAAAAGTATAGTAATTAATATATGTTCAAATGTTGATAGAACAAATTGAGGGAATTACCACCAATGTTGAATTGTAAAAAAAATAATATTGATGTTAAACAAATGCAGAAACATTATTATTGATGTTAAACAAAGTGCATGAAAATAAATGCACAAGAATTACTATTGATGCTAAGTAAGCTCTAGGAAAGTAAATGCACACAAATTACTATTGATGTTAAACAAAATGTAGGAAAGTAAGGGCAGAAGAATTACTATTAACATTCAATAAAATGCAAGAAAATTACTATTAACATTTGTGCAACATACTAATGAATCAAAAGAGAAAAAATTTAGCGAAAAGTTCAATCAAAGCAAAACACTTAAAAAGAAACTCAAACAAAAATAGAAGGAAAGAAGCAACCATTTAAATGGTAGAATATTTCACCCTCTCTTTGAAAATTTTTAGTCAAATGCGAATCAAAGGTCCTCGTGGGGTCCTCTATTTACGAAAAAAATCCACAAAAGGAAAGTATTTGGAATGACTAATCTTGATCTTTGACCACAAAATATTTTTTAGCATAAACCGAAAATAAGCACAATTCTACAACCCAAATTACTTTAACAAGCCAAAATCAAACAGTCTACTAATGAAATACCACTTGCTCAACCCAGTGATACAGTCAAAGTAACAAACGAGCTCACACCATAATTTGCAAGGTTATTAAGAGTAAAGTCCATTTTCCTTTTACTATATTAACCTTGGTGTGTTATAACCCGTACCGTGGATCTTAGAAAGGGAAAAAAGAAGGGACATCATAGACAAACAAGCACGAAATGCAACCGGCAAATAAATAAAAGGAAAATATGAGGAGAATAGGTTACAAAATATTTTAACAATTCTGAACCTAACATCAACTGCTGGAATACTTGGCTTTATTTTCACTACAATAGTTTTACCAAATCTTGAAATCATATTAATCATGCAACCAATGAATTCATAGGCAAGAATACTAAACACATGTTATCCTAAACCGTCTTCAACCTCCTTCTATCTAAATGCTAATAATTCTTTAGGATTCATAGCACTGTCATACTTTCATTGCTTTTTTCAGAGAGGAGTTAAGGGACACAAAGGTTACAATAAACAACTTATACACCTCAAGATAAAGACACAATAAAACTAAAATAAAATCCAAGTTCTGGCAAACGAAAATTAAGTTCTAGCAGAAACTCGAAATTTAAACCAGATCATCGTTAATCTAAGTACTATGTGAAGGAACGTTAAACCGAACTAATTTGATCAGTGAAAGAAAAACTGAAAGCAGGATATAAAAATAACATTCAGCAGTGGTACTTCACAGTCATCCGACGACTTTGAAACCATATGAATCAGAATACAAACAAGAAAAAATCAACACATTCACCAAAATCCTTTGGCTTATGAAAGCCTCTAAAAGCAAACGATTCCCAGCAAACAAGCCTATAACTAATAACGACACCATTATAGGCTAAAACATTAATAGATTGACGAAAAGAAGAAGGAAATATCGAAATCAAAAGGACGAAGCATTACCTATTTTGGAGCATCAAAACGACGAACTATCGTCGGGATCTTGACCACCACCAGAAAACTCCGCAGTTACTCCGAGAACTTCGACAGCTTTTCGTGATGATATTTTTAACTAGAGAAAACTTTTTTCTTGAGAGCCTTTTTTTGGCCTTCAAAACTTCTCCCTCTTTGATCTAAAGTGAGCCATATATATAGGGAACAAAATTGGGGAGTGGATTTTAGCTCCACCGATGTGGGAGCAAGGAAATTCAGGGATCTTTTATGGAATATTTTTGACAAGAGGATAAGATTTATTCTCCAATTGCACAATTAGTATGAATTTTTTTGAAATTCAAAAACAGGGTAGGATGAGTTATGCTTGTACGAATTCGTTCAATAGAAGAGCACCACGTCGCAGTTCTAGAATTTTGGTCAAAGGCGTTAGACGGGTCGAAGTCGGGTCAGTCGGTTTGAGGTAGGGTATTATTATTACTATTCGGATTTTTGCTGGTATAGGGGTTTGGGGTTGGGTTTCACTGGGTATGAGCTATTGCAGGTCGCCGGTCCAATTATATGGTTATATCGGGTCGTTGTTCGGGTCAGAGTTGTTGTTCGTACACGGATATTGTTGTTTGTATGATGGAAGTTGATTGTGATATTGCCCTTTGGTGTATTGTTGTTGAATAAGATATAGCAATGGGTTTGGGTCTTTGTATTGTTAAATTGACCTAATTATTAGAATTTAGCCAATTGAATTTTAGCCCAATTAAAAATTAATTGATTATTTACATTGTAATTGTGGCCAAATCAATTTCAATTAAGGTCTAATTTAATAGTTTGGCTAAATTGATACCACACTCGAAATAAATTAACAACCGATTTAATTTTGAGTTTTTTTATTTCATAAAATCAAACACGTATTTTTAAAATAAATTATTTCTAGAACAGATTATACTTCAATCAAGATTTTTAACCATTTGAACTAATTTTCAAGACAATTCATTGATTAAAATCTGATTTTTTGTAATATAATTATTTAAGCAACAACATTATACAATTCCGTACATATGAATACGAAAGTATATAATCGTTACTTAAAATGGCGAAATTATCTAGATAAATACTTGGGAAAGCTTTTATCCAAAAAAAATAAATGTTGCAATTTTATTTAAAATCAAAGAAATTCGAGATTAAACTTAGTAGTGGAGGACAAAAAATAGATGTCAACAACTGTCCCTCCCTTTGGGTAGGGTGGATGCAAGTAACCCTGGGCAAAGGGAGTTTGACGTTCTTAATTTTTGTCCGATCATAAATTCATTTCTGAAGGAGGTTGGTTTTCGCACAAGTTTCATGGAGTTATGGACGGACCCCAATATTGGATTTCCTACATATCTCAGGTTACATGATGATTCAGGCCACTTGTAGTTTATAAAGCTTGATTTAAAGAACGATTTTCAAAAAATCACAAGATATCTCAATTTTAGAGTTTTTGATTAAATCGAAAAGCTGTAGAATAATGAAATTTGGGGGAGGTTAGAATGCAGTTGAGTTTTCTACTTAGAGCCAGCCTACATATCCCCGAGACTCAGGAAATTAGACTGTTTATAGTTCGACTCAATTGGTAGAAAAGATAGTCTTTTATTTCAGACAATCTTTGGTTTGAAATAAGTGACAAGTTGATTGAGTTGTAGAAATTTATTTCAGAAATTTTTTACAAATTTAGGTTATTTGTTAAATTGTCCTAATTATTAGAATTTAGCCAATTAAATTTTAGCCCATTAAAAATTAATTGACCAATTACATTGTAATTGTGGCCAAATCAATTTCAATTAAGGTCTAATTTAATAGTTTGGCCAAATTGAAACCACTTGAAATAAATTAACAACCGATTTAATTCTGAGTTTTTTTATTTCATAAAATCAAACGCATATTTTTAAAATAAATTATTTCTAGAACAGATTATACTTCAATCGAGATTTTAACCATTTGAACTAATTTTCAAGACAATTCATTGATTAAAATCTGATTTTTCATAATATAATTATTTAAGTAACAAGATTATACGATTTCGTACATACGAATACGAAAGAAAATAATCGTTACTTAAAATGGCAAAATTATCTAGATAAATACTTTGGAAAGCTTTTATCCGGATAAAATAAATGTTGTAATTTTAATTAAAATTAAAGAAATTTGAGATTAAACTTAGTTATGGGGGGCAAAAATTAGGTGTCAAAATTGATAATATTTTAATTTCAACTTTCATGTGGCATGTCTAAAATCACAAACATTTTGATACATTTAATGACTTTAATTTAAAATTATAAAATTATATTTTTTAATTAAATTTTATATCAAATTAAAATAAATCATTTTTTTTAAATGGAGAACGTAATACTTAATAAAGTAAGCAAGGAGAAACATTTTCTTTCCAGACAGTGAAAAAAGGGAAATAACTATTGAGAAAACTGAACATCCGATAAAATATTACTCTTCAGTTCACTTTTTCTTGTTTACTTGACACATACATTTTTTTAAGAAAACAAATTGACATGACTATTATACTATATATGTTAACTAGTATAGATACCCGCGCGATGCGCGGATAATATTCAAGTAATATTTCTAATTGCTTCATATTGAAATGTCTCATTCAAACTTATTAAATTATATTATCTTAATAAAATTATTTATCATTTTATTTCTCAATAAAAATAAAATGAGAAAAAAAAATCTACCCGCCTCCCCCCATCCCCAAATCATTTTTTTCATTTTTTGAATATAAATGTGTTTTCTACCCCTTTCTCTTCACACTTCCACCCCAACCCAATCCCCCCACCCACCCACCACCCCTACCCAATTCCCCCATAGCTAATCAAATTTATACGAAAAACAATCATGTAATTGTAAAAAAAATTATGTTTCAGATTTTTTAATTATATGTCTACAATTTAAAGATTTTAGATTGTCAAAAATAATTTGAATTTTTATTTTGTTGTCCCTCCATATCTTTCGTGCAAAAATTTATAAATAGTAATATGTGTATTATGATTTCTTCATTATATTCTCAAAAAATCGTTGAAATTTCCTCCCCCTCGCCCCTCCTCCCCCCCCCCCCAAATCCTCCATGTATATTTTTCTATTGTTATTTGATTACTTTACTTTTCTAATTTGATCTTGAATTAGATTATATTTTGTGTTACACACATAAGCAGTTTAGTTTTCTTCTCTCTAATCTCAAAATATGAAATAAAAGTAGATAAATTTTGGTATGCATGACAAAATATATGAAATATATATTAGAAGAAGATTTCAAAATAATATAATTTGTTAGAAGTGGTTATAATTTAAAATTTAAGTCAAACATTTTCACATCTATCAAAATATGAATTTATCTCATATATTTGATTTTAAAATTTTTCTGTTTTTTAAATTAAATTCAAAAAATTTACTAACATGTCCTTGTAACTAAAATGAATTCCATAATGCATGTAAAATTTTTTGAATATGAATTTTAAAGTAGAAAGTAAAATCATGAGTTCTATTCTAAGAAAAAAGAATTTTAATATATAACCTATGTGCATTATGTCTAATTAACTCTAAGTTACATTATTAAATGTACTTTTTTAGATTGTAATTTAAAATTCAATGATTATGACTCAATCACATTTACTAAAAATTATTTCATTTAGTCTTTTAAAATTTTTATTTTTATTTTTTATACTACACATAATCAATTAAAAATAAACAAATAGAGATGTAGATTTTTAAGTAAAATCAAGAAAAGAATAAATCAACTGAAACCTAAATACCAACAAAATTTATTTTATAATCTTCACAAAAAATTATTTTATTTTATAGTAATAATACTTCATAAAGTTGTCCTTCTACTTAAGATTGCATTATTAAAGTAAGTATCTAAATAATTAATTTTTATAAAAAAGAGAATTTTAGTCATCAATTCGAATTAAAATTAGTACAGTAATTACTTTTATTATTGAGCTACCATGAAAATTATGATTTGAATTTTAATAAATCAGTCATTCTCTTGCAATAAGAAGAAGAAAAATAAGATAAAAGAAATGTTATACATGCCATTAAAATTTAAAATAGTAAAATATCTAAATATTTTAAAACTGTAAATTCACACGATTATTTTTTATCTTCAAATTGTAATAAACTAATATAGATAATGCCGTCTTTTTCTATTCTTTAATAGCCAAGTTAAAAAAGAAAAAGAATGAACAAAATTTAATTTTTTAAAAATAATTTATATGTATACGTGCATAAATTTAAAGCATGAATATTCTATTATTTTATATGTTTACAAATACAATGTTTCTCTTTATTATTTAAATCATAATATGTATGTTTCTTTTAATATTTTTACATTTACTGTTTTATTTTAGTTTCCTATTTATGCTAGGCTAGTTCTCCCCGTTTCGTTAATTTTATAAAAAAAAATATTAAAACATATCTTATTTTTACTTATACTCTTTTTTTTCTTTTTTGTTACCTTTTATTCATACTTTCGCTATAAAATATTTTATTTTCACCATCAAAATAATTGAGTTAAAATATTGTAAATTGTATAAAAATAATATTTATTTATTTTAAATTTTCTCCAACCATTTCAGAACCTGCAATCTGCTTTGTCATGAACTACAAAAAATTGTTCATAAGCATAAAATTTTAAAGTTATGAATAATAATTTTTCATTATATTCCTTAATCAAAACTCGAACTTAAATCCTAATAATCAAAGTTTACTTAAAATAGCAATTACTTAGTCTAACATCGTGTATTAATAATTTTAAGAATGTATTTAATTACTTTTACAAAATTATAATGAAAAATATCACTTACTTGAATTCAGACCCGAATATAAGAAAAATAGTTGTTAAACATCATCAACATCTGCATATAGAAGTTTAAAAAAAATAAAGAGTATAATAAGTAAATTCATAAATAAACCTAATAATCAGTAATCAATAATAGAAAGAAGAAAACTTAACATTACATAACAGGATAGGAGTGAATATATATAAGAGAGATTATGAAGGAAGAATTCCATTCCAATTCAATTTTCATTTAAAAATAGAACTTCAAATATCCTTATCCTTTTTATCTTAATTTGAATTAAGAAAAATATTTGAATTCAAATATTCTTATCCATATCTTTTTAAAACTTGACATGCTTATCTTAAATATCTTTGAATTAAGAGAAATATTTGAAATCAATAAGATTATTCATATTTTTTTATAATAAATACTAACAAAATAAAACAAAAAAAAAATTATTTCTCTTCCTTATAGCTAATATGTTGAATGTCAAAAAGAAAATAATTATCTTCCCATCACAAAAAAAAAAAATTTTAAAAAATTAAAAACACTTCCGCACAATTACTAAAAACGGTTGCCAATAAACTTCCAATTTTTAAAAAATCGTTTACCACATTAACAAAGAATGAAGAATTCTTTTAACAAATATTCATAAGTCTATTAATGTAAAGCTATGTGATAACATTTATTTATTTTTTTAAAAAAAAAAGTCTTTCTTTAATTTATATTTATCCATTATCCTAATTGGTGAAAGATTTTGAATTCGATAAACTTCTTTATCATTAGCCTATTTCTTTTTTGCTCCATCATTAAGAAATTATATTATTATTATTATTATTATTATTATTAAATTATTATAGCTTCATCTTTAATTTAAAATTTAAATAAATTATATTTAAATATATTATATAACATTTAAATTTTAATAGAAATAAGTTTATGAAAAAGTAGAAGTCTATTTAGAACAAAAAGATAACATTTAATAGAATTCATATTTATCTTATAATGTTATATTTGAATTGAAAGAATGATTTGAAATCAAACTCAATATGACATATTTCATCATAGTAAATAACATATTGTTATTGTTGTTGTTGTTGTTGTTGCTGCCAGCTGTTGCTGCTTGCTGCTACTGCTGCTGCTGCTGCTGGTGTTGTTGTTGTTATTGTTCTTGTTGTTATTTTTATTATTATTATTATTATTATTATTATTATTATTATTTGTATTGGCGACTTTTAATTTAATATTGAATCGTCCCATTATCTTTTTTTTTCCTGATGATGAATTTGAAATACATTGATATATGTTTATAGTATTGTTGTAGTTTTTTAATTACGAAGAGATAATGATAAAAGAGTTGAGATAACATTATTCAAAATTTAAATTCAAATTAATTCATCATAAACACAAAGAGTTTAGATACAATTAAAAGTCTAAAGTTATAGAGTTAGTTATAATCAGTAAAATTCAAAATTGTTACGTGGTTAAAATATCTTTTTAGTTGCTTAAGTTAGAGTTATTTGAGTTAAAAAGTTTTTTAAACTTTGTTGAAAGCTATGCCTCTTTTTACGTTCAAAAGTAGTTAGGATTTTTTTTTCCTCCTTTATTTTCAAATACAAATTTTTAAAAAGTTTTTTATAAATTCCTGAAAGTTAGTCAAGCCTCTTTTTAAGTCTATCTTTAGGGTTAAAAAAATTCATCAATTAATATTTAGAGCTTAGTAAGACTCTTTTTTTTTTCCTTTTATTTTCAAATTCAAATTTTAATATTCTTTAATACAAAGTTTTTATTACAATACTTAATACTTCTGTCCTAAGAATTGCCACGTGGTTTAACAATAGCTTGCCATGTGGCTGGTTCTCATTGCTTCATCCTCTGCTTTATAATATATATAGATAATGCTTATTAATATTTTGAAAAAAGTTTAAGAAATAAATAATTAAAAATAAAATATGGGAAAATAATAATAGTAATTTTTCTTGTATGTTAAAAATAATAAAGAAAGGTGTCACCGTTTCAACAACTTCTAATCTTAGAAATGGTACCATTGGGAAAACATCTAATCATCACTTTCTTAGTCTTTATCATTAAAATCGTGAGTAAATTTCAATGGTGGTCATCCAATTTTATATTTTTTACCCAAAAGTCTTTTTTTTTGTTAGACAAAAGTTACTTAACTTTGTCTCATCTTTCACAAAAGTTATTTTGATATAATTTGATTAAAACACTACTTAAAATTTGAGATAAAACTAAAAATGATCTATTATGTTTAAAGCTAGATTCAAAATAGCCCCTCACATAGATTTTTAAGCAGTTTTAATCCACTATATTGCTAATAGAAATGACTCATTTTATTTTATATGTTTGACAAACTCTGCCTACTAAATTAACGATATTGAAAAAATGTAAAATAAAAAATAAATAAATTAAAATCTATTTATCATAAATGTGTAATAATTACATTTTTATTTACTTACCCTTTTACTGACATACTATTTTGTTTTGATTAATTTATAGACTTTTTTTTTTTACCTTTGCTACATATTATTTTGTTCATATTATCAGTACACTATTAAATAAGTAGATATGATTTTAAATTTTTTTTGTAATAATTTTGATGAATTTATTTTCAATACATTAACTATGCAAAGTAAACTGGAACAATTTTTAGTAAATACAGTTAGTAAAGTTAGTAAGAGAAACAAAAAATAAAATAATGTTACTTATTATGAAATAAGAAAATAAAAGTTTTGGATGATAGATATTTTGGAGAGGTTGGGGATAGAGATGAAAGATTTGTTGAAATTTAATAATGATGGCATAATGAAAATTTTAAAAATTTACAAAAGTATTTCACTCCTTGGTATTTCAATTATTTCATAAAAGAATTAATTTCAAGTATACAATTTTGTATAGTGATAAATAGATTAAAAGAATTGTTATAAAGAAATCAAAACAATCAAAGTAAGTGTGGTATCATAGGTAACATGAGAGATCAACTTTCATAAATAATATTTATGAATGGATCTATGAAATTATTCTACAAATAAATAAATTAATCTAGAAAGCTACACCAAATCTTATAATAAATAAAATAAAAAATTGCAGATAATAAACCTCTAAATGTGACTCAATATTAAATTCTTTTTTTCCGAATTTTAAAAAATTTAACAATTAGAGTTTGTTATGTATTTAAAGAAAATCAAATGTACTCACATATAGTAAGCTTAAAGCACCAAAACTTCTCAAAAGTATATTTGAGGGGTCATTTTGAACCTACCCTCAAACACAAGGAATTTTTTTTTTAATTTCATCTCACATTTTAGGTAGGGTTTTAACTAAATTATATCAAAATGACTTTTGTGAAAGATGAAACAAAGTTAAATGACTTTTGTCTAACAAAATAAAGAAAAATGACTTTTGAGTAAAAAAAATACAAAGTTGGATAACCATCCATGAAATTTATTCTCAAAATCATCATCGATTTTTCACTTTTATTAAACTAGTATTAATACCCACGCGATGCACGAATAATATTAAAAAAATATAAATTCTATCATATATAATACACTAATTGAGTACATTAATTCATATTACTTTACTAAAAAATTTAATTGTCTTCTTAATTTTAGTTTTCAAAATGAGAACAATGAATTGTATTATTTCTTAAAAACTTTAATTTCTTAGTTTTCATTTTTACATTATCAGTTACTCATGATATAATTTTTTACTAATTAATCACCGAATACCTATTTCTTTTGTTTTCACCATAAAATTTTAAATTTTAATAATGAAATAACTCTAGATTTCTTATCTTTCAGTTTTATTCTCAACTTGTGTCGTATAGTTTAACTTGTTTGATAATTTATTTTTAAATATTTTAATTATTTTTTAAATGCTTTGATATTTATGGTATCAACTTAGCTTATTAATATTGGTATGTACATTTTAGTTGATAAGAATATACTATTTGTGAAATTTTAATATAGAATATCACAAACTTAACTCATGGTCCTCATCTTTAAATTGAGACATGACAATTTTAATCACAATAGCTAACTTAGCCTATGATTCTATAGTTTTAATTTATGTGATACACTTTTTATTTGATCAATAAAAAATGATAATATTTTTCTTAACATTTAACAATAATTTAACTTTTAACTTATCATTTTGCTCTTAATAAAACGATTTACATTTATATAAATATCACTTTCTTGTTTCAAATTATATTCAACTAATTTTAAATTTTTTATCTTTTGATACACTCTTCCTCTCTTATTTGAAAAATACTTTTTCTTTTTTATTATACCCGAGGACCCCTCTTGTTTCTAAATAATCTAATTTGATTTTCTTTATTGTTTTGAAATTTTTTGAAACCATATTTCAACTATCAGTTCTATTACGTATATCATCACATAACATGTAATGAAATATTTTTCATATGCAAAAGAGTGTATTCCTTTTTGGCAATGTGTAAAAATAATTGTTCTTACCAATTTAATCAACACCAAAATTCAATCATATTACATACTAAAATGTAATGCAATGTTACCACAAGTACAACTTCTTATCAAATTTGAAAATGTAAACATAAGAAATTAGTTTTTTTTTGTATATGCAAAGATGATATTGAATGTGTAGTTATCAACTAATATGTGATATAACTCATTTTAAATAGTTTTTAAGAAAATTAATGCATCAAAAAAAGATTTCATATAGAATTTATTTTCTTCTCCATTTATTTTTCATTAGAGTTGGATAAACTTATAGTACCAAGTCAATGCTAACTTAGTTAAGAAAAATATTAGACAAACTTAAATCAATGAAAATCAAAGAGTAACCCACAAAAGCAATAAATATTGTAATTATTGTAATTTGTAAATACTAAAAGATAATGCTAGAAAGTATGTTTTAGTGTGCTTTGAAGATCTTCTTGCCTTTATACAAATATGACTAAAAATTATGATAGTTTTAAAATCTTTCTCCCACAACTTAATGATTGATAATTTTTCTTTTTTTAAAAAAATATTAAAACTTGACAATCAAATAAAAAATAATAATAAAATTTATTGATTCAACACACTAAAATTTGACAATAAATAATATCCTTGTTTATGATTTTAGTGGGATCAATTTGCATTAATGACTGCAAAAATTTAAAAGAAAAATAAATTTAATTGTGAGAAACCAATAAATAAATATTCAAATAATTGAAGTAATAAAAAATAAAGATGCAAAATAAAAACGAAAATAAAGAGAAGACTAAAATCATTCTATAATAAGAACATATGGAATACTTCCACAAGCAAAAATGTATATTTATATCAAAAAACTACTAACTTACTTGCTAGTTTGTGAATTTGTCACTTGGTATTATACCTGAAACAAAAAAAATTATCTTAATGTAATTGCTTGAATTGAGAGAGGTGATATTGTTCGCAACAAATTTTCGTCGACGCTGAAAATTAACTGCAAGCAAAAATAAAATAAATAACAGAATAATTTTATATAAATGAATTTTGCGGGTACAATTCCGTTATTCTCTTGATTTTTCTCTCCTAAGTTTTTTCGTGATTCGAGGGCCTTTGCAGCGTGATTCTCGAATGTAAGATGATTTGAGCCTCCTAGAAATTTGTTTGGATCTCCAGGTCTGACAGCACTTCATCTTGTCGAGTTGATCTCTGGGCAGAATTTCGTTAGTCAATTCGTTGAAGAGCTGTGTAGTCAATGCGGAAGCTTCTTCCAATGCTTGCAGAATGTCTTCCTTTTTCTTTTCTCCCCTTTTAGAATGTTATGTTACTCTCCTATTTATAGTTGTGGGGGTAGGCCTTAGTTGCTTGTGATTGACCGAAATATATCACTTTGACACTTAGCACCTTTTGACTGGTTGTTGAATTTGAATGAGATTTCTACATCATTTGTACATATGGCGGCGTCTCATTGGTTTTGGATTTGATTGGGATGCCACGTCACTTGATGAGTTTGGGCTTCAAAGTGAGATGAACCTTGATAAAGAATAAAATAGGCTTATTATTTTTTGTAGCCCAAAATAAGTTTAAACCCAATAACATATGGCTCAAATTCAAATTTTATATGAATTTGATCTAATAAATTTTATGTGTCTACAGATGCCCCCTACTTCAAGGTTGGTCGACGTGTAGGCTTGCCGAAACTTGGCGGCGAGACTTGAAGTACTCATGAATGTATTTTCATTCTCATGATTTCAAAGGTATTTGTTTATCCCAATGTTGATTATGCCAAATTGAAGCATCGTCTGTTTGGTACCGACACTTATCGTCAGATTGAAGTATCACGTAGTTGGCATCAATCCGCATAGAACCGAGAAGCTTCATCCGGTCAACACTGTAGATATGTTACATCTTATTTTTTTTTGTGCAGGTTTATGCAAATGGTCTTAATGTTAGACCAGAAAGGTCAACATGATTGATGTTGAACCATTTAGTGCACTACTTCCTTACTGCTTGATAAGAAAATGACTTGGAATCCTTGACGCCGTTGAAAGTTTTCCATTTTATCTCCAGTGAGCATGTACTTGATGTCATTCTTGCGAACTTGTGATGATGAAATTCTGAGTGTCTGCAGCCCATCGTTGCAAAGCAAGCATGCGGTGCATCTCATCCGTGGGGCTCGGCGATAAAGAGGCTTTGAGTGAGAGCATCCCATTCTTTTTAAGGAGCACATACGTGGTGCCATCCAACTTGATAATATTGACATAGGGAATAACCTTTTCTGACTTTGGTGAGCAAGTACTAGGAACTCGTCCACAAAAATATTTATTCTCCGATGGGAGAACAAAAATATGAGTTGTTTGATTCATAAAAATGGAATTCAATGTCCTATCTTATCAACTTTGCATAGCGTCATGATAAATTCCGTATTTTGATGTAGGAGTATCGAAATTAGGAGCCATTTTTTAAAAAAATTAGACTCGTAGAGCTACGTCTTACGCAGGAATCGCAATCAAATTGCACCCAAATCGTCCCATATATTTCTCTAAAACCGATCTTCTAATCTCGGTTCGCTAGTTTCATCAGCTTTGGGCATCGTTACGATAAATTTCATATCTGGACGTGGGAGTATTGGAATCAGGTGCCATTTTTTGCATTAGAAAGTAGATTCGCAGAGTTATGTCTCATGCATGAAATCTATCAGCATATAACCTTTATATTTTCTCAAGTACTTTTCCAAAGTTGCAGCCTAAATCTTGTGATATTCTATTTCTCCTCAGATTTCGGATACTTCATGAATTTCATCATCTACTTCAAGTTTTGGGACGCATCACTTCCGCAATATGTTGAAAGCCAAATTAGAGCAATATTCAAAGTACCACAAGTCTTTTTCTTGTCGAGAAGACTTTATTACTTGGGAGATAATGAAGAATTCTTTTGCTTTAAGATGATATCTTCAAAGGACTCCAAATATGCATTCAAGCTTCATACTTTTCCTTTTTTTTTCTTTAGAGTCGTTCACAGTTTAGACTCTTGCAGGCCAGGAGTGATATGCAGTTTAAGCTCGTGCCTTTAGGAGTGTTTTGACTTGCAGTTTAGGCTCATGCGCCGAGGAACGTCTTGACTTGCAGTTTAGGCTCGTGCATTAAGGAGTATTTTGGGGAGGAATTCTTGTAATGTAACTTTCCTTCCAACCCTTTGTAATGGAGTATTGTTGAACTTCAGTTTGGTAGTTATTGCCCCCATTGGTTGAAGCAGATTTGCACTTGATCTTGTGTAGACTTTTAGAAGTTGGAGTTTAGAAGTCATTTGTTATTTTCTTCTTTTGCAAGTGATCGATGTCCAAGTATCACCCTTCTTGCTATTGGAGAAGTTATTTTGCATGGATTTTCCCGTTGTTTTCTTCAAGGCTGGAACCCTAAATGGGTCAAAGCTCCCAAATTATAGCACGATGATTTCTACAACTTTTGATGATTCCACAGAGCGCATGGCTTGTAGAGCTTTAGTAATTAAACCTTTCATATGGTGCAGCTTAGCGCTAACATGATTTGCGTCAACTGAATCGCCTTCATCAATGATGATCTTTCCCTCTTACATTAATGTCATGATCTTTTTCTTCAGGATAAAGCATTTTGTGGTGTGATGATCAACAATGCGGTGAAATTTGCAGTATTTAGGATCATCGACTTCGTTTGATTCTTCGGGTCGCTTTGACTTAGGAAGTTCAATGACTTCTTTGGCTAACAACTCGTCAAGAATTTTAGGAACATCAGAGTCGGGAAAAAGATATACCCTTGCTTGTAACTCTTTCAAGGTTGGTTGATTTTTCACCTCTCGCATTTGTTGCTTTGGAGCTTCCTCTTTTAACTTTTGTCTTGTAGGAGACTTCGTAAAACTCATAGTTGTCGTCATAGATTCCCCAATTTGGTTTTCAGATGAGTCTGCAAATTTCGTGGCTTCCTTTCTAGGATAAAAAACAGGTGACACCATTCTATGACTTGCAATACTTAGCTCCATGTCATGAGCGCGCGTAGCTAATTCTTGAAGAGTTCGAGGTTTAATTCCTTGGAGGATATACACAAGGCCCCAACGTATCCCTTGAATGCAAACTTCAACCGCGGAAGTTTCAGAAAGTTGATCCTTGCAATCAAAGCTCAATGTTCGCCAACGATTTATGTAATCCAGTATAGGCTCATCTTTACTTTATCTTGTGTTTGTCAACTCCATCATGCTGACCATACGACGGGTACTATCGAAACGATTTAGGAACTGACTTTTTAGTTGCTCCTAACAATCAATTGATCCAGACTCCAAGTCTGTGTACCAATCAAAAGCGTTGCCTTTCAAGGAGCGATCAAATTGCTTGACAAGAAGATCGCCATGTGTACCAACACTGCTACAAGTCTCAACGAAATGAGCGATGTGTTGCCTTGGATTTTTCTTTCCATTAAATTGTTGAAACTTTGGCGGTTGATATCCAATTGGCATCGGTAAGCCCTCGATTCGCTTAGAATATGGCTTTGAGTATCCTACAAAACTTTACGACGGACCGCCATATTATGCCTTGATGGTGTTTGCAATTATATCTTGCAGTTGGTGAACTATTAGAGTAGCCACTGAAGCGGATCTATCATCGCAGTAATTTTCACTTGTCTTGATGAGGGATTCACCATCAACTTTTTCTCGCGGCGTTAGATTATAATTTGACTCTCCAGGACTGTAGAGATCTAACTTGCTCATAAGTCGGGCGATTTGATGATCTTTCTCATCAACGGACTTCTTCAAGGCATCAATGGTTTGCTCCATCATTGCAAACTTCTCGTCAAAGTCAATTGCATCAACCATAAAGATGTTGACTTTCATTGAAGTTGGAGAATTCATTAAGTTTTCAGATTCTCCAAAGTTGCAGCCAGTTTCATACGGTTCATCTGATAAAATAGATGCAAAGTTGCCCCCAGGGGTTGTAGTTACTTCCGAAATTTGAGATTTTCTCCTTTTTGTCATCTCCAAAATGGTGAAGTATTGGGATCCATCCAAAGCATAAGCGTTGAGATTGTGTCGATTGATGGGGACAACAAGTTTGATCTCAGTAGACGTGGCAGTAGTAGACTTCTTGCACGAAACTTCATTGATTTTTCTGAAGTCCATTGTAGTAGTTGAATATGTGATTTCCTTTGACTTGTAGGAGGAAGAGATGAAGAGCAGAATTGGTCCCATTAGGCGTGCCAATTTGTTTGCAATAAATTTTCGTCGATGCTGAAAATTAACTGCAAGCAAAAATAAAATAAATAACAAAATAATTTTATATAAATGAATTTTGCGGGTACAATTCCGTTATTCTCTCGATTCTTCTCTCCTAAGTTTTTTCGTGATTCGAGGGCCTTTGCAGCGTGATTCTTGAATGTAGGATGATTTGAGCCTCCTAGAAATGTGTTTGGATCTCCAGGAATTGTCTGACAGCACTTTGTCTTGTCGAGTTGATCTCCGGGCAGAATTTCATTAGTCAATTCGTTGAAGAGTTGTGTAGTCAATGCGGAAGCTTCCTCCAATGCTTGCAGAATGTCCTCCTTTTTCTTTTCTCCCCTTTTAGAATGTTATGTTACTCCCCTATTTATAGTTGTGGGGGTAGGCCTTAGTTGCTTGTGATTGGCCGAAACATGTCACTTTGACACTTGGCACCTTTTGACTGGTTGTTGAATTTGAATGAGATTTCCACATCATTTGTACATATGGCGGCGTCTCATTGGTTTTGGATTTGATTGGGATGTCACGTCACTTGATGAGTTTGGGCTTCAAAGTGAGATGAACCTTGATAAAGAATAAAATAGGCTTATTATTTTTTGTAGCCCAAAATAAGTTTAAACCCAATAACATATGGCTCAAATTCAAATTTTATATGAATTTGATCCAATAAATTTTATGTGTCTACAGATATATGTCAGCAGTCAGAACAAATATTTCACATATTAAAAAATATTCAAGATACACACAAAAAAGAGTAAAATAAAAGAAGCTTCAAACAATACCTCACACTTCATTTCTTCTAAAAAAATTTCTACGCAAAGTTGTAGAACCTGCATAAACATAAAAAAGTAAATATTAAAGTAAGCCCTTGCAAAAGTTATATAAAATGTATTATATGAGAGGATTAAGGAATGAAGGAAAATATATGAAAAAAGTGGAGTAGCTTAAGAGTTAATTTAAAAGATTTTTATCTTACAATTCAAATGTAAAATTTTAATCTCAATGCACATATTTTCTCTACATAGGAACATGAAAGAAAAGGAAACAATTGATTTGATTACACCTGCTGAATATACTAAAATTAGTTGTGTTTTATATTTCTAGAAAACATTAATTAAATAATTGTCTTAATTTAGGAAAAATATTATATGATTAATTCTAAGAATGTACTTACCGATCAATTCAATACAAATTTAATTTTTGTCTGTTTGACACAAAATTGTATATCTTTCCATTTAAATTATTTTTTTTAATCTAAATTCAATATTTTTTTTTCCAAATATGTCTCTCAATTGCTAATTGATTATCTTATCATCTTGATTTACGCAATTTAAATTAAATCATGAATATTCTTATCATGTAATATAGATTCTTAGATGATTTAAATATATATATATATATATATATATATATATATATCAAATATTATTTATTTTATGAATATTTTTTGTCACAATAATCTTTTCCATATACATCACTTGATTTGTAATTGATTATTTCCTTAATTGAAATGATACCATTAATATTTAATTGAACCATAATATTTTTGAAATAATTATATTTATTTCTGCAATTTTTATCCATCAAAACCATAAAAATAAGATTAGGCTAAAATAACACAAAAAAAAAGTGACGTGAAGAATTTTGATATATTAAAAAGATTTTGAGTTTGATGCATTTCATATTTTTAACAAAATTAATTCGCTATCGACTTAAATTTAGGAAGAATTTGATTAATTTTAAAAAAGTATTTTTTTATTCAAATTCAATTATTTCTGCCTCAGTCTATTTAAATTAAATTTTTATTTTATTTTATTTTAAATATCCTTTCTGAATAGATTTTTTTTTATAGTCCAACCTTATTAGTATAAAATCATTTTATTGTTTATTTTAGAAAATATTTCTTATAATTACCAACAATATTTTATTTTCTTATAAGATTTTCTTAAATAAAATTTACTGTAAAAATGTCAGTGTTTAGTATAAAAAAGAAAATTCTTATCATTACCAACAATATTTTTATTTGAATTCTTATTAGATTTTATTAAATAAAATTTATCATAAAAATTTCGCTAGTATTTTAAATAATAATAATAGTAATAATAATATTTTTTCATTAAATTCTTAATAATATTAAATAAATAAATGATCAACAAAACATAGAATGGTATGACATAATTAACTACTAATCTTAATATGAAATATTTGAACAATCATAATAGTTTTCATCCAATAGAAATGAGTTTTAATTGGGTTTTACCACAATATGAAATAATATTAAATGAAATAATATGAAATTATAATAATTTTCATCCAATAGAAATTAATCTTAATTATTTTTAACCACAATATGAAATGAATTATGAAATAATATTAAATATTTAAATAATTAATAAAATAGTTTTTTGTTATGAAATGATAGTTTTTTGTTGTAAGAATTGAAATATGTAGTTCTTAAGATGACACTTGTCTGAATTTAATTTAAAATTATAAAATTATATTTTTTAATTAAATTTTATATCAAATTAAAATAAATTATTTTTTTAAAACAGAGAACGTAATACTTTATAAAGTAAGCAAGGGGAAACATTTTCTTTTGAGAGAGTGAAAGAAGGGGAAATAACTATTGAGAAAACTGAATAATCGATAAAATGTTACTCTTCAGTTCACTTTTGCTTGTTTACTTGACTCATACATTTTTGTAAGAAAACAAATTGGCATGACTATTTTTATTATACTATATTTGTTAATAATGCTTAGTAGTAATATTTTGAAAAAAATTTAAGAAATAAATAAGAGTCTTTCAAGTTTTTTAAATGAGGTGGGAGGGATAATTTTTTTTGATTTTTTTTTAAAGTTTTTTCGTTGGAATAACTTGTCCCAGTTGTTGAACAACTACGCCACAACTGTACCTAGTTGTCGAACAACTACGCCACAACTGAACAACTAGGCACAGTTGTGGCGTAGTTGTTCGACAACTAGGTGCAGTTGTAGGACAACTGTGCCTAGTTGTTTCACAACTAGGCATAGTTGTTCGACAACTGAGAGAAGTTGTTCAACAACTGCGCGAAGTTATTCAGATAACTAACATAGTTATCTCACAACTATCCCAATTATTCAAGAAACTTAGTTTGTTTTAAGAACAAGTTTGTGAGACCCACTTATCCCTTTTTTTTTAATTAGAAACTTGCCGGGCCCTTCTGTCTTATTTTTCTCAATTTTCTTGTATGTTAAAAATATTAAAGAAAGGTGTCACCGTTTCAACAACTTCTAATCTAATCTTAGAAATGGTATCATTGGGAAAAATCTACTCAGCACTCTCTCTGTCTTTACCATCAAAATCATGATCGATTTTTTCACTTTTATTAAATTATATGAATCCACTGATTATGTCTCTACTGCTATCCAAATACAAAAGTTATGTTCCCCGATTTACTACAAAGCAGGGGTTCAGTACAGGGGCCGAGTCGATTCGGTCTGAATTTGCTGGACCTAACGCTTACGAGGTCCTAGGTGTATCGGAAACGAGCTCGTTTGCTGAAATTAAAGATTCTTTTCGTAAATTGGCTAAGGAGACTCACCCTGACCTTGCTCATTCCACACACACTTCATCTTCTTCTAACCGGTTCCTTGAAATACTAGCTGCTTATGAGGTTATGCATTTTTTGTCCTACAATAATCATTTGTCACTCACGCTATTCCTTTATCTATCTTGTTTCTGATTAATACGTTTTCTGCCTCAATTTACTCCATTTTATATTTGACGTGGCGTGTGAAAGTCTTAATTAGAGCTAAATTTTACTACACTATCCTTATTATTATTATTATTGATTCTTTGAAGCTCTAAATTTGACTACTACTCCCTTCATCTATTTTTACTTGTTCAGTATCAACTTATGTAAGTAGACAATTTTACTATATCATCCTGAATATAATATATTTAATACTTTAAAAAATATATTAGGAAATGACTAGTTAATAACAATGGTAAATTAGAAAAGTTGTCTAAACTCACCCAAAAAAAGGCAGCCTGGTGCAATAAATCTCCCATTATGCGCAGGGACTGGAGAAGGGCCCACCACAGGAGTGTATTGTATGCAGTCTTACCTTGCAGTTTTGTCCGTCAGAGGCTGTTTTCAAGGCTTGATCCCGTGACCTCATGGTCACATGGCAACAACTTTACCAATTATTTAAAAGTGTTAATCTATTTTTAGTACAGTGGGCAAGTAAAAGTGAACAGAGAGAGTACTATTTTATGTAGTTATTTAATACTAGGGGTAGTATGAAAAAAAAGTAATAAAACTCTCGTAATTTGCTAAAATGGACAACTAAATGTTGTGTAGTATGTAGAACATTGGATGTTTAACTCTGCCTCTTTGCAAAATATATCTAGTTCAAGGTTAGATAGAGGAGGAGCGTGGTGGAGGGATTGTGTAAAAATTACTCTAATTATGACGATTCATCTGAATATTAAATTTGTGAACAGAGCGGAGTGGATGCAGACGACTCATTAACTCGCCGAATCAGTTTAGGAATAAGGAGTACAAAATGATTGGGATATGTAAGAACCACAGCTATCATGTTGATTGACAGTTTAAGTGAACATAAGAGAAATATAAGCATAGGCTTTTTGCAGCTATCTTCTCAATTCAGGACCACATGCACTAAGCTAGAATATGATTTGACTATCCATTCAAAGATGTATGAACTGTTTTCCTGGCTATTACAATTTGTTTTGGACTTTTGGTATCTTCCAACATTTATCATGGTATATCCATTTCAACACATGTAAAGGTACCGCCAAATTGTGAAAGAAAAAGGGCCATGATAAATGGCAAGCATGCGTTTTTCTCTGGGAGAATGAGATGAGGTGAAATCATGTTACTCTAGGAAATGGACACCACTATGACAGAATGGAAGCTTTTCATTCTTAGCTAATGACTTACTTCAATAAATCAATATCCTAGAAGTCCTCTAGAATTTCTGAATTATTACAAAAATGATATGTCACACATATACATGGTGAAGAGTGATACTTTTATGTATTAAAGACGTACAAGTATTTACTTGGATAATCAATGGAATGCAGATTTTATCCGATTCTGTGAAGAGAGTGCATTATGACCAGTATCTCTCATCTCGAAAAGCACCTGTTTATATGCATTCTAGACAAGGTTCTAAAATGTGCATGTATGAATCATATAGCACGTCAATCAAGGAGATGGAAGTTGTTGAATGGTTAAAGTGGTATAGACAAACAGTAAACGACATATTGGCTGAAAAAAGGGTAGTTTCTGGATCAGGCTATTTTGATTCACTGGAAAGAGATTTCTACTCAGCATTACATTTAGCATATTATGGCCCTGAGATTGAGTCAGATCTCCTTCCTGAGTTTTTTGAAGCTGAAGAGCGATCAGTATATGAAACAACTGAGGTTCTGCACCTGGTTTCCGGGCGAGATCTTTTTGGCATGGTTTGTTTAACCAAAAATGTCCCTGAACTGCCATATGCTTCTATGGAGAGTCTGGCATCCTTAGCCGCAGACTTGTGTCATTCCCTTGAGAATATCCCCATGAAAATGCATTTGGAGACAGCTGCTACTGGTTCTAACCAAAAGCAATTGAGAAGTTCCAATTACCATAAATCAGATGCGTACAGAAACTTAGAATTGCATGTTGGAGGGAGGCTTGTTGCTGTTGCAACAAGAGTTCCACCTAGGAGTAAATCTTATGGGATACAGAATGAAGGTTTTGATGACTGCATCCATGTTTACCTCAACTCACATGAAGCCCCAAGATTTCCCAAAAGTAACTTAATGGACTTTGGATTGAAGTCTGCCATTCCACTGGGAATGATAGAAGGATTGGGGACCAGTCCTGAAGAAGGTTCTTGCGATGTTTACGACAGCAATGGGGTAAAAACCCATGAGATTATGAAGCATCGAACATTGCTGGTGAGTGTATTATCATTTACTGTACGCTTTAGCTTTTATCCTGTCAGATATCCTTCATTAGAACAAGAAAGGAGCGGCAGGATGAGTTGGTGCAGACAGCAAAACCTGCTCTTTCCCTATATGCCAGATGCTTATGAGAAGCAGCTGTAAATTGCTGTAAATATTTCATAAGGTTGCTAGTGTAGTTCTAAGGTCACTGTCTGAATGCAATAAAAAAAGTATGGGCGTGCTTTTTGATAGGCAAGCTTAGAGTTCTTATGGTTGGTATTGAATATCTTAGTCATGTCAATATGTTCACTTTTGGTCCTACTCATTCTAAGAGTCCTTACTCCTGATAGAGATTATTATGTCAGTAGGAAATATAGAGAACTTCTAGTACCTTTTATATTTAGTGTTATTTGTTGACTTGAGATGAATTTAAATGGGGAATGTGGTTAGTGCTGATCGAAATAGCTGTCTTCAACTTGCTTGGGACCGAGGCTGAATAGTTGTTGTTTGTTTGCTTTTTTCATATGCAGTTTTAAGATTGCTTTCACTATTTTTTTTCCACTATGATCTTTGGTGTTTTGGACTTCAATTTGCTGGTTGGTGTTGCAGTATACTTCTCTTGCAACTATAGAAAATTTTACTTGGAATGGTTGTCTGTCTCTTAGCTTAAAGGATCATATTCACAACTCTTCTACTTTAATTTACGTGGGAAATTTTTTTCAGGTAAGACACATGCACTGGTATCAATTAGGAGATGAAGTATCAACTTGTGAGTGCAGATGCAGCAGAGCTAAGCTACCTCCGAGCAAGTAAAGTCCATAACTTAAACATTTTGAGTCAATACTCATTAAGAGTGCTAACTATTCTTTTCCTAGATTTTTGTCAAACTATCATGGCGTTTGTGTCTATTCTCTAGTTACAATGTTCAGTGAAGAGATGGAGTATCAGATTATTGAGCTGGATTTATTCTCTCTGATTTTGTTGGATGGAAAAGAAAACTGAAACGGAATGACATAGTTAACAGAAGTTATGGTTACAAATTTATTGATGTCCAGACATCCAAATTTAACTATGAGCTTGAAAAATTGTGGGTCCTGGTCAATGTCTTCGCTTTCTACTTCTATCACTGTAGTCTTCCCTTCTCCCGTTCTCCCTCTCTTTTCATTTGTAGTTACTCTTTCTTAGAAGGTGGAACTATGAAAGCTTATGGTTAACACATGTTATCTTTCTAAAAAAAAAGGCTTATGGTTAACTTTTAAATGACAAAAGGTTAGAGGCTATTCTTGTGCTATTAGTAGCGGTTTATTTCATTTTTCAATGTCACAATGTCATAGTTGGTCTCCTTTCCATTTCATATGACAAGGCTCTGTTTTTCCTATATTGGTAGATTTGGTGCTTGTTTGTTGGAAGCATAGAAACTTTTGACTCCAGTGTCCATATAGCAATCTGATCAATTTGTTAGATTTGCTTCTTCTTTTTTGATGGATAAAAGTTTTTTTGTTAGATTTGCTTTAGATCGGATATGTCAGTAGTTTAATGAATTTTCGGCTCCTAGAGACACCAGTGGTTAAGTATAAAGTTGAACAGAAGATGATGGTATTGGATTGTGAATTTTCTTTGTCATTCATAACTTAAAAGAAGGAAATGCATAGAACGTTAGGCTTAAAGTATTCATATCAGAATGTTTTCTAGTAGAACATTTTTTTCTTGTTAGTAATACAAGATATGAGGGGAACCTTGGAGTAACTGGTAAAGTTGCTGTTGTGTGACCACGAGGCCATGGGTTCAAGCCGTGGAAATAGTCTCTGGCAGAAATGCAAGTTAAGGCTACGTACAATAAACCCTTGTGGTCCAGACCTTCCCCGGACCCACGCATAGAAGGAGCTTAGTGCACCGGCTGCCTTTTTAGTAATACAAGATATATGTTTCTCATTGTCTCCTGGTTTTTTTGTTTATTGATGTAATTAGTAATGATTTTCTCTCCAACAGATTTTGGCTTTTTGAACCTCGATGTGGCATGCATGATATTGGAGGTTGGTATGTGGAGACATTTGGCAGAGATAAGAAAGGCCGAAATGTGCCATCTCAGAGGTATTGGGATGGGTTAGAGGCAAATGATCACTTTAAGAAGTAAGTATCTGGTGTAGTCGTGTAGAAGCCTCAAACATATGAAATTGAAATTCTCCACCCATTTATAAACCTATGCGTTGTGGTACTCTGGCAGAAACAACTTTAGGTATTTTATGAATGTGCTGATAACTATCCTTTGATGCTTTGCATCTTTATAAATTGATCTAACTTTACAATGCAAGATGTGCTTGCATCCTGCTTGAAAAGATCAATGTGAAAATCTCTCTGTACTTCTAATGAGCCTAGCCATAGCCACTCGGCTAGAAATGGTTATCGTTCTGATTATGTCCGATGAATATGGAATACCTCCAACTGCGATAACCATGAATAATATAATACCCTTCTCTTGATGTTGCATAAATTAAATGCCATATGAAATATTGTAGGATTATCTCATAGGCTTGAAAGCAGTAACATGGGTTTGATGCGCAGATATATTGAATGTGCAGGAGATTACATCCTGCAATGTATTTGCTTGCTCTTGCCTACAGGACTCTAGATATTGAACATTCAAGGAGAAATAAACTGAGAATAAAGGATCTTATGGAGTCAAACGTATCTAGAATTCTCAGCTGGTGCAAGAGGCTAGTACGCTGAAAGCCTAGTGACATTCAGCTTTATCATCATATCCTTGTTCAGCCCCAGAAGCTATCAGGCAACAGTATCTTTTTTTTATGAAGGTGACAAATTTATGTTCCATTAGCACAAAGGCAGTGCTAAAAGTCATATTTGCAATTCTCAAAAAGAGCTGATGAAACAGATGAATCGCACTTGTTAAAGAATCCGCATATAAGCTAGGCCGTTGATTTGGATGGCTCGTGGATTGATGAGTCGAACACCATAAACCTTGAACACACCAGATTTTCTTATATGCTGCCATTTAATTCACCAAGCACTGTGATGCAGCTTAAAAGTGCTCTTTCAACCGCCTGCATCTCCTGGTCTCTCATTTTTGGCGCCACGACCTAATGTGATAGTACGTAAGGTGACTTTGTTCTGTTACAAGTTAGATTGGTTACTGGATGGGGTAGATTAATATCTGAAGCCCCGTCAAGAAAGATACTGTGTGAATGTGAAGAATTACATGTTTAATGCCCTTGGCATGGTCTTCCGCGACACTACATAATGCTAAATTATGCTGATCCCTACATCTTGAAAGCGATATTTGGATCATAACATTATGGCCTGAAAAGGCGTTTGATGCCTAATGTTGAAACCGAGTTAACACCTCAAGCCAACGGAGTGGAGCATTGAGATTTCGGGGAGAAGCATGGTGTTGACACAGTTGACAGCTATTACAGTTCTCGGGTGCTGGCTTGCATTGCAGGGAGACTTTGATCAGATGATTGGTGTGCACTTGCTGTATACACGATTCTTGTACTTTTGTTCTCGACATACAGTTACACTGATATATAGGACATCAAATAGTTGTTGTGAAAAATAAAACTGCTGGTGGTTAGTATCTTTGAGTTGCAATTACACAAATCTTGTAAACAGTTGGAAACCTTTTATAGTGGTTTTCTTATTATTATATTTAAGTAGGTCTCCCATTTGCAATATTGCATCAGCTGGTGCCAGATCAGACAACTCTTTCGTGTAATTTCATAATGTTAAATATAGCAGAAAATTCCATTTTGAATACTACTACACTTGATGTTACACTCTCCGCTGTTCTTTGAGTGAAGATGCGAGCTCCAAGGTGAGCAATATCACCTCGCTCCGCAAGCTACCAAGGTATGGGGAAATTTTTGTTTTTTCCCAGTCTGACTTGGAGGACCCTTTTAGGCGTTCTTAAATATTATAAACACTCCTTAGTCGTTTTTAGCAGAGAATGACCATTTCTTTGATTATTGATCCGTTCTGGATGAAATCTTCTACTGGTTCTGCTAACATGAAAAATTAGTGGAACTAGTAATATCTCCGTTCCATCAGTGCCTATATCATCATTTGATTTATTGTAGTTTAAGCTATGTGTAAATTATGAGTCTCGAAAATGCAATCATATTAGTATTGTGTACGGTGCTGGTTGCATCAATTCCTTTTAAAAAAAATTTAGGCACTGCACCAAAATCATCAGACAAATTAGCATATAGTAGTGGATCAACCGGTTCATAAAATGTTCAACAAGGCGATAAAACTATGCAAAAGAATATTTTGGCAAAATGATCCTACTGGACCTGGTATTTGTCTGAGCTTGTATATGCACATTTTTACTTAGTTCTTTGCCATTTGAATCCTTCATAACACAATATTTTTTAAAATCTTATTTAGTTGAGAAAATTAAGTGTGGGGTGACAAATAAATTTTAAAATTAAAATTGGTGACAACTTTGACTAACTCAAGTCAAATTCTTATTAATTAGTGATTAAAGTAAATTGGGGGTGCAAAATGTAATTTTTTAAACTCTTTAAGCTTTTCAAAGGCCCATTAACTCCAAATTATAAATTTTAGAATTTCTCCTCTTTTTTTATCTTTCAATCTTTTTCTTTTCTTCTTTTTTCCCATCTCCTCCTTCTTATTTTTTATCTCTTGATTTTCCTCTTCTTCCTTCTTTTTTTTCTTTCTCTTTTCATTTCGTTCTTCTTTTTTAATCTTCATGGATTTTATTTTTTTTAAAATGAGAAGTTTGAAAAGAAATTTTTTGATTTCTTTTAAAAATGAATGAAAAAATAATTCAGCAACTACGAGAGTTGCTTCAGCAACTGCCTTAGTTGCTACAACAGTTACGATAATTGCTGCAACAACTACTATTAGTTATTGTGTTACAACAATTATCGAAGTTGCTGTAGCAATTTCGATAGTTGCTACAACAACTTCGATACTTACTTAATTTTTGAAAAAAGATGTGGTTGGAGGAGGAACCCACAAAAAAGTGTTATTTATGGTAAAAAGAGAGGTGGTGATGCTGGTGGTGACGCCGAATGAGAAGATGACATTTGTTGTGGTGTTAATAGCGATGGTGTTGGAGAAGAAAGAAGAAAAATAGGCGATAGTTATGTAGAGGGAGGAAATAATGGTGAATCTGGAAGAGGTGACAATGATAGTGATAGTGATAGTGGAGGAAGAGGAGGTGGCGGCGACAACAAAAGGATGTGGGGGAGAAGTGATGGTGATGGTGTAGGGATCTTTGTGTAAATATGGTATAGGGATCTTTGTGTAAATAATAAAACTTGAGGATTTTAAAATTAGTGTCATTAATATTAATCTTAAAATTATCACTTCTACTCAATATTTAAAACTTGTGTAACTCTTTTTTAGTTTTGAAACTTTTTTGTCACCCTTAATTAATTTGCCCTATTTAGTTGAGCATGTAGCACAAACGCTGACACATAATTTTAAAAATAATTCTGAAATAACAAGTAGGAAATGATGTGGGATAGAGTTAAAATACCTCAAAACATTTTCATCTCTCATCCACCGAAATCTTTTAATATGGTTGAGGCACAACCAACAAAAGTTGAGAGACGCTCCATTCTTTTTTGGACATATGGATAAGTGGGCCAATTTACTTATTTTTAAACCTCAAAATGAATTAACAAGAGAGTGAAAATATATTATATTGATGTGGGTCCATGCTTTTTATCTTCCCCTCTTTTATTTGTTTTTATGTCTCTTGTTTAATTTAAAATTAAAGAGATAATGTATTATTTTATGTATTTTTAATTCTATTATTAGGTACTAACAACTTTATGTAGATGAATTGTAGTAATAATTAAAGGTGAAATAATTATATTATTATTTTTTAAGGATGTGTTAAGTCAAACATTGATAAGTAAATATGAATTGAAAGAGTATCAAATGAAGTTTGAATTTTATTCTTTTTTAACAATCACATTTTTTGCTTCTAAACAAAAAAAAATGATCTAGTTAATTATATTTCAAATAATTCAATTAAAAATTGAAATTACATGTTTAGCTATTCAGACTTAACTTGATTTTTTTTAAGTTGGCGTTCTGTTAAGAAAAAGTTGACATACTTTCGACGCAAAAAAACTGAAATTGATGTTCGTGTCTTAATTTTTTCCTCTAAATCTAACAAATCTTCAACTCAAATAAATTATTATTTCAAGAAGTTAACAAAAATAATATAGTATTTTAAGATTGAAAAAAGGAAATATAATATTTATCAAATCGTTATTCATATAAATGCTACTATGTCAACTGAATACTTACACAAATTTAACTGACGAAATATTACTAAAGCGACAAAACTTGAGCAACGATTAAAATTTTAGCAAATGACTGGATTATAAAATAACAAAGAATTTCAAAACATCACAACACAAATACATGATTAAGAAAAAATCATATCAAAATGAACTGTTAATAGAATTATTTGAAATATAATCAACAAGATTTTTTTTTTTTTGGTTTAGAAGCAAAAAACATACTGTTAAAAAAGGATAAAATTCAAAACTTTGTTTGATACACTTTTAATTCATATTTACTTATCAATATTTGACTTGACACATTCTTAAGAATAATAATATAAAATAATAATTTAATTATTTCACCTTTAATTATTATTATTATAATTCATCTAAATAAAATTGATACAATTAGTACTCAAAAATAGAACTAAAAATACATAAAATAATAAATTATCTATTTAATTTTAAATTGAACTAATATAAAGAGACGTGATAACAAATACTCACTCCATCACATTTTACTCGTCCTAATTCGACATTGTATAATGATTAAGAAAAATAATTAATAATATGATTATTTTACCATAGTACCCCTATTAATTGATGTTTATATTTTAATTTGAAAAAAAATAATAATTAATGATTAATGAAAAATTACAAGTAAAACAAAAAATTAAATTAAAAAATTTGGGACGAGTAAAATGAGACGAAGAAAGTAATAAAAGAATGCGGAAATTATAAAGCATCGACCCCGCAAATCATAATTACTGTAATTTTGTATATTTATTTAGTGCAATATATGTGCCTCATGGGACCCACAAGAAAAACAATATATTTTCACTCTTTTGTTAATTTATTTGAGGTTTAAAATAAGTAAATTGGCCCACTTATCCACGTGTCCAAAAATGAATGGAACCTCTCTCAACTTTTGTTGGTTGTGTCTCAACCATACTAAAATTTCCCCTCATCCACCCATTGTTCATCTAGGCACCCGAACTCTCTCTTTTCCACTTTCCCCCTTGTTTCCACTAAAGTTGTTTGAGTTTCCTTATTGTTTGTGTTTGATTTTCAAGTTGTCTATGTAAGTTTTTCAACTTATTGTCCTAATTATTTGTTGTTTGAGTTTTATTGTTGCTTTTTGTTCAAGTATTTGTGTCGTTCTTTGCTTATAGTGTTGTTGGCTAACATTGATTTTGTTGGAATTTTTTGAGGGGTTTTGCCTTGTTTCGTGCCTAATTTATTGTAAAATATTTTTGTAGTGGTGTTATGCCTTCAATGGCATAAAGTCCAAAATAATAAAAATAAATTGTCATGGTTAAAATTGAAGGAAGAAATAAATTAAAAATGCACAAAAAAAGAGAGGTGTATAAGTAGAAGCAAAAGAGTTAATGGAGAAGAAACTTGAAGAGATAAAATCAAGAAAGAGGCAACAAAAAATTCAAAATTGTCCAACAACAATGTTAGATGTAAATGGAGAAGAAGGTGGCTGCCATAAGGGCTTTAAGTGACCATTGAGCCCTTTTTACAAGGTCTCACACTCCAAAAATGTTTGTAGGACAGCTCTGTGGCTGTTTATGTCATATAGAATGCCAAATCAACAAAAGGATTTAAAATGTTATGTTATGAAGGTTTAGGGGTTCAAATAATAAAAAGATAAGTAGAAGTGTCACAATACAAATTTAAACTAGTACAAGGATCAGTGGGTCATTTTACCAAATATGTTTCTATCACCTTTTGTGTTATGAGTCTTTAAATTTCATAGACGAGTAGTCTTGATTCATTTTTCCCTTCTTAGGAAATTTATTTCTTAAAACCGGTGAAAGAAAAAAAATATTTTCTTCGTTAGTTATACTTCACATTATTCATCAATAAACTATTTTTAATAGATCTACCAATTTAGAATAACACAAAGTATTACTTCCAAGGCATTTTATTATTCCACACAATGATTTTTTTTTTAATTTTGCACGAGAGACGAAAAAAATCCTTCTTTTCTGATAATCGAAGATATACAATAGCTAACTTAAAAAGAAATACAACAACATGATGACCAAATTAGAAAAAAAAAAACCTCAATAGTTGCACTGATAAGTTCTCTTCCAAACACTAGCTCCACATTCAAGAATTTCAGTTAGTGTTTCTCCACATTAATTAGTGAGTTTCAGAATTCTCACCCTCATTTAGCTCGGGAATAATATTCAAATTAAATTTAAATTCCTCGGCTAAAACATTACTTTTTGCTTCTTTTTTGATTTTGTCCAATCGTTGCTTGAGTGCTATCCATTGTTCCAATTTGTGTTTATCAGGTGACATTTCTGAATTGGGACACAAGATCTTATACCTCATTTTTTTACTTTTTTCTTTCTCGTTCACCATTTGTAATTCTTCAAAGAGATCATCAAATGCCTAAAAGACATTTGATTTTCCTCCATTAGCTTGATAGACAACTTGAGAATATCTAATTTTCACTTAAGAAATTTATCAATTATTTTTTCTATATTAGTGGGGCCAAAGGAATATGACTTTCCACTAGGTGAAATGAGGAGAATACCAATATCTGCTCCTGTCAAAATTAAAAGTTCATTAGCTTTCGTAAATAAGCTTACTTTCCTTTTTGAAAAGGTAACATAGCGTGCATCTTTAGGCTCAATCAATTTCATTTCAATTTTTTGTCTACCTTTACCCTTCTTCCTTTCCATTGAAAAAAAATAAATACCTAAAAAAAAATAAAAAATTTTAAGAAAATGAACTGTCTGAATAAACCAGATCAATTTTGAGAGAAATATTCTTATAATTTATAGTTGGCACATGACATTGTTTGTAACGTCTAATAAATCTATTCACATGTGAATTTATTATAAAATTATACCAAACTGAATTATTTCTATTACTTATTTAATTGCAATTGCAAATAATAAAGCTTAACTGAATGTAAATATTGAAGGGGAGCCTCGGAGTAACTGGTAAAGTTATTGCCATATGATCAGGAGGTCACGGGTTCAAGCCTTGGAAACAGCCTCTGACAGAAATGCAAGGTAAGACTGTGTGCCCTTCCTCGGACACCGCACATAGCGGTAGCTTTAGTGCACCGGGCTGCCCTTTTAACTGAATGTAAATATTATAATTCATTAAAAGTCTCTGCTTTAGACAAAATTGTCTTTTTACTATTTTTTTAAAATTTTTTATTTAATTATTATTTTTTGAATCCTTTTTGGTTTATGACCTAACAATCTTTTTTGGAAAAATATCAAAAAATTGTCGTTGGAGTCCTTATTTTGGTAAAAATCAAAACTTATTGTAGGATTCCTTAATTTGGTTACATGCATGAGTCTTTTTTAAGGCAAAATATTTTCCTAATTTTTTTTTGAAATTCGTGTTCTATTTGATATATGCATTCTCTACATCTATAAAAACACTTATAAATTCAAATTTTCTTCATGTTATTTTCTCTAAACAGCCTTTTGATCAACGTTTTTGTCTGCCCTTTTATTAGTACTAGTTTGACTACACGTGCCTCGCACGTATAACATTTGATTATTTAAAATTAAATGATCTTATCTATTGCGGAGATTTTTAACGAAGTGTAAAGTTTAACACATACATCATGCTCTCTAACCGTAATGAATACAACTTTCTATACAAGGTAAAATAATGTCTAAAATCATAATCAATCCAACCTTAATATTGCAGGGACACTAATAATATTTTTTAATCAAATTAAGTCGACATATAATTACATATAAATGATAGGAATTAGAATAATAGTGTATATTAAGTTAAACTCATAATAAATTAATCATTAGAGAATATGAACCAGGAGCATGTATTTGATTCGAGTATGATCCATCTCTCTAGAGTCTTTCTCTGTAATGGTACTTAATAAATTTTTCTTATTCTAACGTTTTTATATTTATTTCTAGATTTTTCAAATCCTGTTAAAATCAAATTTAGTTGATTTAGAATTTTTAAACTATTGCAAAAAGTATTAGTTGTCATTAATTCTGATGACTTCTAATAAAGAAAAGTTTTATCATAAATATAACTTCTAATAAGGAAAGGTTTTATCATAAATATATTTAGTTAATTTTTAACTTTTAAATATTAGAAAAAAATAGTGAAAAGACGATTTTGTCTAAAACAAAGACTTTTAATGAAGGGCAAAAAGTTCAAACAACATTTCTAAAATCCTTAAACTATTGCAAAAAGTATTAGTTGTCATTAATTTTGATGACTTCTAATAAAGAAAAGTTTTATCATAAATATAACTTCTAATAAGGAAAGGTTTTATCTTAAATATATTTAGTTAATTTTTAACTTTTAAATATTAGAAAAAAATAGTGAAAAGACGATTTTGTCTAAATCAAAGACTTTTAATGAAGAGCAAAAGGTTCAAACAACATTTTCAAGACCTTTCACACTTTTAGTATATATTATAGATATAGATGTATCTCAACATTTCTGTTAGCTTTTATATTATTGTTATTTTCTTCTGTTACTTTTTGTTATTTTATAGCTAATGAATTTTTTTAATTTTTGTTGGAACTAACCTCTATTGTGAAGTTGAAGCACTCATCATCCAGTTAGCACATTAAGGGGTTATTGCATAGGGTGTACAAGAATAGTGCAAAATATAAATAGGATATATTAATAATGCTATTATTATTAAAGTGATTGGTCATGTTCTATATCAAATTTTATATATTTTTTTTATGATTTTTTCCTTCTCCAAATTAGCAATAATATGAAACTACGTCACAAATATTGTATTAGATGGTATCTCCTGCTGCTTATCAGAAACTAATACTAAGAAAATTAAGTGATATGATATGGTAAGAATTCATATTATATTTTTTAATTGAGGAATTTTGTATACGTGTAAATTTTGACTATTAATCTTATTTTAGATAAATTGATGGCTAGAAAATCAAAGATGTATAGGCGATTTATACCTAGAAGATAGTGTTATGTTGTTGCAATTATCTTAATATTAACTATCTGATCACTATTGGAGATTGATTTTGTTTTTAACTTTCATCGAGCAAGGAGAGACTATATTATTACTTTCAAGAGGATCCTGAAGATCATCATCCCTTGAAATTTTTCACCTGGTAGTTGGTTTCTCACCCTTGCTTTGATCATATGTTCTCACCACCCATTTTTCTGGAGACATTGACTCTTCCGGAGCATCCTTGATGGCTTGCATATACACAGGACAGATTTCTCTTGTAAAGATAGCAAGAATGTTTGCTTTTGAGTCCACTAGATGTCATTTATTTTTTCTCTTGAGTTTTCTAAGCTAAATGGAGTTGAAGAAAATTGAACTCAACATTATAAATTGCAACATGTGTCGTCTTCCTCTTTTCAGTCGACATATTTTCTACAATTTGGGAACAACCAATTTGATACATAGAAAGAATATGAAACCACCTCTTAAATATCTACTCTTTGGCGCAAAGGTCAGCTATACAACTCTAAAGTCAGAATTTTTCAGCAAAAATGGCTCCAAAAATTTTCATGATAGCAGGAAAGCCTAGCATTTTTTATTAATTGCCTCAGTTTTTTCTGGAGCTTAAATGTCAATATGAAAGGTAGTACAGAAGTCCACGAGTTTGATGCGATGTTTTCTTGAATCACGGGCACGTTATAAAGTGATTGGTCATGTTTCAGTGTAGATTTTCCAGTAGCTTTTCAAGATTGGACGAATACAAATCCTTCGGGTCTTTTCCAGGCACCGATACTTAAGAAGAAAACAAACCCAAAGGCTCATATTTGTAAGCATCTAAGCTAGAAAGTCCTTGCAGTTGTATATATTTGATACTATGGTTGGACTGTGATCATGAAGTAGAATATAAATGCTTTGAAGAGTGCACTGAATTTTATCCGAGCGATGATAGAATAATTTACCGTGCTCGATTCTCTTCTATTACAGTAAAAGATATTCTTAAAGTAATGAATCGCCTAGCTGAACCCAACAGAGATAAGGCATTGGTTGTAGATGCACATCAATAAATTGATTTGAAAGTTGGAGTTAAATTTAGTCGATTTCAGACTAGCTATTTTAACTGAAAAGATGATAATTTTGATGCAAGGGTTATCTCCTATGTGCCATGTCAAACTCCTATAACTGGGTTCTATGTGGATCGTTACCTACAATCATTTTTTCAAGTCAGAAAAGTCTTGGATACTGCATCATACATAACATACAAAGAGATATGTAAGGTTTTTTTTAGAGGTGGAAAAGAAGAAGAAAAATCAAAGGTTTAAATATGATTGAAAGAATATCATTTGGTTAGCCTTGATCATAATCTCCTGTTTATCTCTCTTCCTCTACAAAAAGAAAATAAGAATTGGTTGATGTATTGATGTAAATGCATCTACTGTGTACGATCAAACTTATTTTCATTTTTAATGTCATTTTTCTCAAATTTTAAATGGATGATTATTTTTTTATATTAGCAGTATTAAGCTTATTTGCTTTAGATTTTTGTCATTGTTAACTGTTTTAGATCAATAAAGTTTAGGGTGAAACAAAAAATATATTGACATTTAATTTCGAATAAGAACACAAAATTACTTGGTCAAACATTTCTCACCAAAAGTATTTTTTTTTTGAAAATTACTTTTTTTAAAAATATTTTATAAAATAAGTTGATTTTAGTAGAAGAATTTAATTCTATCATAATGTTTCATCAATAAGACCGATGGAAGATGTTTTACTTTAATCACAAAAAATAATTCAAACATTTATGAGCTTACAACATGCCCTATTTTAATTTTACATAAACTATAATATAGTTAAATAGTTAATGATACGAAATAACTTTTTCAATTGGTACACAAAAAAACTTTTAGCATGAAAACTTTCTTGATCAAGTTTATCAAAAGATTGGGTTGAGAAGAAACAAACTAAAGAAATCACAAAGCAAATTGATTGTGAAGGAAAAAATAAGGAAAGAGTTTATTTATCTACATCTACATTCTACATCTACAATATATTGAAGTGTGAAGATACTTAGAAAAGTGATTCAAACGCTTTATACACAGATGAAAAACATCAAACACTTGAGATATCCTCGAGGTACCTTCACTTTTCCTTCCCATATTATAACACAATAGCATCCACAATGTAGTTATTAAAGAGTCTTGTTTAGGGGGAGATTTTCTCCTAATAGATTTTATATTTTTCAATATTAATTTTTCATATGTAGGTCGTTTGACCAAATCATATTAATAATATATTTTTTACTATAGTTTTTTTTGTCAACTGATTTATCGTCTCCATGGTTTGCAAACTTTAAACTTCTGCATGACGCTCTCTCGGTTTCGAACCCAACAAGTAGTATCAGAGCCTATGATTCAATGGTCCGATGGTTCAGATCGAGGACATATTGAGATCAAAGTTGCAACTAATTGATGAAAATAAAGATCTTTGTCTAGCTACATGTGGAGAAAAGTGACAAACAAGTTTTCAACAATCCTGCTACTAATCCATCTTTAAAACCAAATCAATTTTCAACCCATGTTTATGGGCTCCAACTTTCAACCCCTGTTTACTTTCAACGCTTGGGATCCTTTCAACTCGTGCATAATATTTGTAATGCATGAGCTCCACTGTTAACCTGTGCTCACTTTCAATGCACAAGGCTTCACTTTCAATCCTGTTTATTATAGCACAGAGCTCCAATAATATCAACCCATGCTTTTATTTTTAATGCATAGGGCTTCAATTTTTAACTCATATCAACTTTTAATCATGGTAAGCTGCAGTGATATATGAAGATCATGTGAAGAACGAGGATCAAGAATATTTTGCCAAGAAAATCAAGCCAAAAGGGAGAAATTTGTTAGGATTTTTGCCCTGATTTTCTTACCAAATTTAAGTTTTACTTTTCTTGAAATGAAAATAAAAGTAATACCATAATTACTTTTGCTTTTTCTGAAATAAAATTATAAAACTTTTTCATATTTGGCAAACCTCTTTCTTGGAGGAAAGATTTTGAAACTCTATAAATAGAAGACCCCTCTTGTCATACCATAATACAATAGCATCTACAATGTAGTTATTAAAGAGTCTTTTTTAGGGGGAGATTTTCTCCCAATAGGTTTTATATTTTTCAATATTAGTTTTTCATAAGTAGGTTGTTTGACCAAATCATATTAATAATATATTTTTTATTATAGTTTTTTTTGGTCATTTGATTTATCGTCTCCATGGTTTGCAAATTTTAAGCTTTCGCATGATGCTCTCTCGATTTCGAACCCAACAAGAGACACACACGTGCACTAATCTTTTACAATTACATGTGCAAACTATTTAACAAGGATATTTTGTAATGTAAGAATGCAATAAATAGTGGTTAAAAGACAAAAAGAAGTTGCAGTCTTGGAACTTGACTTTGTTCTATAGTTACATGGGTTTTCCATTATCCCAATGGGAGAATTAACTCTCAGTCAAGGTTTATTGTAATTACATCATGGAAAAGGATGTCCTCTAATAGGATGATTGATAATCTTATATTGTTTGCTAAATTTCTATTACTATTATTCATTCACTTTATAAAAAATTAATTGAGAAGTAAGTCGATACACAAATCAATTGATTTGGTTGAATAAAGGAGAGAATAAAAATAGCCAAAAGTCGCATGTCAAAAAATATGTAGACCACACTGCTGTCGGATTCCTAGATCATTTTTATTACTAACAAAAATATAGATTGGGGAGATTAATTAAGTAATGGTGAAACCGCTAAATTTGAATTTGAACATTGTAGATTTAAGTTATAATCACTTCTCACAGGACTATCCACAGCTTTATCATAATTCTTTATATTATTATTAATTTGCGATAAGTAGTTGTGTTATATTATTATGCTTATATATAATGTAGACTTATGATTGAGAATTTGTTTTCATGCATCTATCAAAATATTTTTAAGTATAAGAAAATATATGGTAAGCGGTCTTAGAAAAAACTAATACAAGGAGTCCTAAAATATATGATAACAATTTTTTTTCAAGACAACTGGAACACTATTTTATCTTATTGAGTTTACTGAAACACAATTATAAGAGTGATTTCCTGGGTTGTTTAATGTTGTTCTTGAGATGATGACAATGTCTGAAAAGTGAAGATGGAGTAAGATGATATTGTTGTACAAGAACAAGGGTGACATATAGATTGCAATATTTATAGGGGTATCAAACTAATAAGCTAATCTATGAAAGTTTTAAAAAGTGTAGTGGAGATGAGAGTAAGGAAGAATATGACTATATCCTTGGACCTGTTGGGTCTCATGTCGAGACGCTCGACTACGAGGGTCATCTACCTTGTAAGGAGACTAGTGGAACAGTACAAGAAGATGAAGAAGGGCTTGCATATGGTGTTCATTGACCCAAAAATGCCTTATGACAAAGTCCCTAAGGAGGTTATATGAAGATGCTTGGAGGATAAAGGTTTACATGTGTAATACCCCGAGATTTTCCTAGATTAAATTTGTCCCTAGAATGTTAAGGTATAGCTTCCAAAATGAATACTATTTATTTCGTGTGGAATTCTTCAGATTTAGACCTCCCATTGTGTGATAAATTGAATAAATTTTTCAACGATATAAAATTCGCCTAAATCCGATAATCGAGTAAGAAGTTATGACTATTTTAAGTTCCAGTCGTAAAACACCGTGATTTGGGCCCTTAGCGCGTCGTAGAGAAGTGTAAAATCACAGTTGTCAATTTCCAGTGAGACTTCACGATTTCGGCGTGTCGCGGAGAGGCTCAATTTCTCGTTTGTCCAATTTGAGTGAGGGTCCGGGATATTGTCGCGTCGCACCAAGTTTCCAAGTCCCATCCAAGGTGGCAACGCGATACCACCACATCGCGCCACCGTGCATATTCTTAGTTGGCAATTTCCAGTGGCTTGGCACGATAGAGGCGCGTCGCGCCAAGGCCAAAAATTGGGATTTTGGTCGTTTTTCCAGTTCCATTAATGAATTTAAGAGGGGCATTTTGGTCAATCTCCCCACCCCTAATCCGTCTTAAACAATGAATTAAATCCCTCCAAAGCACTTTACATCCACTTTTTATCAAATCTCTCTCAAGCAAAACCCTAGTTCATCAAACTTTCTCCCCAAGAAATCCAAATTCCTCCATTAGTTCTCCAAAGAAATTCAAGATTTAAGATTCTCAATACAAGAACTCTAAGAATTCATCTCCAAAGCATCAATAGGAAATTCAAGATCCAGGTTTTTCATCAAAGATCATCAATTGAGGTATGTGGGGTATGAACAAGGATAATCCTTTCATCCTTATGCCCAAAACTTATTTTTAAATGCAAATTTACTGAAATTTTATGTGGTTATTCATGAATTGAAGTTAGGATTTATACCCATTATTGATATTTACAAGTTTATGAGATTTCCAATGATTTAGAAGTTGAATTACATGATTATGTTCATATTTTCATGCATATTGCAGTAATTTTCAGATTTTAAGTTGATTTATGAATATTTATATTAGCAAGCATGAAAATTTTGATGTTTTAACATGAGTTGATACATGGGCCATTAAGCCCTAATTAAGATTGCTACTTCAAGATTATTTGTGCTATGAGCACCCTCAGATAAGATTATTCTTAGATTTTGATAAAGATTTGACCTTTTGGTCTTAAGCTAAGATGAAGAATCCACTTTGTTCATATGACTTAAGATTTAAAGAAAGAAAATCATAATTGGTTTTCTTGTGAACCCTTGGGCTATTTTTTTGAAGTGAATTTCTTAAGATTTTGAGCATAAGAATGAGAGTAGTATTTAGCACCGAGATGGGTAGGTTACTATGGTTCCATACCCCAGAACTACGTGCCACCATACGATTAAGATTCTTCCCACTTCTACGTGGATGACTAAGATTGTGATCACTTAAGATAAGAAGTTCTATTCCGATGGCAAGGGTAGAACAGCCTACCCAACGGGGGCAAGACGTGGGACTCCATGGATGCTCATATGATTTATGTCGGTTAGAAGAACCTCCCAATAAGATGTTCCCTACTCTTAAAACAGTCTATTGACGTAAAGCCTTAAGATAAAAGCATATGTGTTGAAAGATATGGTTTTTAAGATTCTTAAAGTCTTGAGATGAAGTATTCCCCTTACAAATTGATAAGATAATGTAGTAGCTTTCAGAAAGAACAGATTTTAAACTAAATGTAATGGCTCACAAGATTTATATTATATGCTTTATTGTTCATGATTTATGATCTTCATATTTCAGATTTACTCAAGCCCATGTGAGTTATTTACATTTAGTATGCATGATTTTCTTTATAAATTGTGATGATATTATTTACTTATTGCATTCACCCCCATATACTCAGTACATCATCAAAGTACTGATCCACATATATGTCTATGTGCTATATTATCTCATAATGTAGGTTCAGGTGCTCAGTCTCAGCAGCGTGAGTGATCTTCGAGCATCTCATCTACATCCCTGCAATTGGTGAGTCCCCATAGTTCGGGGACTTAGTTATTCATATTTTCAGTTTATCAATAGATGTTTTCGTATTCATTTCGAATAATTTGAGTCAGCTTGGGGCCTGTCCTAGTGACTCTCTAGATTTAGTTAGTAGAGGCTTGTCGGACTACGAGATTTAGTTTTAGACTTTTGATTTAGTATTCAGATTTTCAGTATTGTTATACCAAGACTTGTGAGTTTAGTAGGTTTCAAATAAGATTTCCGTATTTATTATGTCTTTATATTCATATTCCTCTATTTTGAGATTCAAACTTAGTAGAAAGCAGTCAGGGTTAGCTCAGGACTACTTGTGGTCTGGAGTATCGTGTGGCATCTCGGGAGCTCAGATTTTGGGGCGTTACAACATGTGGCATATATCAAGGTGATTCAGGACGTGTATAATAAAGCCAAAACTTAGGTAAGGATAATGCAGATACAATTATGTGAAGATGTGAGAGGTTGGCTATGTAGGATTTTAAAAGGGGTAAAGGTAGGCTGAAGAAGTGTTGGAAGATGTCATTAAATAGGACAATATGCAACTGCAACTTACTTAGGACATGACCTTAGATAATAAGTTATGGAGGTCATGAATTATAGTACAAAGTTAGTTAGATAATTGAGTGTTATGTCTCTTATTCTTCTTTACTATTAGTCATATTTCTATTATAGTTTCTTGTCCTTTAAGATTGGTTATTAGTGTGGCTTTTACACTTTAATTGTCATTGTATCTTATTATGACTACTATTTGATGATAGGCGAATTTACACGCCTATAGTGCTATATTTTACCCATATTTTAGCCATGTTTTGAGGACAAATTATATAATTCATGCACTTTTAGTCCTTTTTCCTGTAAGTGAGCTAACGAACATGATTAGCAAGTTTTCAGGTATAAATGATGCAGAATTCAGAATTTTATGGATAACTTGACGCCAAAGAAAGCTTCACGAAAGGAGGAAACCAAATCTTGGACGCCAAGGACCAAAAGTGGCGCATGGAAAATCTGTCCCGGGCAAAAACAACAATTCTGAAGACTTTGGGGACTAGCAGTAACTTATTAGGATTAGGATAATGATACCTTAACCTAGTAGGATGGGTTAAGTAATTCATTAGCTTAGTAGGAATAGGATATGGGTATTATAAATACCCTATTTTGCTAGAGATTTTAATACTTTGAATTACAATTCTAATTCTACTTTTCAATTCTTATTCTACTTCCGCAAGACCTTTTCTATTAATTCTAATTTTTATTCTTCTTCTATTCATCTATTTAATTCTTAATTTCCGCAACAAGAGAAACGTTACTTTGCAAAGAAGTCACGCCTAACGCCTACCACACCTTGCTACACGAAATATTTATTGTGGTATAATAACAATGTCTATGGTGATTTACTTCGCACTCATGGGTAACTAAACTTCTCTGTTGGGGTTATGGAAGCCATATGAGATACTATCTATTGCTATGAGTTTGTGAATTCGTGACACGTATATTGCTTATATCATTATTCTCTTCATCTCAATCTAAATTCTTTGTGGTTGCAAACGCATAGAATACGCCAGTATAGCATTAACTTGTTCGAAAGAAAGGTTATATGTCTGGAAAAGAGATAATGTCAAGGTAATAGGATCCCATCCCCTATTAAAAAGTTAGTACCATAACTGGATTAACCTCTTGGAGAATTTGTACCGTTAGATACGCTTTAAGCTCGAAAGAGTTAAAGTGAAATAGTCCTTGTTCAGGTCGAAAGACGCTTGGATTTACCATCGAATACAATTCTCTATAAGCACATGCATGTCTGAACTCCGCATAACTCATAGCCAATAGAGAAGTACAACTCATAAGGTGGACATAACCCCAACTTCTCAATTCTCATCGTTTACATCTTACTAAACATTCTTTTTTTTTTACTTTGCTATTTCCATTTTTTCTCTACTATTTGGTTACATTACTTGCACAACAAGACTCCCCCCTTTTTCGAGACTTTCACTAAAAGTCTAGTAATCTTCGCTTACTTGCTGACCAAGCTATTCCCTGTGGGATCGATACCCAACCCAGTTGGGTTCTATATTTGACAAATGACCGCTTTACACTCTTACGAGAGCTGTAGATTGAGCGTTATCAAAAATTGGCGCCGCTGCCGGGGAATACAAGTGTCAATTAAGTTCGTAATAATTACTAGACCCTTTGGTCTAAGATTCTCGTACTTTTACTTTTAGTTTTAGTTTTTGTTTACTGCAGGTTTTTATTCAGTGCATGCCCCATACCCGAAGTTCTGGTCAACCGTTATTACCTATCAATCCTGAACCACAACGTATTCGCAGAATGGAGGCACAACACGCAATTGAAAGGATGGCTGCTCAACAGAAACAGGCGAGACTAGCTGCGCTAGCCGCCGCTCAAGTGCATCAACAGAATATTGATAACCCTGGGCGAGCAACAAATCCTGACGATGAAGATCTAGGTGATGACGAGCTACTAAACCCTAGGCATGCCGCTGAGATCGCAACACCTGCCAACCGAAGAGATCGTCAAGATAGGTTTAGGCCTGAACGCCAAGCTATGCAGCCATCTTTCGACGATGATGATGATGATCTTGATGGAGCCGGAGCCACAGGAGCCATTATTCCTCCACCATTGGCACCCGGAGCCAAGTTCAACATCACGAGCACCATGATTCAGTTATTGCAACTCAAGGGATTATTTGGTGGACTAGCAGGCGATGATCCGAATATGCATCTCATCAACTTTATTTCTATATGCAAGTCGTTTGACAATCCTGGAGTTGGTCAGAATGCAATTCGATTACGCTTATTTCCATTGTCTCTGTCTGGGGAGACAACTCTATGGTTGAATGGGCTGACTCCTGATTCTATTACAAATTGGAGGCAATTGAGGACGCTTTCCTAGAAAGATTCTTTCCGCCATCCAAAAGAGCACAAATGAGAGATGAAATCATCAACTTTCGTCAGCTTCCAACTGAAGCCCTTCATGAAATATGGGAAAGGTTCAAGACGAAGCTAATGAGGTGCCCAAACCATCACATGACTAATGTTCACCTAATGGAGATACTTTACAGAGCCTTGAATTCAATAACTAAACCAGTTGTGGATAATGCGGCCGGAGGATCATTCATGGATCTCACCTTTGGTCAGGCAAGCAATATGCTAGACCGGATGACGAAGCAAAGTAGAGCTTGGCATACCAGGGATTCTGAGGTAGCATGCCCCACTTTTTCTATTGGCATAACTGCAGACCAAAGGAGACGAGAAGAAGAACGTGATCAAGATATGGCGCACATGAAAACACAAGTGGATCTTTTTACAAAGCATCTATTATCAGGGAAGACCGAAAAAGTCAAAGCTGTTACATCAAAAGGAAGAAACGAATCTGATTCGGAAGAAGAAGCCAACTACTTGAACAATCAGGGGGGTTTCCGAGGCAATGCCCAAGGAAACCAAGGTCGGAACTATCATGGTAAATCTGAAAACATGGACCAAGGTAGTTGGAAGAACAAGAATGACAGTAGTGGTTTGTATGTTCCCCCTGGAAGACGTGACGCCACCACATCTAGTTCTGGAAGTATGGAAGACATGATGGCTAAACTATTGAAAGAAGTGGAAGCAACTAGCGCGGGAGTAACGGAGGTAATAAATGATTTGTCCGCCATGAAGCAATTAGTTGATTCACATTCCACTTCAATCAAGCAAATAGAGCAGCAATTGAGCCAACTTTCAGCAGCACTCAATCAAAGAAAGGCTGGCACTTTACCTAGCGACACTGTGCAAAATCCAAGGAATGATGGATCATGCATGGCTATTACTACTCGAAGTGGTAAGGCGCTGGAAACTTCATCTAAGGGCAAACAAGTGGTCGACGATGTAGCAGACAACGATGATAAGGCTAATGAAGAAAATGCCATGGAAGCTGACCAAGACGTACATGACGTCACCCCTAGTAGGTTGCAGCCTGAAACTAGCAAAATTTGGAAGCAAGAGGAGAAGAAGGCTGTGGAGAAAACAATTCCATATCCACCACCACCTTTTCCTCAAAGATTGAAGAAGCATGCAGATGATACAAAATTCGGCAAATTCATGACTATGTTAAAGCAGCTGACCATTAATGTTCCGTTGGTGGAGGCACTAGAACAAATGCCTGGGTATGCAAAATTTATGAAGGATCTTTTAACAAAGAAGCGGGCAGTAAACTATGAGCCGACAGATAATATTCATCATTGCAGTGCAATTTCCACAAGGTCCTTAGTACAGAAGAAGGCAGACCCTGGTGCTTTCACTATTCCTTGCACGGTTGGATCTATGAATTTTGCTAAGGCATTGTGCGATTTGGGAGCTAGCATCAATTTGATGCCACTATCCGTCTACAGAAAGTTGGGGTTGGGCGATCCTACACCAACCAATATGCGGCTCGTGATGGCAGATAGGTCGGTAAAACGACCTGTGGGTATCTTGAATGATGTGTTGGTGAAGGTGTCTACCTTCATTTTTCCTACAGACTTTGTGATTTTTGATTGCGAGGTGGATTCTGAAGTTCCCATAATTTTGGGACGTCCTTTCCTTGCAACAGAAAGTATGCTTATTGACATAAGAGCTAATGAACTTTTATTTCGGTTGAATGACGAAGTGGTCCGCTTTGATATATGCAAAGCAATGAAGCATCCCAGCGATATGAATGTGTTCTCTGTAGCTGATGTTCATCATGAGGATAAGAAAGCATTATCTGTAGAGAAACAGCTTACTGTTGAGCCATTGTCTGTTGCGCCACTGAATGTTGAGCATGAGGACGATGAAGATTATGAAGAACTTATGGGTGCTCTAACAGAAATAGAGTCCTATTCCCATACTCCTAAGCAACCGGACCGTGATCTTAAGAATCAACCATCACCAACAGCAAAGACTGCCCTTGAAGAGCCACCAATGCTAGAATCGAAAGAGCTCCCCGATTATCTAAGGTATGTGTTCTTGGAAAGTACAAATATACTTCCGGTGAGTGCGGATAATTTAAGTAAACAACACGTAGAGGCTCTCATCTCTGCTCTGAAGAGATACATGAGAGCTATGGGTTGGACTATTGATGATATAATTGGTATCCCTCCTGGGATAGGCATGCACAAGGGTCATCTCGAAGAAGATTGCATGCCTACAAGTAAGCCTCATTATCGTCTGAATCCATTCAGAAAATGATCCACCATCTATCTCGACGAAGTCTAAGTACTCGAGGTAACTATGTCGTGCCGCGACAATAAATCAAGCGCTAGATGGGAGGCAACCCATCGTTTATCATTTTTCATTTTTCTTTCGTTCTATTACGTGTTTGCTTTTGATAAATAAAAATCCAAAAATAAGAGTCGTGCCACGACCAAAACTAAGGCGCTTGGTGGGAGGCAACCCATCGTACTAATCGTTTTTATTGGTTTTGAGCAAATGTAGGTGCAAGAGGTATTCAACGAGGAGATCGGTTTCAAATTTTGATTTGGACGTATTGCATGGTAAAGGTGGTAAGTTAGGCATGAAGATGCAAAAGGCTATGGATTGAGCATTGCTCATGAAAATATAGGCATCGAGCAAGGCTAGGCCTAGGTAAAAATAGGCCACGAACAAGGCAAGGCCTATACTATGGCCCAAGGTCTCGGAATCTAGTGTGCCATAGCATAGGCGCCGCCTATGCTAAAGCATTTTGTCTCTGAATCTCAAATGCAAAGTAAAAGGCGCCGCCTATGCTCACCAAATGCTATGGCATAGGCGCCGCCTATGCTAGACAATGCTTTGCAAAAGGCGCCGCCTATGCCAAGCATAGGCAAAGCTAAAGACGCCGCCTATGGTCACTTTATGTCTCCAAATCCGATTTTAAATGGGTCAAAACCCGACCCAATCTTTTTCTATAAATAGGAGACTTAGTCTTGAGGCACAAACACATTGAAAACCTAACATAGGCGCCGCACATAACATCCAAATCTTCTCAAAACTTTTCTTTTTGCTCTTCCACTTCACAAGAACATCTAAAAGGTTTCAATCACGTAAGTACTCTTGTGTTCTTCATCTATTTTTCGTAAGTACTACGTTACTATGTCTATTATGAATTGCTAAATCTTGAAGAAGTATTGAAGATGTGAATATGTTTGAATTACAACCAAGTGAGTGAACATATACGTTAGGACGATCTTAACTTGTTTCCGACTTCAATTCGATTTTGATGCATACTACTTGCGGAATTGCTATAGTCATGAACATTGCATACTCTTTTCACTTGAATACTTACATGTTGGGATGTCTCGTTCATCGGAATAAGACTTATAGTTGCCTACCGACATAGGAGATTGTGATTATTGATAGAAACTATACCATGATGTAATCCCTATGTAGAAGTCTTGATATACCTAACATGAAAGTATTGCAAAGATTGCAAGAAGTGTTACATCTCTGAATTTCCTGTTGGAATATAGCCCCTAAAACGTATGTCGATGAAGCCTAAGTAATCGACCACTTTCACTTCACTAATTTGTGCCAACAAACTAAGTGTGGGGTGGTACCCCTACTGCTTGTGTATAGATTGTATCCATTGAGCTGATGCTAACATGAACATTGTTCTAAGTCTCAGGTACAATGGCACCCAAAGCAATACAAGGCAAAGATAAGGCTACCACTTCCCAAAAGAGCAAGAAAAGAAGTCGCAAGGAGCAAAGAGAATCATCCTAAATGCAATTACCACGCCGCACGTTTGGAATAAAATGGGTTCTTGAGGAGGAAGCGAAGGAATGGTATAGGAACAACTAAGAAAGAAAATATGTTCATGTGGACCTGATCAACAAGGAAAGCCTAGCGAAGAAGGAGCCGCGCATGTTGGCAAAGATCATGACATTACATCTGGATTTCATCTTCCGAGACATGGGAGAATGCAATCTCGATTTAACAAAAGAATTCTATGCCAACTGGTCACCAAAAACCACAGGAAGCGAGGTCAAGATTCGGGGCCAAGTTTTCCACTCAATGCGGATTTCTTCAACTCCTTTCTTGGCTTGCCTTCAGTCGATCCAACACCATTCAAAGAGCTGTACAGTAGACCTCCATATAGAGCAATTCGACACACACTTTGTGGAAGTAGATCCATGGCAAGGTGGAGCAGACATAAAGACACCGGGCGACACAACACCTTCCCTTATGCTCCTTTGAATAGGGAAGCAAGGATATGGTTGCTTATTGTCAACTCTTGCCTTATACCAGGGACTCAGTACACCAAGATAACAAGAGATAGAGTGTGCTTGGTATACGCATTGATGATGAATGTCCCTATCAACGTCGGGGCAATTATTCGTTCCACAATGCGGAAAGCTAGGCTACACAAGAGGTCCCACTTCAGTTTTGGCAACCTGTTGACTGCAATACTAAGGAAAGAAGACATCGAAGAGGAACTGACTGATCACAAACTCCCACACAACACAAATAAGGTTGACCTTACGAAGGTTAAAGATGCTGAAACCACTCATGGAGTCAACCTTACCACTTCAGAAAGGCATGCTCGCGACGAAAGCTTCTCCCGCCATTTATATGGCATGATGAAGTTTACCATGATGAGCGGGGGTCGTGTTCCAACTGCTGCAGAGCTCCAACAGTTGGATTATGACTACCCAATGAATGAGCATGCGAGGGCGATGTGTGGAGAAGGTGTATATTTTGAGGAACCTCTTGATGACGACATACCAACCGATGATGATCGACGAATGCCAGACTCCGATGTGGAAGAGAACTCTGATGACGACGACTCTGATGACGATTCCGATGCAGGGGGTATGACCCCAGACATAGAGGATGAGTCTGACTAATCAGGTTCTTCTTATTTATTTTTCACTGAGGGCAGTGTGTCCCGTCTAAGTGTGGGGTGCTGGTATTTGCATGCTATACTTCTTTATTTGCAGTTGCATTTATTTATGTTATTTATGTTTGGTTGTTTGATTTAGTTAGTAGTGGTAGATTTTTTTTATTTTGATGCATGAAATTGTTCTGATAGGCGGCATGGTGTTATGACAAGAGTTTGTGCTAGAATCATTACTATTGAGACACTTAGGCTCTAAGTGTGACTCACTGTGTGATAATTATGTGGTTTAATTCATTCATCTGTTGGGTCAAGAGTCTATACTACTCCCAATAAAGTCGACCATGTGCCTTGTGTGTGTGAGATAATAGTATATTCTGTGCTTGTGGCTGATGCTAGAACTTGCCTGGTATGTATGTAAAGCGAAAATAAAGAGTGCAAGTCTAGGAGATGATTTAGGCATTTCTTTGGCAACCTATGATTATTTACCTTCTTTTTACCTACCCATGGACATCATCCTAGTTAAACCCTTTTTAGCCTTTAGCCTATTTTCTTTGACAAACCTCGTATGTAAGCCTAATCCATTTTTTTTTCAAGACCATAATTTGATCCAAATTCCTAAGTGCTTTAAAGTAAAAAAGTCATGTGACAAAATAAGAGGAAATTGGGTGAGTATGATGCTTTAGAATGCATTGGTGCTTAAATGAGTTATGAAAAAGAAAGTGCTATCATAAGAGGTATGTTATCAAAAGAAAAAGGAAAGGAAAACTGAAAAGTTAGTTATGTTTAAAATTGAAAAATAAAAGAGGAGAAAAAGAGTGGTAGAATAAAAGAAAGTAGAAAGGTTGTTTGAAAGAAAAATGTTAATGATGCAATGTGATGTATTAAAGCGCTTAGGAACATAGTCACTATTTTTGGCCAAAATAGTCCTACCCGTCCCTTAGCCTACATTACAACCAGCAAAAGACCTATTTGATCCTAAGCTTAGCATTTTGACATTTAGTGGAGCATTACACTAAGGGCAAGCCTATGGTCATCAGTTGCTACATATGAATTCTTTGTGAGAGTGAGAGCAAGGATATTTTGATACCCATGTTTGAAAAATATGCTATACTTGTGAGTGATTATGGTTAATACATTGTGAGACACACATGGTTGATGAGTTTTGGGTAGTTGTGTATGATTCCTTGTGCCTTAACTTTTGAATATGAGTTGACCACCATCACGAGTCTATGTTGGAGGCTAAATGGTCTCTACTAATGATCGGAAAACTACTCTTTGTTGATAATTGTTGTGCTTGTCTTGACGAATATTTTATGTTGTTGCTGTGAAACCCTAAGTTGATGTTTAAAGGGACATGATATTCTGTTCGAGGACGAACAAAGCTTTAAGTGTGGGGTGTTGATGATAGGCGAATTTACATGCCTATAGTGCTATATTTTACCCATATTTTAGCCATGTTTTGAGGACAAATTATATAATTCATGCACTTTTAGTCTTTTTTCCTGTAAGTGAGCTAACGAACATGATTAGCAAGTTTTCAGGTATAAATGATGCAGAATTCAGCATTTTATGGATAACTTGACGCCAAAGAAAGCTTCATGAAAGGAGAAAACCAAATCTTGGACGCCAAGGACCAAAAGTGGCGCATGGAAAATCTGTCCCGGGCAAAAACAATAATTCTGAAGACTTTGGGGACTAGCAGTAATTTATTAGGATTAGGATAATGATACCTTAACCTAGTAGGATGGGTTAAGTAATTCATTAGCTTAGTAGGAATAGGATATGGGTATTATAAATACCCTATTTTGCTAGAGATTTTAATACTTCGAATTACAATTCTAATTCTACTTTTCAATTCTTATTCTACTTCCACAAGACCTTTTCTATTAATTCTACTTTTTATTCTTCTTCTATTCATCTATTCAATTCTTAATTTCCGCAACAAGAGAAACGTTACTTTGCAAAGAAGTCACGCCTAACGCCTACCACACCTTGCTACACGAAATATTTATTGTGGTATAATAACAATGTCTATGGTGATTTCCTTCGCACTCATGGGTAACTAAACTTCTCTGTTGGGGTTATGGAAGCCATATGAGATACTATCTATTGCTATGAGTTTGTGAATTCGTGACACGTATATTGCTTATATCATTATTCTCTTCATCTCAATCTAAATTCTTTGTGGTTGCAAACGCATAGAATACGCCAGTATAGCATTAACTTGTTCGAAAGAAAGGTTATATGTCTGGAAAAGAGATAATGTCAAGGTTATAGGGTCCCATCCCCTATTAAAAAGTTAGTGCCGTAACTGGATTAACCTCTTGGAGAATTTGTACCGTTAGATACGCTTTAAGCTCGAAAGAGTTAAAGTGAAATAGTCCTTGTTCAGGTCGAAAGACGCTTGGATTTACCATCGAATACAATTCTCTATAAGCACATGCATGTCTGAACTCCGCATAACTCATAGCCAATAGAGACGTACAACTCATAAGGTGGACATAACCCCAACTTCTCAATTCTCATCGTTTACATCTTACTAAACATTCTTTCTTTTTACTTTGCTATTTCCGTTTTTTCTCTACTATTTGGTTACATTACTTGCACAACAAGACTCCCCCCTTTTTCGAGACTTTCACTAAAAGTCTAGTAATCTTCGCTTACTTGCTGACCAAGCTATTCCCTGTGGGATCGATACCCAACCCAGTTGGGTTCTATATTTGACAGACGACCGCTTTACACTCTTAGGAGAGCTGTAGATTGAGCGTTATCACTATTTAGTATGATTTTTCAGATTGTTTATTGTATTTATCATGACTATCTTCATTTCTGTTATTTCTTTATTTATACTACTTTGGCATGTTTTTGTTTGAGCCAAGAGTCTATTTGAAACCACCTCTTTACCTCTAAGGTAGTTGCACACTTGCACACTATATATTTTACCTCCTCCAGACTCTACTTTGTGGGATTGCACCTGGTATGTTGTTGTTGTTTCTATATTTTACCATAATTCATTATTTGGATATCAAAACATATATTACCATTACTTTTAGTTAAAAAAACTTGGGACACGTGCAATTCATGTACTCTATACTAGTATATATATATATATATCAACAACAACATGCCCAGTGTATTCCCACATAGTGGGGTCTGGGAAGGGTAGAGTGTACGCAGACCATACCACTACCTCAGATGAAGTAGAGAGGTTGTTTCCGATAGACCCTCGGCTTAGGACCAAGAGTGTGTGTGTATATATATATATATATATATATGTACATATACATATATTAGAATTTTTAAAATTATATATACAACTCTAACTCATAAAATTATTTAGTTTTCCTTTTGACATTATTTTTATTACTTTTAGTGATATTATAAGGTTTTTAATATTAAGTCATATAAGTAACTATGCTCATTAACATTATATTCATAGACATGACACATATTAAAAACACACACATAACGTTCTCTCTAGATAAACTAAATACTTTTTAAAAATAATTACGCTCCCTAGATTTTTGTACTATTTTAAAGTTATAGTTAACAATTAAAATAAATATTATTTCAGTAAATAAATAAATTAAAAAAAGACATCCAAAATACTCCCAACATAATTATACGAGAAATTAGGATTCAATTGAAGTTTGAACACTTTCTGCAAGACAGCTCTATCCCTGAACTTTGAGCTGTAGGTGACAAAAGAGTTTTAAAATGAGGTGTAGGTGACACAAGTCTTAATAATTGAGTGAAGGTGACAATTACTTTCTTATGGATTAAAAAAGTTGAAATTTTTTGAAAATAACCCACAAGTTTTTTAATTTACACTTTGATCCAAATGTTAGTTAATATAACAGGAAACAGAGGAAAAAGTCACATTTCTCTCTCTTCTCATCCGTTCTTGTTTTCTCTCTCTTCACGATTATTGTTGTTCATTATTGCTGCTGCTTTATTAATCATCTTCTGCTTCATTATCATCATCTTTTACTTTATTATCATCTTCATCTTTTTCTTGTCGACCATTGTTGTTGTTGTTGTTACCACTACTGTTGCTATCTAACCAATTTCTTAGGTGAAATTTTATTTCCTACATCACTTTCCACTTTGGCATTACTTCATAGGTGACTTTGGTATGTAAAATTATGATTTTTATTTGAATTTTTCATCTGGGTACACAGTTACTGCTATTTTTTTCAACAATGGATAGAACTCAATCATGAATCTAACATAAGTGCCCACAATTTAAACAGATCACTCATCTGGTTCATCAGATGAGTAATCCGTTGCAACGGAAGACTCATATGTTGGATTCATATTTATGCTTCCATAGTGCCCGTAACATGAATCGAACAGATGTGTAATCTGTTGCAATAAAAGATTTATCTGTTGCAATAAACTAGTTATCTGTTGCAACAAACTTATTATCTGTTGCATCAGATTGACTATCTATTGCATCAGACTGCTTATTTGTTGGATCACACTGCTTATCTGTTGCAACAGATGAGTAATCTATTTGGAACAACACAAATCATCCCCTGCCACAAACCCAATAGATAACCAATATGTTTCAACTCTTGCTATTGCTACTGGATTCAAAATTATTCCTTACGTCCAATCGTTGACATGTTTGTTGAGAAGATAATAGACAGAATGAAAATTAAATATGAATTAAAACATAAAAGAAGATCAAACATAATTTTTTTATTAAACAAAAATAAATAAAAATACATAGACTAAAATAAAAAAAATAATCTAATTATTATTATTATCATTATTATTATTATTATTGCCAGCCGGCCAATCTTCAACCGGTAGCAGCAAGGCCCTCCTCAGCCTGCAGATCTCATGGAGCATCCTTGCTCTAACTGCTCCCAATTCTTATTACAGGTCACAAACCTGCATCTGAAGTTCATTCACGGTGTCTTGCAGAAAAGCAACGTCCTGCACTGGATCAGCCACACCTAGAAAATATATGAATTGACAAAAAACGTAAAACAAAAAGTAAAGAAAAAAATATCCTAATGTAATACAACATATACTACAAATTGGCAAGAAAAAAACTTATCAGAGTCAGGGAACAAAAAGTGGTGGAAGGTGTAATATAAAAGACAAAATGCAATAAATAAATAGAGTGTAGTTGAATGAACAATTGAGTAAGGAGGAACATATTTATAGAGGATTGAATTTGAATGAGTTAGGAAAAATAGGCGTGACTGTTCACCTCCATTTATTAATTATATTTTTTATTACTGTGAAAAGTTATGACTTAATTAAATTAAGAAATATTGTGATAAGTCATGACTTTTCAACTTATTATTATTAATTGGTTCTTTCCAAAAACTATTTTTATTGAGTTGTGACAACAAATTCTATATATGTTGTATCAGATAACTCATCTGTGACAACATATATATCATCTGTTGCAATAAATAAACAACTTGTTGTATCAGATAATCTATCTGTTGCAACATATAATCTATATTTTGTAAAAAGAATTATCATCATATCATTAATCCAAATTTGCTGAATTTTTTTTATATAAATTAAAAAAATAGATTTAAAAACAAAAATATTTTCTGTGAAAAGAAATGGCGCCTATTTAATATTAACGTCAATTATTCAAATTAAATAACTATTTTTTATGATTATAAATTGTGTTTATCATTTATTTCCTTATTATTTTTTGTGAAAAGAAATGACTTGATTAAATCAAGCTGGTGAGTATTTTATTATTGTGACAAGTCATGACTTTTCAGCTAACCTTTTTCTCAATTTAAAAATTAAAGACACCTTTTCAATAACCGTTTCTTTAATAAAATAATAACCATTTTTATTGAGTTATGACAACAGATTGTATATTTGTTGCATCAGATAAACCATCTGTTGCAACAGATATACCATCTGTTACAACAAATCAATCATCTGTTTTAATAGATTTTTTGATTTCTTCTAACAGCTGATACATTAGTCGCAACAGATGGGAAATTTGATGCATCAACAATATTGTTGAATGTGTTTTAGACAAAAAGTCACGACTGTTCACCTTTTTCTTAACAATCATCATATAAGTTAATTAATCTAATATTGTGACTTTTTTTTATTATATAATAAATAAATAATTTTAAAAAAAAATTTAAAAACAAAAATGGTGAAAAGTCACGACCAGTTATTAAAATTAAATAACCATTCTTTTACGATTATAAATTTTGTTTATCATTTATTTACTTATTATTTATTTACGAACCATTTTTCATATTAAATAATCGAAAAATCATGAATTTTCACCCTCTCAATAACAACAATAACCTTTTTTTTATTAATAACCTCTTGTTGCGATATATGATCCATCTGTCGCATCAGATTAACCTCTGTTGCCACAAATGCTCAATTCCTACCACCAATCGTCGACATGTTGAGAATAAGAAATAAACAGAATGATAATTAAATATTAAATAAGAATTAAAAATTCAAAGTCGACCAAACATAGATTTTTGAATTCCTTAGGTAGATCCGATATAAAAAGGAAAAATACATCCGCTAAAAGAAAAAACATAACCTAATTATTATTACTACTACTATTATCATTATGATTATTATTATTAGTATTACTATTATTGTCAACAGGATAATTTTCATCCGGCAGCAGCAGGGCCCTCCTCAGCCTTGCTCTGAAGTCGGCCAAATCCTTCTGGAGTTCATCAAACTGCCTTTGAAGTTCTCACAAGGACTCGATATGAATCTTCTTGTACAAATCTGGATCAGCCATATATGTAAGTGTAGTAGAATGAACGAGTAAGGAGGGACCTATTTATAAATGATTGAATTCGAAGGGGTTAGTCAAAAAGCCACGACTGTTCATCCCTTAATTCAATAAAACTGGTGACTTTACAAATATGTAAATTAAAAAAATGAATCTAAATACAACATTTTATATTTTATTGTATTTCGAAAAGAAAGAAAAATTGCTTTATAATAAATCTAACAGATGGGTAATCTGTTGCAATATATTCCATATGTTAGATAACTTATAATATATTGATAATTTATTGCAACAAATGAATATATCAGTTTAATTTTTCCAACAGATATGTCATATGTTGCAACAGATTGATCATCTGTCGTAATAGATGTCTGTAATTGTTTGACAATTTAAACAGACATAATATCTATTATAACTTGTTAGTCATCTGTTTATTCAATTTAAGTCATAGATGGGCTAGAATGAATAAGGTGCATGCAGATGGATGGATCCACTATCATGTGTGGGAGTTAAGTATTACTGATAAGGTCATTGGGACAACACACACAAAGTATAATATTTTTGTGAATGCAGTTTTTAACCGATTAGGCACTGATCATTGAAACAAGATCTTGCATTGTACAGTTAAGTATGATAGATTCGAATTGATAAGGTCGAGGGCCTCATGAAGATGGTGCAGATACCCTATTATGAATTGCTGACGATTGTTGCTTATGTTTATGCGTGTTAACTTTTGAGAAGGGATCAATATTTGGTATCATTACAGAGATCCAATAGTGATTAGACTTAACTTTAAGTGTGAATTGGACTCTGAGAAGGCCTTCAAAGCCTCGTACTGCATCAAACAAGAATGGAAAACCAATAGAAATTCCCCTGGCCCAAATTTATATGGAAGAGTTGTTCGAAAAGATGATTATACGCCAGGAGGAGCCGAAGGAGAATGTCTGCGAGGGAAAGAGGAGTTGATGAAAGACTATATCATCTGAGGGCTAATTAAAGAGAAGAAATAGGGTAGCAAGGAACTTCTTGTGAATCTGGCCAATGAAATTGACTTAAAACATGAGAAATCTGAATCAAGTGCAGGAAAGTGTATCCAGTAATGTAAATTTGTCTGTTGTTTATCTAGAAAAAAATAATGCAGATGGACACTTTTCTAGGGAGCTGCGACTAGGTAGTATGGTCGGGATTATAACCTAGATAGAAATTACCAGAAGACTAAGAAAGCAGCCTTACGGGCATCGAGGGTTGAAATAATGTACAGTAAGTCTAGAAAACTTGCGCCAATAATAGGTGCAGTTAAAATAAGGAATCTTAGAGAAGGATGCAATATTTGAATTTTAAATTGTATCTCATGCCTTCTTGTTTGTGGTTTTGATTAGGTCCACTGCTGTTGACCTGATCGAAACCATAAATAAGATTGAAAGGCAGATTGAGTATCATTACTTCCTTAGCAATATGGATTAATTGATTGTGTTTTCTAGCTTTAGCATGATTTCAACATATCTTGGAGAAGATCGGAGGCTTACTGTAGTATGTGAATCAAAATAATTTTCAAGCTTGCCTCCAGCTTGCTGATTTGGTCTTCAAGTTTGTCGTTGCCGTCTTTGAAGTTGGTATAGAGTTCCTGGTCTTTTGTGAGATCGATCAGGAACACTTTCTTCAAAGTTTTGGAATTGTAGAAGTCCTTCCGAACAATTTATTCAGAAGCCTTAAATGATACATGAAGGATTGCTATGTTTGTTTTAGATCAAAATATGTTGATGCACAGTCAAGCAGTAGTCCCAACAGTTAAATAGCTCACTTTTATTGAGCGTTGCTCAATGCAGCTTACTCAATCAATGTTCAAGGGATTTGATAAATTAATTAGCAAGGAGTTACGTAACATTTGATCTAAACTGACTCTACCAAGCCTATCAAACGTTACGTAACTCCAGGCTCATTACCCTATCAAAAACCTTTGCCCGAGTTAGTGCACAAATATAATGAGCTCAATCTCTCAGCCTTTCTGCTAATCTCTCTTCTCCCATATAGAATACAAGATATCCTCTATGCAAAAGTCTACAGCGTCGGCAAAAATTTTGCCACAACGAAAGTCTTTAGAAGACATGACTAGTAATCTCTCATTACCACTTTAATGACTTTCTTGACATCTCTTGCCAACATATTTGAATGGATATAGCAAGAAATTGTGCTTAGTTGGGTTTGTCCATTCCAATATATTGGCAAGAGAAGTCAAGAAAGTCATAAAAGTGATATTGAGAGATTACTAGTCATGCCTTCTAAAGACTTTCGTTGTGGCAATAATTTCTGCCGATGGTGTAGACTTTTGCATGACAGATATCTTATCCTATATATGGGAGACGAGAGATAAAAAAAAGTCTGAGAGATTGAGCTCATTTAATTTGTGCACTAACTCTGGAAAAGATTTTTGATAGGGTTATGAGCCTGGAGTTACGTAACGTTTGCTAGGCTTGGTAGAGTCGGTTTAGATCAAACATTATGTAACTACTTGATAATTAATTTATCTAATCCCTTGAAAGTTGGTTGAGCAAGCTCCATTGAGCAACGCTCGATAAAAGTGAGCTATTTAACTGTTGGGACCACTACTTGACTATGCATCAACATATTTTGACCTAAAACAAACATAGTGACCCTCCATGTATCATTTAAGGCTTCTGAAAAAAGTGTTCTGAAGGCTTTCTACAATGCCAGAACTTTGAAGAAAGTGTTCCTGATCGAGCTCACAAAAGACCAGGAACTCTATACCAACTTCAAAGACGGCAACGACAAACTTGAAGACCAAATAGGCAAGCTGGATGCAAGCTTGAAAATTATCGGGATTCATATACTACAACAATCCTCTGATTTTTTCTAAGATATGTTGAAAACGTGATAAGGCTAGAAAACACAATCAATTATATCCAAATTGTTAAGGAAGTAATGATACTCAATCTGCCTTTCAATCTTGTTTGTGGTTCCGATCAGGTCAACAACAGTGGACCTAATCAGAACCACAAACAAGAAGGCATGGGATGTAATTTAAAATTTATAAATTGCAGCCTTCTCTTAGATCCTTATTTTAACTGCAGCTGTTATGGGCGCAAGTTTTCTAGACTTACTGTACATTATTTCAACTCTCGATGCCCGTAAGGCTGCTTTCTTGGTCTTCTGCTATTTTCTATCTAGGTGATAATCCCAACCACACTACCTAGACGCAGCTCCTTAGAAAAGAGACCATCTGCATTATTTTTTTTCCAGAGAAACAACAAATGAATTTTTCATTACTGGATACACTTTCATATTTGTACTTGATTTAGATTTCTCAAGTTCTAAGTCAGTTTCATCGGCCAAATTCACTAGAAGTTCCTTTCTACCCCATGTTTTCTCTTTAATTAGCTCTCAGTTGATATAATCTTTCATCAACCCCCCATTTACCCTCACATGCATTCTTCGATTGCACCTTCTGGCGTATAATCATCACCCCGAGCAAGCCAACCAAATAAATTTGGGCTAGGGCAATAACTATATTGATTTCCATTCTTGGTTGAAGCAGTGGGAGGCTTCGAAGGCACCCTATCGGAGTCCAATGCACCCTAAAAGTTAGTCCGATCGCTCTTGAATCTCTTTACAATGACACCAAAACTAGATCCCTTCACAATGCTTGACACATAAACATGAGAAACAACCGACATTAAATCTTAATAGGGTATTAGAACCATATTCATGGTCCCTCAGCCTTATCAGTTTGGACCTATCAAACTTAACTGTAGAATTTCAGATATTTTTTTTGAATGATCAATGACTAAATGGTGAAAACAACATTCATAAAATTAGTGTACTCTATGTGTGTTTTTAGGATAACATTATTAGTAATACATACCTCCCACATATGAAGTGGTTCCATCTGCAAGCAACTTATTCCTCCGAACCTATCTTTACTGTATCCTCTTGTGTTAGTCGAGCAAAATTTGATCAAATTTCAGTTTCTTATATCTACAAAGAAGAGAAAAAAATTGATGTCAAACAAGAGAAGAACAGAAAGAACATTATCCATCTGTTGCAATAGATGTGTAGTCGGTTATAATAGATGTGTAGTTTATTGTAATAGATGTGGAGTCTGTTGCAATAGATGTGGAGTCTGTTGCAACAGATGTGGAGTTTGTTGGAATACATCAAACCAACCTTGATAGTGGTTTGATTTGTTCCAACAGTTGCTCCGTCTGTTGCAACATCAACAACAACATAAACTACAAAGAAACAACAAATAAAAAACATCAACAACAAAAAAACAACATAATTTTTTCCAACACCATCAACAACAAAGAAGTAACATCCTTTGTTCCAACACCATCAACAACACCACACAATAAGTTCCAACCCCACCAACCCCACCAACAACATCAATAACAACATCAACAACAAAGAAACAAATAAAATACATACAAAAAAATGATACTGCCAATAAGGTTTTTAAACTTCTCCCAACAGATGACTTTTTTCGTATATTCTAATAAAAATTCTCGGTTTGTTTATTCAACACTTAAAAGGTTCCTTCAAATTTTTTAAATAAATATGATATAGGTAAATGGTAATTAAATAAAAAAAATAGATGTAAATAACTTGCAAAGAAAAAGATGAGAAATAAAGAACAATAGTGAACCAACCTTACCTGTAATGTCAAAAGGGGGTCAAAACAATAATTTTAGTCGAGGAAAGATATGGATCGGTTTAGATGAGGAGAGAAAAGAGAGAAAAAAGGTTGTGATAACTCCAAAAAGGAGAGAAATAAAAAGATGAGAGATGAATAAAATAAATTTAGGGCTGAAGAAGAGATGAGATAATTCTAGATATAGACATGGGTTTAAATATTCATTAATTAATATTCATTAATAACTCGAGGGGCACGAGAAAGACAGTGACATTGAAAAGACAAGACAAGACTAGTCAATGAGATTTTTGAGTTATCCAAGAAATATTTTTTACCGCCTTTAGTATTACTATTTTATCTATCTTTCTTCTTTTGGACAGAAGCTTCCTTTAAAATTAAAAGAAAAAAAAGAATTTCAAACAGATATTTCATCTGTTGCAAAAGATATAAATATCTGTTTGAAATATTCCAGCAACTCAGTTATCTGTAACAATAGATCCAAATGCCCATTTGATAATTAAATCAGAGATGTCATCTATTACAACATATATCAATATCCGTTTGAAAATTTCTAACAACTCAGTCATTTGTAACAACAGATGCAAATGTCCATTTGATAATTAAATCAGATATGTCATCTGTTAGAATAGATATCAATATCTGTTTGAAAATTTCCAACAGCTCAGTCATCTGTCACAACAGATGCAAATGTCTATTTGATAATTAAATCAGATATGTCATCTGTTACAATATATATGAATATCTGTTTAAAAATTTCCAATATCTCAGTCGTTTGTTGCAATAGATTTCATTGCAATTAATTTAAGTAGAACTAGGGATGAGTTCATAGGGTCAACTACAACTTCAATTGAGTTTTTGCAATTGCATGGTGTTGATATTACGTTCATCCCGACCCGAGTTGTCGATCGATCACTCTGAGTTGAAAAGATTCTCATTAGCTTAATATTAAACTAGCACCTAAATTGATTTAGGTAGAACTAGGGATGATTCCATAGGGTCAACTGCAACTTCAATTGAGTATTTGTAATTGCATGGTGTTGGTATTGCATTTATCCCGACCTAAGTCGTCAATCGATCACTCTGAGTTGAAAAGATTCTCATTAACTTAATGTTAAGCTAGAACCTAAATTAATTTTGGTAGAACTAGGGATGAATGATATTATAGAGTCAACTACAACTTCAATTAAGTCTTTGCAATTGCATGGTGTTGGTATTACGTTCATCCCGACTCGAGTCATCGATAGATCGATCACTCTGAGTTGAAAAGATTCTTATTATCTTAATGTTAATCTAGCACCTAAATTGATTTAGGTATAACTAGGGATGAGTTCATAGGTTCAACTACAACTTCAATTGAGTCTTTGCAATTGCATGGTGTTGGTATTGCATTCATCCCGACCCGAGTCGTCAATCGATCACTCTGAGTTGAAAAGATTCTCATTATCTTAATGTTAAGCTAGTACCTAAATTAATTTTGGTAGAACTAGGGATGAATGAGTCCATTGGGTCAACTACAACTTCAATTGTCTTTGCAATTGTATGGTGTTGGTATTGCATTCATCTCGACCCGAGTCATCGATTACTCTGAGTTGAAAAGATTCTCATTAGCTTAATGTTAAGCTAGTACCTAAATTAATTTAGGTAGAACTAGGGATGAATGAGTTCGTAGGGTCAACTATAACTTCAATTGAGCCTTTGCAATTACATGGTGTTGGTATTACGTTTATCCCGACCCAAGTCATCGATCGATCACTCTGAGTTGAAAAGATTCTCATTAACTTAATATCTTAAAAACTATATCTTTTAAAATTTTAAAAATTAGTTAAGATCAATTCGGACCAAATTAACAATTACAAAACTTGTCATTCTTTTCCAAAATTATAAATCAACCCATACAAATCATCCATTTGCATGAAATTTTTTTTCTGATTTCAAATATCAAGTTCTCAATCTTCTTTCTCTCTCTCTCTCTCTTTCTCTCTCTCTCTCAATAATACAGACAACAACTACTCAATATATTGCTCAACCCTTTAAAACAGATTAATTTTCTTCCCATTTTCGACCACATAGTTGTTATTTTCGACTTCATTCTCGCTTGTATCCATTATTTTCTCTATATTCACAGGTAATAGAGTTCAAGAAGAGTTCTACATTTGTTCTTTATTCTAAAAATTAGGGCTTTTTAGTTAATGATGAAAAATAAGACTTTTAGTTGTATTATCTTCGAGAATGGGTTAACAATTTTGAGTTTTGATGCTAAAAACATAGAAAGCACCCGACAAAACCCTAGTTTAATTCGCAGTATTTTGTTGACTGTCGTGGTATTATTGGATTGTGTTTGTAGTGTTATTTCTGGCTGTTGTTGGTGGTGTCGGTATTTGTGGTTTTGGTGGTGGTGTCGGTGGTCTTGGAGGTGGTCTTAGTGGCATTGGTGTTGGTCTTGGTGGCATTGGTTGTGGTGTTGGTGGCGGTCTTGGTGGTCCATCTGTTGCAATAGGTGGAAGATCTGTTGGGAGATATTAAATAGGTCTTCAAATAGATTCCACATTTGTTCCAACTGATGGGTTATCCGTTGGAGTATTTTTTTTTTGTAATGTGGCGTATAATAATTTATTGAAATTTGTCTTACCTTTTTTTAAAAAATTATGCAGACATCAAATATTTTGCATTTTTGTTTTTCTATTATTTGTAGTTAAAAGATGTCTCCCAAAAGAAAAGAAACTGAAACTGAAAGTGGATCAACTTCTGACCACCCAACAAAAAAGGCTAGAGTACAGATAAATTCGGAGGAACTTCTTGAACAATCTCAGTCAAGGAAAAATAAAGTTGAGGAAAGTGAGAACTCCTTATCACTAATGAGGCGTGAATTAATATTGAAATCCCAGCATGATCCTGTCAAAACCATTAGTATCGACAAGTTTGGAGTTGCGATGCCGATAGATCACCCTAAAGAAGTAACTGGTAATCTTGTACTTAAATGCCAGTTGGGGAAAGGTTTTGATGAATTTAGTAGTATTATGAAGAATGAAAACATAGCCAGACTTTTTAAGAGGAGCTGCTTTGCATACTTTCTTAAGCTGCCTGAGGACCACACTCTCCGTTTCCAAATGAACATGGCATATGGTCTTCTCAAGCCCAGGATCAAGTATGCGGGGAATGATAAAGATTCGAAAGAGGGTGAAAAAATATGGATGAAATTTGGATCAACTATTGTGGCATGCCGGTTTGTTTTGGATTGAAAGAGTTTACCATAGTGACGGTCTTGAGATGTGATCATCCAGAAGAACCTCTCATCAAGGAAACACCCCACAAAGGGTCCAACAAACAGAAGAAAAAAAGATGAGTTGTTGGGCATTGTTGGACGTAGATACAAAGCAGGGGATTTGATAACAAATCTCGAAAAATAAAACCATACCAAAGTAGTACATGGAGAAATTATCCTTAGTTTGGTTTGTCCATTCCGTTATATTGGCAAGAGACATCAGGAAAGTCATAGAAGATGATTTGTTGGCGCTTACTGATGATTTTGAGAAATTCAACGATCATCCCTGGGGATATGACAGCTACTACTTAACTGTCCAATATTTACTGTCAAAGCTATCCCCAGGGATGATTACATTATACGACTTTCCTTGGTCTTTCATGGTAAAATTAATCACTATTTTTACTCATCCATTAATTTATATTGAATATAGTTATTATGATATTTTTTTTGCTTGCTTGCTGTTTACATTTTTTAGTCTTGAACATTTAAAGTCATTCCTTCCCTCTGAAAGCAGTTCAAGGATTATCCGGATGAGGTTTCTTATCCAGGGATCTTTAAGTGGTTGGCTGCAAAAAAAATAAGGAGGCTGATCTCTTTAACCCTCCGGATGATGCATTACATCTTCTTTCAACTAAAATAATTTGACTCAAAGAAAGATATTGAAATAGATGTGCCATCTGTTATGACAGATGGGTCGTCTGTTATAACAGATTACCCATCAACTACAATTGGTGCAATAGATGGGTAATCTATTATGATAGACGATCCATATTTTGCAACAGATTAACGATCTGTTACTCCGGTTCCCTGAACCCGACTCAACAGATTACCCATCTACTACAAATTATGCAACAGATGGGTAATCTGATTCAATATATTGTCAATCTGTTATGACATACAGATCAACTGTTGTGGAAGATAGATCATCTGTTGCATAAGTTGGTTGTGTTAATATGTAACCCAACTAACTGCAAATTATTTTTATATGATATGATTTAAATACCTTCTATTTTTTTTATAGGTTGTGCATCCTTAGATCGTGCCTACAGAGCAGGAGTTGGGGATGACTTCTTTTATTACTCTAGGTCTTGTTGATACAATAACAGACCCAATGGTGGAGTTAATAAAAAAGGAATTAGATGGAGCAACAACCATAAGAAAAGCAGTTAGGTAAGGTCAGCCTAATGTTGAAGCTTTTCATAACTAACCTACTGGAATAGATCTGCGTGCTTCTTTTGGGGGTGTTGCTGGTGGCGTTGTTAATGATGGTGGCAGCCATCCTGATATTGCTGCTGTTGCCAGTCGTAATTATGAGCATGTTGGTGCTCAGGAAAAAATAAATATGTTTGGAAACACCCCTTGCACAGGTCTCTCTCACCCCTACACCGGTCCCTCTCACCCTTACAGTGATCCGTCTCACCCCTTTTCACCCTCATGTTCTTATTGCAAATGCAAAGTGTACAAGGACAAAGAGGATAAACCCCTTGAAAAACTAGAGGCTATTGCTGAAGCTACTGAGGAGTTGAAATCCAAGAAGGGTTTCATACCATCCAAGAAGGTGAGGGAGCCATACACTCCTACAGTGGCGGTTAGGAGGAAGAGAAGAAACATTAGACAAATACTCTCCATTCTGAAAACAGAAAAAATTGCAACTCCTCCCGCTCCAATAGTTGTTGAAGTTCAGGGGACGCTGAAGAAGGTGGACATATACACAGCACTTGGAGACGAAGAGAAGAAGGAATTGCAAAAAAACATGACTGGCAAGACGAAAGCTCCACAAGAATATACCATGCATTTATTTGCCGCCCAAGACTTCATGAGTATGACTAATATGCATGAGTGGTACGTGGACAATGTAAGTTTACTTTTGCTAACCTAGACTTCCTATCTACTCCATGAAGAAGAAACTATGCAATAGATGTATAATCTATTGCAACAGCTGGGTATTCTATTGCAACATGATACACATATGTTGCATAAGTCGCATTAGCTGGGTAATCTGTGAACTGATTCAGAGAACCCTTTGCAACAGAATCTTTCCACTTTGTTTTTCTTCTTTACAATTTCTAACCTAATTAAAAATTGCCTTCTTATACCACAGTATGTTGATGAAATTCTCTTCCTCATGAGAAGTAAACAATTTGCATACCGGGATGCTTATAATGCTGCCAATAGGATAATAGACCTTAACTTCTACAATAATTTCAAGAGTAGGTATGATAATCTCCATAGGCGAGCTGGTCCCGGTGGATGGGGAATTGATAAGTTAGTTTCTACATTCAAATTGGATGTAGACATGATTAACTATGTTAGAGGGAAGAGGCCAATCCACACGACAAGAGCTGGACCAAGGCAAAGAGAATCCTTGCAGTCATAAACGTGGAAGCCAAACATTTTTTCGCTGTTGAGATACTACTCGACGAGGGAAAGATTAAGGTTTATGACTGCAACTTACATGTCTTCAAGGAGGTCACGTTTTTAATCCACATGCAACCACTCTTGATGTTGTTCCCCAAGTTATTGACGCAGAGTAAACTGATGGATCATTTAATGGCGAAAGTCTTGATGAAGGAATCATGGGATTTTTAAGGTCAAAATAAGAACATCCACCTTCAAAAAAATAAAACCGGTGCCGCATTCGGGCCGTACTCGTTTGCATACATCGAGTGTTTGCTGACCGGCACAGAAATGGCCGGCATGTGAGACGCTGTTGTGGAAAAGATGCAAGAGGTCTGGGATTATGGGGTACTAACTAAATGGTTGGAGCCCGTGTATAAAGAAGAATATGTACAAAGACAGAGACGAAAACGATAATAATTTTTTATTTCAAGCCACTTCACTTTACATACATGTAGTGGCAATTTTTTATGTCTGATGAAAGTTAAATTTTTATAATGCAATAGATTGTCTATCAGTTGTAACAGATATCATACCTGTTGTGGCAGATTGATTATATGTTGCAATAGGATGATCATCTGTTGTATTATGCAGATGTTTTTGTCTGTTTGTCGCAACAAATATACAATTTATTGCAATATATAATCTATCCATTGTAAATGATGTGTAATCTATTGGAATAAATAAAAAAAGTAGGAAGACCGGTTATATAATTTCCAACAGATGACCTATATGTTGCAACATATGTCTAAATTTGTTTGATAAAATATGTTGTCAGTTTCAGTAGATGTATTATCTATTGTGATATTTAAATCTATTATTCTATTGCAATTAACAAGTTCAAAACTAAGGATTAAATTATATTCATAGACAACAGAAAATAAATCGAAGCTTTCAGAAATTACATGTAATAACTCAATAAATAAGTGAAATATAAAAAAATTACTATGGGTACAAATGATCTACTCTACAAATAAATCAACAAGTTAACCAAGGAGGATAGGTTATTACATTGACAGACTAAAGCTATAAAAATCTACTCAATATGGACAAGTTGTTCTTCATCCGATGCTACGGAATTTGGCTTTGCTCGTCGTGGATCTTTATTGTCGCTTGCGTACAATTTCTGAGCTTTCGCTTCTCCATATTTTCATAAAAGAGCAGCATATCTTTTGCGGAGTAATCCGGCATCAAGTCCATCATTTGGTACTTGTAATCCATCACTCAAATACTCGGCGTAAGAGGCAACAAAAAGACCGCAATCCCTGCGTTTAAAAAAAATAGATAATCTATATCTTGCAGTTCATGTAAGCATTGTTAAATTTATGAAATGAAACTAAATCATGACACTTATACTTACATTCTACCAATGGTTAATTGAGCAATTCCTTCAACATATTGTAATTCAAATGGTTTACCCATTTTATCCCGATATGCTTCAATTGTTGACCAATCAGTATGAACTTTTTGGTAAAAAAAGCCACTTAAATCAAGGAAAGTAGGCAATATTTTGGCCAGCTTTTGTATCTCAAATGACGGCTAGGAATTTCTCCTTCATGACATCGAGTTATAAACTCAGATACGCCTCTCTTTTAGAACGACGATAGCCAACACCCAATGGAATTCATCACCACAATTGTTTGAGATATATACTGCATCGACCAAATGCCAAGGTAAGACAGCTGGAATGCTAAAACCTTTGATGATGTTGATTAAGCATTTCTCATTTCGGAAAACTTCCGACTATTGTTGACAATACCTATCGTAGACATTATTGATGTAAACTTTGTACAAATAATTGCATGTCAAGTATCTGTATTGTTCTCGTGTTTGCAACTTGGCCTTCTTTCAGAGGTAGTAAAAAATAACATCGATGTGTTGCACATATTATCAAATATTTTAGATTACGTGATGAAAAAATTAATACACGGATGTAATTAAATAAAGTATTAATTAATAGTAATATGTATGATATTTAAACCTCATCATTCCAGCAAGTTTGGGGCTGTGACATCAAATAGAACCAATTCTTCATTCCGGGATGTACAACAACAAAGTTGAACATATCAAAACCAAAACTCGATTCGTTCACTTTGTAGTGTTCGTCATTTTATTTTCTACATGGTGATTTATATGTGTTAATGTCATGTTTATACAACAAGAATTATATAAATCAATATCTTTAAAATTGACTTATGTACCTGCTGGCGTGATGCTTTAACAGCCCATCGGTAATTCATCCTGAATAGTCGTTGATCAATTTTGCTTGTTTTTTTGAAGCCTCATCCGAGATGTTGAACCCTTCAAATGGATAATTCTTCCATTCTCCTGAACTGACAGGCTCCACTTATTCTTCTTGTTTGGAAGCAGTTGATGGATTATCAACTGTGATATTATGCTCTTCATCAGTAGCTTCTACTGTGACATCCACCTGGAAAGCCAAAATTGTCAATGCTAATTACAGATATACAATAGATTGTCTATTTGTTGCAACAGATGAGTCTTACATTGCAACAGATGGATCATCTGTTAGGATAAATTTGAACTGGTAAACCAGAGCGGAATGATAATTTTGAACAGATGACCCATCTGTTGCAACATAAGGCTCATTTGTTGGCACAAATTAAAACAATATGAAAACTTGTTTGATTTGCTGAAACAGACGGACATATATTGCAACAGATAACGCATCTAATGCAACAGGTTAGACAATAATTACAACAGATATATATATCTGTTTGATAATTTTCAGCAGATGTATCATCTATTGAAACAAATATGTGCCTATTTTTTTGTTGGAACAAATGATATACGTTCACCTTCTTCAGCTCATGCTGCTCTTCTGTCGCCCTTGTACATTGAACAGTGGTGTAAGACAAAGACAAAGGCATTGCAATTTTGATTTTTTTGATGCTTAATGATGCCCTGGAAATATATTTCCTTCTCCTCTTAGCCACCTTGATCTCTAGTGGAGTGTATGGATATAAAATTCTCTTTGATAGAATGACACCCCTCTTAGATGTAATTTCCTTTATAGAAGCAGTTAGTGCATTAATAGCATTAATCACTCCATCATGTTTTGCCTTGCAGTCTTGACATTTTCATGCAGAACATTTGCTAGAAGTGGCAAAATTTGTATAACTAGTATGATCATAATCATAATGGCTTGTTGTTTCAAAAACTGTAAGAGGAGCATCATTAGCCCCAACAACAGCACCACTACCACTACCATTACCACTACCATCATAAAAAACAACAAGCCCACCCTCCAAATTTTTTCTTCTTGTGATGGTTGTTTCTCCAAACAATTCCATTTTTATTCTATCAACGACCTTAGGGTCCGATAAAGTTTGCACAAGTTGTAAAGTAAGAAAAAAGGACATCTTCAATTCTCGATTGGTCGGAACAATCCACGATGGACAATCTAAAATAAATTAGTACATATATTAGAATGATGATGAAATCATTTAACATAATCATTAATTAAAACAAAAACTTGATTAGAATTAGACTTACTGCTTTCTTCGGGGGATTGCAAAGATAAAAAAAATTCTATTTTTATCAGTTTTGGCCGAAAACCATCTCAGAATTCTTGGATAGGAAATTTCTTCCTGGTAGTTCTCTTGTTGTCTCAAATAAGGAATGACTTCAAATGCCCAAGCCTATAACATAACGCTAATAAATCAAAAATATTATTAAATAAAAAAATGAATAATATCATAATAAAAGAAATATTTACCATGAAAGCCCATGGAAAGCTATATAAGTTGACTGTCTTTGGCATTAATGGAGTCAAAAAATATTTGACAGTTATTTTGAAGCTTTCATAACCCCAAGGATAGTTGTTAAATGCCTCAAGACCTCGGAGAGATTTATTAAACCGAGGCTTATGCTGTTGTTAAAGTCTCTCGCCCAAAGAATATTATGTATAAACCAAACCAAACACAATGATTGCTTATACTTTAAAAGTCTTTTACCTTTCAATGCTTCTATCAAATTTTTGTTTTTGAAGGTTGGACCAATAATGGACACCAGGTCATCACGATCACTCGACTTGTCTTTGCCTTTTTTGGGTGTACGGGGTGATTTTTTAGGTTAGAGTAGGTATAACTTGAGAAGGAGGAGGAGGAGGATAACATTTTAGTCCAGTAACTATGGAAAACTCCTTCCAACCAAAACAAACAAGTATGCCACAGTAATTTATCTACGCCTCATCCATCTTATCTTTGTTTTCATACATAAACCTACGCTTGAGAAGATCATGTACCATTTTTATTTGAAAACGAGCATTGTTGTTCTCCAGCAAATCAAGATATTTCCCAAAACAGCTATCCCTGAAATAAGAATCCAACTTTTGTTCTCGAAGTATTTTTCTGAAGGAGTCGAGAGATTTTCCCATGGCTGACTTAACCACAAAATCACCCATTAAATCTATGGCACCATCGCAATGCATTCTCACAGGACAACGATCAATGTTGAAGGTTTTTACCAACTCTTCGGTGGAAGAACTATTAGCATTTAGATCATCTCTTTTGAAATATTTCTCCTCCCCGTGTTCATTATCTTCTGCTTCTGATTGAGATAACACTTGTAAAGCAAGCTCATAGAGTGGTGGATATAGCCTAGTTGCTTCACTTGTTCCTTTACTTGGACTTGATTCAATTTCTTTTCTTTTGGGAGCCATATTATCTTAAATTAACATAAACATAGAATAGATTATAATTGATTAATGCATCGTTAAAAAAGAATAACAGTAAATCCAACATGAAAAATAGTAAAATAATGTTCCAACAGACCACATATCTGTTGTACTAGGTATGTTATCTGTTGCAACATATAATCGACCTGTTGTAATGGATGAGTAAACCATTAGTAACAATAAAAGAAGATCACTCATCTGTTGCACCAGGAAGGTTATCTGTTGCAATATTTAACCAACCTATTGCAATAAATGATAATCCATTGAAAACAATAAAAATAGATTACTCATCTATTGCACCTGGAACGTTATCTGTTGTAACATATAACAACTTGTTGTAATAGATGAGTAATTCGTTGGAAACAATTATAACATATCACTCATCTTTTGCACCATGTAGGATATCTGTTGCAGCATATAACCAACCTATTACAGCGGATGAGTAATCCGTTTGAAATTATAAAAATAGATCACTCATCTGTTGCACCAGGTAGGATATTTGTTGCAGTATATAACTAACCTATTATAGGGTATGAGTAATCTATTGGAAATAATAAAAATAGATCTCTCATCTGTTGTACCAGGTAGGTTATCTGTTGCAACTTATAAGCAACCTGTTGCAGCAGATGAGTAATCCATTGGAAATAATAAAAATAAGCCACACATCTGTTGAAACTGATCACTCATCTGTTGCCAAATGAGTTATCTGTTGGATCAATATTGTTTAGATTGAGTCGTTTGTCGCAACAGATAAATGATTTGTTCTGTTTATTTGTTGCATTAAATGTTTAATTTGTTGCATCAGATGTTTCATCTATTGAATCAGATGGTTAATCTGTTGCATCAGATGGTTAATCTGTTGCATCATATGGTTAATCTGTTATATCAGGTGGTTAATCTATTAAATCAGATGGTTAATCTATTGCATCAGATGGTTAATCTGTTGCAACACTATTTTTAGCAAAAAAAATAATAAATCAACCCAACAACACCAACACAACACACACAGAGAGAGAACATCAATGGTGTCTAAAAATCACCAATAAATCGAATCAACAGTTCGACAATAAGAACTATAATAACAATAAAAAATTATATTTCATACCGAAAAGAGTAGAGAAGATGCTGGAAATTAGGGTTTTATTCAGTCCACATTTTAAATTTAAGCAAGAAATATTGAAATTGTTAACCAATACTAGAAGAGAAGTTCATTTGTTTCTTCATAACTAAATAAACATAATTTTTTACCTGTGAAAGAAGAAATGGGATGATGAAAAACTCAAAGTTGTTATCGCCGGAGAAGTCTTCACGTCGATTGACGGTTGAAAGTCAAAAAGGAACTCGCCTTAATATTTATCGCCAGAGGTTGAAGTCGCCGGATATTGAAGGGAGAAATTTTTCAGAACTGTTGGCTGGGAAAGAGTTGAGAGAAGCTGTCGAGAGATAGGAGAGAGACGGTCGATGATTTGAAGAGGAGAATAGTGTGGGTTGATTTATATTTTTGAAAAGATTAGAAAGATTTAAAAATATTAATCAAGTCCACAATTAACTTAATCTAGTTTCCTAGTTATGTTTGACCCCTTAAGTTGGTCAATGTCACCAATCCTTCATTCAAGACTTAAAATATACCTTTCCTTCAATTTTCTCTACTTACATAATTTCATATTAATATCTCCAAAATTTCTGGCAACTATGCGAGAAGAAAAATTGTAAAATAGCAAATCAACACAAGTATTTAGCATAAAGAACTCCTTACTCAAAGGAGGCAAAAGTCAGGACCCACTTTTGTAGGATTTACTCAATCTCTTTCATTATATTCATGTCATATTTAAGATTTATAATCTCCATTGACACACCTAAGGAATTGTTACAATAATTTTGACCTCTTCCCTTTGTACTCTTTTCTTTAGTGACTCTATCCCGTCAATAACATTTCTTACATACTCAAGACAATACCTATTATATTCAACTAAGAAAGTAATCAAAAGTGAAAATTATCTCGTATATATTTATTAGATTATTTATTGCAAGTTATAATAACATTTTTACATTATTATTGAATTAAAGAAATAATTGCAAGTTATAGCAATTTTTTTAAAATTATTTTTTTTACAATAAAAAAATTATTTTTGCATAATTATTAGTCAAGTTATATCCTAATTTTTAGTCTTTAATATCTATCTCCTCATTAACTCTTTTGATAATTATGATATATATAATTGTTGGTTTCAATAATTATCTTTATTTATAGATTTTTTTAACTTTATCAGTTAAGTTACAAAATCTATTCTTAAATTAAGGAGTATAATTTGGTAAAGATATTTCTTTAATCATACTGATTTCTTTCTTCTTCATTATCAAACATACCTTTTTTTCTTCTTCATTATCAAACATATCATTTTTCTTCTTTATTATGATTTTCTTTGAAATTCTTTCTCCGTTGTTGACTTTTTTTTCATCAATAGAATTATTCTTTTAATTTCAACGAAAATTACAATCCTCTTCTTATTTCTACAAAAAAAATCTAGAATAATTTTAGTATTTGAGTCGAAAACTTCTAATAAAATAATAATATTAGTATTTGATAGTCAATTTTATAACATATGCAAATAAAATACAAAATCTGTAATGATAAACACGGATGGTGCATTTCCAGGAAACTATTAAAATTAACTACCAAGTACCATGCACTCTCTGATTTCAATATCATCAACCATCCTTCCACTTCCCACTCTACACCCCAAAATTAAATACGGCATACAAGTTTTTTGTAATTCAGCCATTTCAATTGGTCGTTTTCATACATTAATTCATCATGACGATGCAATAGTTACCATTAAGTTTTTGTTTTATTTTGTTTTTTCTGATGTGTATGTTTTGTGAGTTTTAAAGTATGTTGTAATATTTAAATTGCATCTCTTCACCAATTATTCGGTCATAATTACTCAACTATTATGTATTATGTTTATAGGTAGACCTAAAGATTTTTCTGTAGATGAGTTATGTATAATGCAAATACCAAGTATAAAGAATTGATAAATGTAATAGCAAAACAACTCAAGATCGACATTAACTCAATTTAAATTGAGATTAAAGAGATAAGTGATAAATGTCCACCAACGATCATACACAATGATACAAGAATCATGGTATATCAAGATAAAAAAAAAGATTATTGTCGATTTCTTTGTTAAATATCCATTATAATAATAATAATAAAGGATATTTCAACGGATATGATAGAACATAATGAACAATCATTGTTTGTATTGGAAGTAAAAGATATAAGGACTTCACTAATACTTGAAATTCAACAATCCAACAATTTCAGTCACTTTATATCTACGTTAATACCAAAATAATACTTGATAGCTAGAAAAACAATGCTATACTATTTATATAGCATATTATAGATTCAACAACTGAACAATTTCATTCACTTAATATCAAATTTAATACCAAAATAGTACTTGGTGTCAAAAAATACTATGCTATATTATTTATATAGCATAGCATAGACATAATAATTCAACAATTTCAACACTTGATATCAACTTTAATACCAAATTAATATTAAAAAAGAGCATATCAAATTTAACACTAAAATAAGACTATAAAAGAATAACAACGTCTTGATAGGACAAAATAAGTTTGAGCAGCAAAAAACTAAAAAAAAAAAATTTAGACACAATCAACATATAGTTTATCCGGAACAGCTTCTCTTGAAATTTTTGGACCACTAAAGTCCGCTAGTAACATTTTCAGTTACCTCACTTTTACTAATTGTACCATCATTTTGCTTTCGTCTAGCATAATCCCAAAGTAGTGCACCATATCTAAGATGATCATTGAAAACATTGAAGTCGATGCTTGTAATCTCAAACACACCATGACTAACAAATTCAACAAAGACACATACAAACATGCCACAATCACTATTACAAAATAACCAAAAAAATTAAGTACAAACATATATAGTGATAAGAGACAATAATAAAAAATCATTCACTATTAATGATGAAAGAACTGTTTCTTATGACTTTTCACCTTATATTCTCGCAAATTCAGCATGTTAACATCACAAAATCAAAAACAAATACATATAAAAAAATTCCTAAATATTTTTTCTTAATCAGTAATCAAATATTATATATCTCAAAAAAAAGATTGAATGCAAAATATCAAATTGCTAAAAAAGATAACATACCTGTGGCATCCCATCTTCCTCCATGATGTATCATGATTGAATGAAAATTGTCACAATTCATATTATATGAAATATTTTTTAAATTTACAAATTCAAGAACTTGATTTTCACATAAAACACTAAAGTTGCTATGACCTAAAATCTCACCTAAAACAATAAAAATTTATGGAAGATTTTGATTGACAAATTATTTTTTTGTAGAAAAAAGAAACAAAAGTTGTTGAAGAAGATGAAGAAGAAAGGTGCCTGTTTCAAAAGAAGAAAAGAAACGGTTAAAGAGAGATTTGGGGTGTGATTGATATCTCTTATTAACTGTCATCTATTTTTAAGAAAAGAATATTTAATTTTTATCATCTAAAATTTGTTTTTTTCTTTTTTTGATTGGTCTTGGTTTGATTATTTTTAAAAAATAAATTTTTTATTATTTTTTTAAGAAAAATTGTTATAACTTGCAAACTAAAAATTTGCTATAACTTACATCAAATAATCTAATCTTGTATAATTAAGTTTTTTTCCCGAATCAAAATATTATCTTTTTTTTAATGAAAAATGACCCCCGTTTGGGTCATATATTATTGCCAAACAAAAGAACTGTACATACCCGGTCCAAACACAAGAGCCAAACAAAAACTAAATAAAAAATCATGAAAGTACAAAAAGAGAAAAAAAACACAAAGAAATACAAAGAGACAATCAAGGTACTGTCTTAAAACCAACACAAAGAAATTAACTACTAACAACTCAAAATTGTATGAATAAATCTTAATAGGAACATGTTCTTTAGTTATATCATTAGCTTCTTCCTTGAAACTCTGTATGTAGAACTTTTCTCACTCTAATGCCTCTCTCCTTAGTGTGATTGAAATCCAAAATATTAGGTCGTGGTCTTTACATAGGAGTAAATAGCCGTGTTGTAGTTTTCAATCCAAACACGAATTGATTCAATACTTTTCAAAAATTCAATCCAAGTTGGACTTGGTTTGAAACTTTGCTTGCAACAATTCTCTCTCTCATTTTCAAGATAATTTCATGTGCATAATGTATGATAAATTTTCTTGTATAGAATTTTAGTTTCTTATGAAACTGAATTCTCATGTATTGAAATTATCTAATAATTATTGGTATACACATGAAATAACTTCATTCTTGATAGTCTCTAGTACTGCCTCAAATGATAGGTTCTTCGATGAGTTCTTCTGATAGTATTTTTAACTTCTTTATTTATTCTTGAAGATCTATGAGGACTTGGTTCTTAAAACTTCATTGTTCATTCTTTATATAGATCGTGTTTGTACATATAGTTTGCCAATCACTAAGATGCCATATGATTTGGAATGTAAATTTTGAGTTAACGGTGCTTCAACAAATTTATACTTTTTATGATAACAAACTAATATTAGCTTCATATGTTTTCATGTGCACTAATGAATCATTTTCAATCTCCACAAACTCGTGACATGTATCTTTCCCCTTAATCATAGCTTCTATGTTGATAATATTCCGTTTAATATTCAGTTTCTTTGTTGTTCAATACTTGCAACTTTATGTTGATATAATTGGGCTCATTACACAAAGTTTGTAAGCTTGTAATAGTTCACATTCTATTTAGCAAGGTTTGTAAGCTTAAGGAGTCACTATGGCTTAACAACTACAACCTTTCCTATCTTTTATCCGATAGTTAGATTTGTTGGGTTCAAGGTGTATGTGAATGGAAAATGGTAGAGAGAAGGGAGACACCAATTTGGAAAGTGTACTCCCAAATTGGAAAGTTCACTCATTTCTCCCACATTGGTGGGAGAAGTGAACTTGTGAGTGTTTATAATGAGAAACACTAACTCCACATGGTAAATGAGGTAAGAAATAAGAGATGCCTCACGCCATCGTCGTCGCTCGCTTGGCTTCAGCTTCGGCTTTGAAAATTAATCGATGAGATCTAATTTTTTAGACAAAATTTATTTGAAACTTGTCCAAAATCTGAATTTCTCCAAATGTAGGCGCAATTCCAACGCATGCACAACACACATCACGAAGGAATATGACCCTTCAAGAAAAGGCACACTGTTTTAAAATGCGACCGATCTGCGCACGCAGATCAAAAACTGCGGATGCAGTTCAAACCCAGATGCTCACTGGAATTTGCAAAATGTCATCTGCGGCCGCACTTTAGACACAGTCCTAGCATAGTTCTAGTGCAGATACGCGACTGTTACAGAAAGGTGCCTTTCTGCTGAACCAATGCATCCTTTCTGGAAGGATACACTTAAGGCTATAAATACCTGCTGTTTTTCTCAGGTATGGATATGAATTTTGATAGCAAAAACATTTCTATGTTTAACAAAAATTCTGTGTGATCATTAGGTTGTTGAGTGAGTTCGTAGAATCCGATAATTTGAGGTATCGCTATTGTTCGGATTGTAGGCCATTTTATCCTGGGAGAAAGATTCCATAACCTCGGGGAATTATTTCTTAAGGACACTCCGTGAAGTCGGGGGACTTGGCCTTAAATTTTGTTTCATCAATTTTTTAAAATCTAACACACTTCTTGGATAGATTATTAGTAATCTTATGTTGAAGGTGTTAAAGAAATTCAAAGGTGTTCTTGTTTATACATGAACTATTGTTGAAGTTGGTGTTGTATATATATACAGATTCATGTACCCGAAATACACATGAAGTAACAATCTTAAGGAATAATTTTACAGAATCTGTATTGCTTGTTTTTGGTGATTAAACCTTTAAGATTTCTACTCCATTTGAATTTAACTAGTGATTTGAAGATATAAAATCTTCATCACAAGTTGAAAATCACTCGGTTGACGATTAGAAGTCATAAAAACTTCATCATTAACTAGAAATAAGAGAGGTGTTTAAGTTATTGTAACTTGTTAATAAGTAGTATTCTGAAAATACTAAATTTTATTGTCTTGTGGTGATAGGAAAAATGACTAATGAAAGTCAAATGCAAGATGAGGTTATGATTGTGGGGGAAAATAGTATTGCCTCAACAAGTCAAGCAAATGCTCCGCAACCAATGACACTTGCGGAGAAGCCTAGAAAATTTACGGGCATTGACTTTAAGCGATGGCAGCAAAAGATGTTCTTTTACCTCACCACTCTATGCCTTCAAAGGTTCACTAGTGAGGATGCTCCTGAGGTGCCTGAGGGAACCTCGGACAAAGAGCATTTCATGATTGTAGAGGCTTGGAAATACTCGGACTTCCTTTGCAGGAATTATATCTTGAGTGGTCTCCAAGATGATATCTATAATATTTATAGTGGAACTAAGATATCGAAGGAATTGTGGGGGGCACTAGAACAAAAATACAAGACAGAGGATGCAGGAATTAAAAAATTCTTTGTTGCAAAGTTCCTGGACTTTAAAATGATAGATAGCAAATCGATTATCTCTCAAGTTCAGGAATTAAAAGTAATCATCTACGATCTCCTAGCGGAAGGTATATCTTTGAAAAATACCTTAGTTGAACAAATTGAAAATGTTCTTAGTACTCACATAAACTGTTTTGTAGGTTTGATTATGAATGATGCATTTCAAGTAGCAGCGATCATTGAGAAGCTACCACCTATGTGGAAAGACTTCAAAAACTACTTGAAGCACAAACGCAAGGAGATGACTGTCGAAGATCTTATTGTCCGACTACGTATTAAAGATGATAATAAGGCTGCCGAGAGAAGGTCAGAAGGGAATTCTACAATTAATGGAGCACATATTGTAGAAGATGACCAAAATAATTCCAAGAAAAGGGAGAAAGTTGAACAAGGAAGCAATCAACCCAAGAAGAAATTCAAGGGAAAATGCTTTAATTGTGGAAAGATTGGCCCCAAGTCCACGGATTGTCGTGCCCCGAAGAAATGCAAGAAAAAGGACCAAGCTAATATGGTTGAGTCTAATAAAGAAAGTGATGATTTGTGTGCTATGTTCTCAGAATGCAACTTGGTGGGGAATCCTCGCGAATGGTGGATGGATTATGGTTCCACCTGACATGTTTGTGCCAACAAAGAGTTTTTTTTGTCATTCACTATGGCTCAAGTAGAAGAAATGATCTACATGGATAACTCCACTACGGCTAAGGTAGAAGGAACAGGAAAAATGGGCTTGAAAATGACTTCAGGAAAGGTCTTGACACTTAACAATTTCTTGTATGTTCCGGAGTTACATAGGAACTTAATTTTTGTTTCACTTCTAGACAAGAACGGATTCAAATGTGTAACCATTTCTGGAAAAATTGTAATTAGCAAAGGAGAAGTGTATGTAGGAAAAGGCTATCTCACCGAGGGCCTTTATAAGATGAATGCAATGAATGTTGAAATCAATAAAAATTCAAATTCTTCTTACTTGCTTGAGTCTTATAATTTGTGGCATGAACGTTCAGGCCATGTTAATTACAAAAAGTTACGAAAACTGATTAACTTAGAGGTTTTTCCAAACTTTGAGTGCAATAAATCAAAGTGTCAGACGTGTGTGGAATCAAAGTATGCAAAGCATCCTTATAAGTCCGTTGAAAGGAATTCCAATCCCTTAGACTTAATACACACTGACATTTGTGATATGAAGTCAACACCATCACGTGGTGGGAAAAAATATTTCATAACTTTTATTGACGAGTGCACTAGATATTGTTATGTCTACTTGCTAAATAGTAAGGATGAAGCAATAGATGGATTTAGGAAATAAAAAACTAAAGTTGAAAATCTGTTAGAGAAAAAGATAAAAATGATAAGAAGTGATAGGGGCGGAGAATATGAATCTCCCTTCACCTAAATATGTGTAGAGAATGGAATCGTCCATCAAACTACGCCCCGTATTCACCTCAATCTAATGGAATTGCGGAAAGGAAAAACCGAACGTTAAAGGAAATGATGAATGCCTTACTTATAAGTTCCAGTTTACCGCAAAACTTGTGGGGGGAGGCTATCTTTACAGCCAACCGTAGACTCAATAGAGTTCCCCATAGTAAGACACAATCAATTCCTTATGAAAAATGGAAAAGAAGGAAACTCAACTTGAAATATTTCAAAGTGTGGGGGTGTCTAGCAAAAGTCCAAGTTCCTATGCTTAAAAGGGTTAAGATAGGACCTAAGACGGTGAACTGTGTGTTCATAGAATATTCTAAAAGTATTAAAGCATGTTAGATTTTGGTTCATAAATCCGAACATCAGGATATAAATGAAAATATGATAATTGAATCGGACAATGCTGAATTCTTTGAGAATATTTACCCGTATAAAACTAGGCATGACCAGTCTAGTGGGGGGTCTAAACGACCTTGAGATGAACCAAGTGAGAATGTACATAATGAAGAGAATCCAAGACGTAGTACACGTCAAAGAACGTCTACTTCGTTTGGATAAGATTTTGTAACATTTCTCTTAGAAAATGAGCCTCAAACATTTAAAGAAGTGATGTCGTTGTCAGACTCATCCTTTTGGAAAGAGGCAGTCAACAGTGAGATTGATTCAATCTTAAGCAACCATACGTGGGAGTTGGTTGACCTTATTCTAGGAAATAAACCTTTAGGTTCTAAATGGATTTTCAAAAGGAAAATAAAAATGGATGGTACTATTGACAAATACAAGGCAAGACTTGTAGTAAAAGGCATCAAACAAAAAGAAGGCCTTGATTAATTTGATACATACTCACCACTAACAAGGATAACATCGATTCGAATATTAATTGCCTTGGCGGTGGTATATAGTCTTGAAAACCATCAAATGGATGTGAAAACCGCATTCCTAAATGGAGAATTGGAGGAAGAAATTTACATGGAACAGCCTGAGGGTTTTGTGGTTCTAGGAAAGGAGAATAAGGTGTGTAAACTTATTAAGTCGTTGTATGGACTAAAGCAAGCACCTAAACAATGGAATGCAAAGTTTGACCAAATCATGTTGGCAAACGGGTTCAAGATAAATGAATGTGATAAATGTGTTTATATTAAAGACACTCCGAATCACCAAGTCATTGTTTGTTTATATGTGGATGATATGTTGATCATTAGTAGAGATATTTCTGACATAAATGCAACAAAATGAATGCTCGAGAGTAAGTTCGATATAAAAGACCTTGGAGTTGCGGATGTGATCTTAGGAATAAGAATCCATAGAACTCCACAAGGGTTGACACTGTCACAGTCTCATTATATTAAAAAGGTACTTAAAAAATTCAAGTAAATGGAATTCGTTATTGCCAAGACTTCATTGGATGTGAGCTTTACACTTCGAAAGAATGAAGGTAAAAGTGACTCACAATTGGAGTATGCAAGACTATTGGGATATTTAATGTATATAATGAACTGTACACGGCCAGATATAGCATGGGCTATTAGTAAATTGAGTCGGTACACGAGTAATCCCAACAAAACTCATTGGATGGCATTGAAAAGAGTTTTGGGGTATCTTAAATACACTCAAGACTATGCCTTCAACTGATTCTTTTATTATTCAGAATGGCTGTCACAATCAGTAGCCGTTGGCATTGGAAGAGCAGGATCGGAAATAGGAATAGTCATAATAGTAAGTAGTCGTAGGAATCGCCATCGAAAACAAGCATATTCTATTTAATAACCTCTTCTACCTTAACTTTAAACTTCTAGTTGAGAAAGAGAGGAGTGAATTCGTGGATGAAGGGAGTGAAGTTATGAAGCTAGAGGCTATAACCTACTTTAGGTCATGGCCTTCACTTCTTAGCAATAGCCAGTCAAAAATCATAATAAGAGTAGAAGCTAGAAGCATAAAAATAGCCATCAGACTTCATCCTTATCCTCATATTAGGAACTGGCATAAATAAAAGGTTACAGAGGCACTTCAATCGGGAAAACAATCTAGCCTGCCAGACATCGATACAACCAAGGCAACAGACATAAGAAACCATAACAGAAATCGTCACCAAAATCCGCAATTGAAGAGTAAGTATATGTAGAGAATAAGAGTAGCAAGAAGTAGCTTTAGGGAATAGGAGCAGCAGTCGTTGGCAGGAAAGGGATGGGACAATTGGTTTGGTTTTCGGCGGTAAGCATAGCCCGATAGCAAGACAAGCAGTGGATAACAGATGGTGCAGCTAGGGATCTTGGGTAGTTCAATATAAATAAGATAGTAAGGTCAGGAATCCCGGTCTTTGAGTAGATCAGCAAACAGTAGTTATAATAGCCAGTCAGTTAGTGAAAAGTATGAAAGCTGTAGCCGTATTAGATGTGGGGATTTAGTTAGAGTAGCAATAGAAAGAGGTAACCCCGGTCAGGTAGTTAGGGAATGAGCAGTAGTCCAAGTGATAAGGTGGGGTAATAAGCAGGTCAGACAGTAATCATAGGCAAGGATCCCAATCTTTGAAAAAAATCAATAAAGGTGAAAGGTAAGTAGTCGTAGCTGCACAAGAAGTGGTAAAACATATCTAGATATTGAAAGTAATGGTAAGGAGGTTATCCAAACGACTGGATATGATCCAACTAGAAAACCTATAGCAGCATCTGAACCAAAACCATATATTTGGGGGTTGGGACCCATCGACCAACTGGATAACCACTCGTTGTTTGCTAGTACTAGAGTTGGATGCTTACTTCTCTTTTCTTTCCCCAATGGGCTCTAGCTTGAAGGCAAGTAAGCTATTGAGACACACATAACTACCCTTTTCCGCATACACCTTCGCTCGTCACTTTACTTACTGAACTTACCAAAAATTACTACCGTAACAGCACAGAAAGAGTTATTAACCTTAAAGGTATTCCTTCATTCTATAGGCTTAACGCACGGTATGAGTTCTCTGCTTTCACTAGCCTACTCAAAAGAAGATCAAAAAATCCAAAAGCATTGCTCGCCGACTTTCCTTCGAAGCTGGACTTGACTTAAGAGCTGGACTGACTGTACTCACTTACCTTAAGACATACTGAATCAATCAAGCATTTCACCATGTGAGTAGAGCGAGATAGTTTTGAAATCAACTGTAGAAGCTGGACTTATCTCTCTCTTTTTATGATAAAATTGCTATTAGCCTTAAGCGCTCGCCGCTTGAAAGCTTTGTGTACTTCGGTGACCAACCAAAACTATTCATGGATACGATTATAAAAGAAACGAATAGATAGAAGTCCCCATCGCCTCTATACAGAAGGGCCTGCCTACCACACTTACTTGACTAACAGCACCACAGAAAGGAAACACTATCTATCCCCAACCGCTTTACTTTTATCACCTTCTCACGCTAATAAAAGGCCTTACAGAACATTCCTCAAAGAATATAAATATGAGCCTAAATGCGAGTGGTGAAGTTTATGTAGCGAGTATAGAAAGATAAATTCCTTAAACCCTTGCATTTGAGAAAGCTAGAAATATCCATATGTATAAGTCATCGACCGTTTCAGAGATTCTCGCGTTGTTTGCTAAAGCGACTTTCATGCAAGCAACCCTTTGTATGTGCCAACCAATCCCAGAACATTTATTTTCACAAGAACGGACCAGAAAATTCATTTATTTGAAAATAAAGTCTTTAAAAAAAATGAATAAACCATTGTTTTTATATATTCTGATTTGTTCTTCAGTTTTAGTCCTGGTTGGGGTTGAAGTTGACTTAGTTTACCTGAAGCACCCGTAGAAGAAGCAACGGTAGCATCAGTAGTTTCACCACCACCATGAAATCAATGCATATACAAATGCCAACAAAGGAAGGAGCAAAGGTTTCCAAATGAGAGGCCATATTCAAATACATACCCATATCCAGTCCAAGATAAAAGAGAGCCTGCTTGATATTGATATTGAAATTGAGCAGTTTCCCTACTTGAAGAACTTTGTAGAGCGAAGACAGAGCCATTGCTAGCAACATCTCTTACAGATGCGAAAGTCAAGTCAAATCGATATCCAACGTCAGATCCACCAAGGGCATAGACGAGAGTAGAGGAAGTGCCCAAGCCACATCACAACCAACAACATCAGAAGAATTTTTTTGCGGCTTCCTTACTTAAAGTACATATTTTTACTCACCTTACTTAACTTGTATGAATCACACACTTTCTGTAGTTACTATTGAACCTTATTTGCGTACCAAAATTACATACATATATATAAGTTATTCCAGGAATACGAAAGAGTCATCAAAGTGCGAAGAAGACATGACTGGAGTGTGTTGTTTTGTGAACAAAGTAGATCTTCTTCACACATGCTAGTTTAACTAGTTAATGAAATCGAAGAACATAAACGATTGGCTGAAGCTATATCAATGACCACAAAAGCTCAATTCCATTCCTATCAGTCCGTTTAAATATCATGCCCAAACTCATCCAAATCTTCCTTCCGTCTTGGGTTTATCCCTGAAGCTTCATTTTAAGAAGCTTCAATCCGATCGAATGTTTAGGCGAGACTTCTAGACTCAAAGCGGATCCTACATGGGTTACCGCGTTCGTCTTTTCCCTAAAAAACTTAGGGTAACAGGTAGTCTTGAATAGACCAAAGTGCCTTATAACGTTATAATCCTTCGACGTCATCGCACACATATTTCTCTTTGTATTGTACTGGGCTAGCTCAAATCAAGATTCTATTTTTTGACTCATACCTTCACTCGTTCACTTTATCTACATTTCTTGATAGAAGAAGGAGTTTAGTCTCCGAACATAGAAAGTATGCAATCACTTAGTCATTGTTATAGGACCGGCCTACTCAGACATTGCTGGTTGCTGGCATCCGAAAAGAAAGAAAACTCCTAGGCTTACGATCTCGACTCCTTTGGAAGACAATATAATCACCCATAAAAAAACAGAAGTAAAAAAGGAAAATAAAATTAAACAAATAAGCAGAGAATAAATATATAACTTGGAAGAGAGCATCCTTCAGTGTCATTGTCACACAAAGAAAAGTAAGAGACTCAAACATCGGGTCCCTCTGTAAAGAATCACAGATATAGGCTTTTATATCTCATTTCTTCAAAGATGCTATACTAGAAATTAACCAAGATAGAGAATTTCAGTAGTAACATAGAAAAGAGTAGGTGATTACAGTATAGTGATGCGTGAGAGCTTCCTTCTATCACGAGTGTTCTCCCCGGGGATAGGAAGGGATGGGCTATCAGCTTTTGTTTTCCTAGGTAGCGGATGTACTTATAGAGCATATATGATGATGCAAGCTCTTGGGCAGTACTCCTCACTTTAGATTTTAAAACTCACTTCTTAAACAAAGACATTTGAATGGCATAGCGATCCCCGCTGATGATTTTTACCTCATTCTTGATATTGCACTACAAGACAAAGACCTGTTTTTTAGGCGAACCCCTAGTCTGTACTTGTGTTGGTTATACTAATTGGGCACCCTTCCATCCCTTGTTTAAATAAATAGTTATCCCTAAGGCTTGATAATTTATTAGCTATAGGTACCTAGGGTCCTTTGGGGGTGCCCTAGTGCTAAGGTTCATTCGATTCTTTCTCAGTCAGATCTCTAGTCTGCATTCGAGGCTACTCTTTTGATCTCGCCAACTGCTTGGTTAGTCTCATTGTGCTTAGAAACTATGGACTCCAGGAGGACTCTGACTTCTCTTTAAACGAGACCACCAAAAAAACCTAATTAAGCTTCTCGTAAGATAGCTAAAGTATGGTATCAACATGATTATTAATGATAGAAGACCCGAAACATAGAAAGAGCTAGAAAAGTCAGTAGAAACCCTCTCCCCTTAAACTTACTGAAAAAGTAGGAGCGGAAGAGAAGCTTCCTATTCATCCCATCCTCGGATGAAAGTATGCACGGTTTCCTAAGTTTGAAGCAGGACGTTCAGGCCTTAGAAAGTCAAATTCTTGAAATAGAAGGATCCTCAGTCCCCAGTCTGACTTTTTTGGGTTAGGAGTGAGATCCTCAGCTTTTCTCTCTTTAAAGTAAAAGCCGAAGACATTGAAGAAGGTATGCCGGGAAAACCACTTCGTATGAGAACAATAGCATTCACAGCAGAACAAACGAATCGGATAGGATATGATGTAGCTCAAGCTGGCCTAGCTGTCTAAGGACTATCTAAAATTGCCTCGTCTCGAGTGGCTTGGCTTAAGGTCAAAGATCAAGCTTGGACAAGGTGAGGGAGAAGCAAAAGTCTGAGGTTCGGTGACATAAAAATTTGGACAGATGGGAGACGATGATCGAAGTCAGACTTTAGTATGGGACGAGAACTCACTGATTTTGATAAGCATCAAATGAGACTGAAAGCACCATACTAAGAGAACCTTGAGTGGTGTTTGACCAACTGACTGGGAAGCAGAGCTTAGGAGACAGATGCAAAAAGAGGTGATGATGTGATTCCTCATGTACCTTTTTTGCGTTGCTTGATAAATAAGACAGAAGCACAGAGCAAGAAGACTCAAAGAAGATGAATTCAATCTACTCAATTGAAAGCAATTCATCCTCTGAAAGTCTGTTGACTCATTTCTATCTGTGTCTTATTCTGGGTCGGCTGACCCTGGTCTTATTTGAGTTTATGAGATTCCCCGCTCGTGCCTCCCCTGTCACGTATGGGGAACCCCTTCGCTGCCTTTCATTTAGCTACTCTTCAGTCTTTGACATTTTAACCTCAAAGGTCAGTCAACCACTACATTTATTGAATGGTCTCTACCTACATGACTCTTTATCCCTCTCCCTCTTTTCAAAGAAGTGAGTCTCAAACCTCTTTATGTAGTTCTCGGTCATTTTTTATACAGTTCCTGACAGGTGCTTTTGTGGCTCTTCACTCCAGCCCTAAAGTCTTCTGTAAGATATCATGAGTACGCCTACTCCGACAGTAAATTGGCACAGTTTTGGAAGCCAAGCTCCCTAGCATAGGCATTTGCTTACTTGCTCGCCAATGCCTTAGGATAGTTCCCTCCCCCTCACAATTATCCACCCTCTGACCTTAACTACCCCCTTGACATCGGTGGCCCCATTCTTATGATTGAAGACTTATTCTGGTTACTGATTATTCTTATCTCATGAATTAGGGGAAGGGCAACCCATTTGCGTGATGGAATTGTTCGTCAGTAAAATGAGAGCAGAATTTCTGGTCAATTTAAGAATCTCTACCGTTCTAGTTGAGTTTTTTAATAAAGTAAGTGAGATTTCCATCAAGTTAAGGTGATCGAGAAGACAGATGAAAGAGAGTTCTCCCCTAGGCCTATAAGATTTTGCTGACTTTCAAATTTGTTGTTGGAGAAAGCGAAAAGGATTCCTTCTGGTTGTCACATCTTGTCACCCTGTCTGCTTTGGCTATCTGTTCGTAACGCTTCCTTTTTTTCTTATCTCTTCCCTTTCAGGCCAGGCATATTTCTAACCCACTCATATGTACCACCTCCTCACCTCCTGCTGTCCGTAATGTCTATCCTTAAAGAGACAATGAGAAGGCTAGAGAACAAACGTTTGCTAACTTACTATGGGGCGAAACAGAGGGCAGGAAGAAAGATCATTGGGTGGCATAAAGTTTGTCGTTCAGTCAGAGAGGGTGGGTTAGGCATTCAGTCATTGGAAATAATTTATAAGGACTTTCACTGCAAGATGCTTTGGAAATAAATTAGCGGTTCAGGTTTGTTAGTTTTTTTTCTGAAAAGCGAAATACATGAAGTCATCCCACATTCAGGATTTGAAAAAGAATGCTGGTTGTTCTCGGCTATGGTTGAAAAGAGTTCAAATGAAGGAGTTTTTCATAGAGCACACGGGGTGGGTGAAAGGTAATGGCCAGGTCAGATTTTGGCATGATCGATGGAATGGTGAAGCTCCTTTCTTGCTGTTTTTTCATATCCAAATCAGGTGGAAAATAATTGACTCGTCAATGAAGTTTTAGGTGATCTCGATGGGTGGAATATAGTGTGGATGGTGTATTGGATGTGTCAGTGGTGGAAGACTTAAAAGAAGTGGCCTTCAAACCCCTAGGATGTGAAGCGCTTCTCAATGTCTTCCACTCGCCTAGTGGATCCAGGAGGTCATGGGAATCCTTTTTTTGAATCCATTCCTTATGATATGCCGCTAATCAAGGCCTACCTATTCTACCAATGCAACCCTCCAGGGCAAGAAATCCTATCTCAATATATGCTCCTCCAAGGCAAAGCCTGAGGGTGGATTGAATCCAACTAAATTTTCTATTCAATTCAAAATTCAAATTGAAGTATGATACATTTCTTATATCTGATAATTCTATATCGGAAACATATATAAATAATAAAACATATATAAATAATAAAACATATATAAATAATATATATCCGTCTAACAATTTCTCTTGGGGGTGTTTACATATACTCATAATTATTGTTATAATTATTAATAATAATTATAATTGAGAAGGATTTTTTGATTGAAAAAATCCATACTGATTAGTTATATATAAAGTTATATTTTCTTATGTCATTAGGAAAACAAAAATTGGAGATTCAAATCCAAGAATCGTTCATGCATTCTAAGTCAATAGTTAATTGTTCCTATTTTCATAAAGTTGAATTTTAGATTTTGCGACTGAAAATCCACATTTAATTTTTCAATAGAAAGGTAAGAGAAAATTTTGAACATTATGAATTTTGAGATAGACTCAATCAAAATTGAAAGGATGAATCAAACCCAATCAAAAGGGAAGAAGGATTAAGATTTCTTTGACTTTTAGAAAAAATTAAGGAAAATAGAACTCAAGGTGCAAGTACGATAAAAAAGCAGTTCAGTAATCTGGGAAAGTTTTCATCTATTTTGTATTTGTAGAATTTTGGCGACATGGCCGAGTAATAAGGCAGAGGAATGCAAATCCTTTTTCCCCAGTTCAAATCCGGGTGTCGCCTGATCAACAAAAAACTAGAAATCTCTTCTTTTCTTCTGTTGATATAACCTACTGAATGATTCCCCAACAGAAGCAAAGAAGGCAGACTGTTGATACTTGTTTGATTCTAAACATCTGGTTTGGGGGGTTTTGTAAAAAAATAGAAATATCCTTGCATTGCATATTTAGGCTTAGGCTAGGCTTCAAGGACATATTCAAATGCTAGAGGGGATATCAAGACTTCGCAATTACCTTCTACTACAAATAAAAATTTTCTATTATTAATCCATTGTATAATGACTGGACCTTGGGTTAGATTAGAGAGATGGATAGGAAATATAAATAGTTATGGAAGGGGGCGGAAGATACTTTATTATATATGAGGAACTCACGAAAATCTCTAAGTGCTCAAGCATTCAATCAATTGAAATGAGGGTCAACAAAAAAAGAATAGGACCTATTATTCCTACATGTTCCATTAGTAACATTCCTTACTATGGATTTTGCTTGTGTTCAGATAAATATCTAGTTAGACTTGCCAGGTAAAACCTAAAAATAGCTAGAGAATCATTGCTAATCCTCAATCCTCATCCAATCCAACTCAAGCATCAGCAAAGGTAAGAAAGGCTATTGGCCTACTCGAGACATTGAATAGTGTCAATTAGCTCCTTTTCAAGCAACAAAAGGGCTTTCTAACAAACAGAACTCCTCTAGTCGAAAAGAAATAATCACTCACCTCACGAGGCTGGGTGGAATATAAGATTCGAATCAAATACGAATGTATTCTTAAAAGAAAATTCCCAGGCATTGGTTACAGACAGGACAATCGAACCTGAAAGGACAGACATAGATTGACCTACCTACTAAGAACTGGACAGTCGAGAGACTGAAGAGATATTATATTGATTGGTTTAATCACAAACCAGACAGACAAGCAACAAAGCCCAGAAAGCCACCAACCGTCGAAGCGTTAACCGTAAATCCTGATGGGGAAGAACCTTTCTTCCGGATAAACATAGAAAGAAAAGTCAACAGTCCCAGAGCCTATTCTTTCAAAGAGCGCATTCCCATTCCCCGCACCCTATTATCTTATCTAGCGGCTCTTTATGTGCGTGGTTCTCTTTTATACTCTTGATCTGGGAAGCAGGCACTCTTCTATAATCCTTCGAGAGGGTTCGTATCCTTGCTAACGGTTTTCAACCTCACTCAGGGCATAACTCGAATCTAGAAAAGTTTTTTTTAAAGTGTTCAAAAATCATCTGTGAACAAATCGGATCTTGCAGCTCATAAGGTGGGCTCTTTCGTTCATTAGCTAGGGATTCGCGTCTTGATTGCCTGCGAAAGCCATATCTCTTTAATTACATAGGAGAACCAGCCTTATTTAGTAAATTAAAAGCCTTTCCTTGTTTTCCTATCTCAAGTTATTCTCCGTGAATCCACCTATGATGAAGCTTGCACCAACTTTGGATTAAAGAAGATCGGCTATAGAATCGAAGAAAAGAGCGAGAGACTTTCTGGCACCATGGTTCCTTCTTTCACCAACTCCTTCTTCTCAGAAGAAAAAATAGTAGATTAGCAGATGATTCGAGAATAGAGCAGTGGCCCTATGTTGAGTAAGGGGTGAGAAGGTGCTCCTGCTGCTAAGTTGGAACTGGGGAAGTTAAAGAAGGACGTCTGGTGTGATGTCGTCCCTATGGACGTATTACATATCATACTCGTATTACCTAGGTCTTCCGACTATGGTGTTACCTGCGTAGGAAACCTGTTTACTTTTAACGGCAAACACGGTTCTTGCCATCAGAAAACTTTGGTTGGCTAAGGAGAAAGCGTATTGGCATTCCATTTCTGGACGTGGTGGAAGAGTCCATAGAATGTTATGCCTTGATAGCAAAGCTAACTAGCAGAGCCAATGCGAGGATCGGTGGGATGTCGTAGCTTTAAGAGATAGGGTCGGAGTCTCAACTACCACACAACTACTGTACCAAACTTACTCCACGAGTGGATTAGTTTTTTAACTAGACAGAGACTTCTAAACTATAGGTGTAAAGCAGGTCATGAACCCACAGTTTTGTCACAACTTTGGAATCCACATGATAAATGCGAGGCTTCTTGTCGAGGCACAACTTTTATTCCACGGTTGTACCATCGCCATATCATGTTCCAGTAGCCGCACTTGCTACTGTCTTGGTGTTCAAAGGCTTTCTATCTGGATTAAGAGACCTTCTTCTTCAGGTGTGCCATGATGGTATGGAAGATGAATTTTCTCTGGACGATGCAGGGAACTTTTTTTACTAAAGAAACAAGGGCTTTAGGAGTTACACCGGTTTTCCTTCTGGCTTGACTGAATGGACTGAGACCGAGGAACAACTATCGTGCTACTGGCTTTTAACCAAATTGCTACTTTCTAGATCTTAGATTGACTACCTCTACCGATAATCTCTCTCTCACTTCAGCCCAACCAATTCACAGACGATTAAAAGAAGTCCTCAAATCCTAAGTACACTAAGTGGGTAAAGACGAAGCAGTTGCTCATTAGATGGATCAATGCCATCTCCGGATGGAAAGGACAAGGATCTGTCAGATGTCAATCTCTTTTCTTTTATGCCGCATGCAGCTATCTTCCATCGACACATTATTCGCTCTGCTACAACGAATGAACTAAATGGAAGACCATCGAGAGTGAGTGAACGGCTAGCCAAAGCTTCTCTTTTGGATAAAAATCATGGTGGAAATGCGGTTGAAAGCTGAAATGAGATGACAAAACCAATGAAAGAAGTAACTGATGAGTAGAGGTAGAGGATGCCCTTTTAGTGGCCTCGTGCGGTACTCAATAAAGACAAGAGCACTTGATAGTTCCTTTCATAAAATGGTGCCTATGGGAAGTAAGGGCTAGAGAATGCTAATCACTAATAGAATCTATGGTCTCAGTTGGCTGAAACCTTTTGGATTGCTTCCGCTTTTGCTTCTGCTAGAGCGTAGCGCAAGCCTTGCACCCTTTAGCTGAAGCTCTCATTTCGTTCTGGTGCCTTCTTTCAGCGCTAAGGCTTTCCTTTACTTTAGCTCTCACTCTAGCAAAGCGCCGGTGCCTTGCTTCTTCTTGACTATATGGGCCGCTCTAGTTCGTAGCGGTAGTTTTTTTATTAATGAATGCAATAAAGTTAGCACTTAAAGAATCGGAGCTTTCCATTTATTATCATACATAAAGAAATATGAAAACACAAGCACAATATAACTGCGTGGAGCTTCTATATATACTCTATTTCGCGCATATATAGAAGTTCCACCTCTTTTTGACTTCTAGACCTAGAGTTCTCACCTAGAACAGAAGAAAGTCTCTTTAGGAACACTTTCTTATACTTCTCCTTCTTTTCCTTTTAGATCTGAGGTAGTACTAATTAATGCTTGAATTGATCTTATTAGAAAGAGTTCCCTTCTTGGGTATGAAAGAAGGATATTCCTGGGTACATCCCTTTGATAGCTTTGTTTAGCCTCCTTTACTATGTCAATCCCTCCGTATTGGTTATGGCTAAAGTAGATCCTCTTCTTGGTACTTCACCTAGTGGCTAATTAAAAGAAGTGGAAAAAGCTCTGGGAGCTTGCTTCAGTCCATAAAGAGATTTGTGAAGTCGGCAAACATATCTTGGATGAGCGGTATCCAGAAAACCAGGAGGTTAAGACATATAAACCTCCTCCTCAAGAGTTCTATGTAAAAATACATTACAGACCTCCAGTTTCTTAAGAACCCAATTATATGTGCAAGCGAGAGAAAGAATAATACAATACACGAGAGTTGTTGGTTTGACAACAAGACGTGAAGGTATCAGAAAAGTAAATACCTGCCTGCTGTTGGAAGCCTTTCTCCATAAAGTATGCCACTGGAGGGGTCCTTCCCTGCAATGTATGTTGGAGGGTCAGCTTCTACTTACTTCCTTCTAGAAGAAAAGGTTGGCAAGGAAGACCCATTCATGTTCTATTCTATGCCATGCCGCAAATTCAGTATACCAATGTTAGCAAATCAAATTCTTCAAAAGAAGAGTCTGCAGGGGCAGCAAATCTAGCTTCCAAATAAGTCATAATATTAGTGGAAGCTCTTCCTTTTCCAGCTATTCCTATGTCAGCTACTACTTTGTCAGAGGCTAAGTTCCCTCTATCCTCTGGGAAGGGGGTAGAAGAAGAAGTCCTTGTGACTCGGCTACATAAATTAGCATATCATCCGAATAGATTTACAGAGAAATATTGTCGATCAAATCAATTTTTTTGTGTTAGCTTATCTTATTCTTCTTGAATTATATCGAATAACCTACGGAGTTTGAGGGGTTCACTAGATTTTTGATTCCTTCTCCATTTCTGAGAGCTGGGAAAGGTAAATATTACTATATTATTTCTTCCCTCTTCTTCCTCCCTGACTTCATACTCACTCTAACCCAACAATAAAACTCGAGTCAAAACGAGAGGAAAGGAAGCTATCAACCTGAACTTACTGTCTGGCTGACGGTTTGAATATCGTCAGTACACACTTGTGCTGACGGCGACGAAACTTCTTAACCACGGTCTTAGAGAAAGCAAGGACATCTCTGGGGTAAAGACTCTTTTCCATATCCACCTTATGATATCCACTATCTAATAGAACAACCACCATTCCACTATGATCTATTTCACACGTCAATATGATAGAACAATTACAACTGACTCTTCAACTCTATGATATTGACTGGTTGGAATATTCGTCAGATATTCATTTTTTCTATATCATTAGTATAGTATTCGAGCTTTGATATAGAATCTCACCTAACTGCTTACCATTGGACAGTCACTATGTATGTCATTTTCTTTCACTCATTAGAAGAAGATCGTCAGACGATTGAACTGTTGGCGACCGTCAGACGATTGTGGAATTAGTTTTCCTGCAACTCAACTCAAACCTCAAGGAAGGAAGGAGGATGCGGAGTAATGAAAGACAGAAGGATTTTCACTTGATTAGATGGAATTTCTTCCTTTAGCACTCCTACGACGGCAGGGTTAGCTGGGAGCAGGTGTCTAAACCAAATGGTTTTTAAGAGTGCGCTCTTTGTTCTATGTGTTGTCTTTCATTTACAACTTGAGCGAGCCTTTTGGAAATAGCCATAGTTCATCAACCGCGCTGATAAAAAGTCTTTGATTTTCTTTTCTTCTAGAGAACGAAGGCTTATCGAGCATCCATTTATAGAGTATAGAGCCATCCCGCGCCATGCAGCACGAATTTGATGATAGGCATTATTTTTTTCAAGTTTAATCATGACTCTGTGATGATAAAAATCACTCAATACCTTGCGAAACAAATGCCCCTTGTGTGAACAAACAAAGAGTGGTGGCACAGCTTTAGCATCCTCAATGCCACTGCAGCGACTGTGATGCCATCTGTCACATATATCACATGCAACTATAGATTCTGGGTAGCCCCATCTAAAACTAGTATACAAGTAGGCCACATCATTATAAGCATCATCCCCAGGCAAACTTTCTAGTGTGGGTAGTGGTTCATTGGAAACTCTTTCAGGTTCTGGCTCATCAACGTGAACACCATTCTCGAGATCCTTTATTTAGTATTCTAAAAAACTAGTGAATGGGTTCACACCACGACGGAAAATATAACCTCCAATAATGACGTTGTTCATTGATTTAATAATCCAGCAAACACGTATCGCTAATGTGCAGGCGAGCTGCATCTCTAGCTTCCTGCCTAGTTATCCCACTGTTGCTAAACTTGTTTTATTGTCTTTCAAATCAAATACATTACAAATTAGAAATGAATCTTTCAGTATTATCACAGGCCATCGGCTATCCAAATTTACGGCAACAGTAGAAAATTGTTGTTTTTAACCTTTAAAGCAAGATACGAATCACACGTTTATCTAAAATGGAATTATTAGCCATTCCATTTTTGATTGATCAAATTCTGATTATATAGTTAGCTGTGAAAACAAAAAGAAGGGGCTAAGATCCTTATTTTCCAACATTAAGATGAAACTAGATACCCGAAAAAGTGGGTGATATAAACCACCTCATTATACAAAGAATTGATACATCGAGAAGGTAGCATATCGAACTATAATGCGCTAATTGAGGAAGGGTGATAATCCTACCTTGATTGTGATTCGCAGATCGGCCATCTCCTTTCCCAGGTCTGATTTCCGAACTGCTTCTCCCATCTTAGATTGTCATTAAAGGTAGAGCCTAAAAAGAGGCAATTAAATTACCCACTGATGGACTACTTTATCCTTCACTGGTTTTTTCGAGAGCTAAGCTCATTCGCTTCTATTTTTGTAGCTAGAGCTGGAAAAATCCCTCGGCGAGGCATAAAAAATCAGGATAATCTTCATCATCTTTGAAGTGGGAATGCTAAAAGAGAGAGTCAAAATCATCAGATGTGAAAGCTTGCCCGATTGAATACAAAGTTTAACATCCTGAACGAACTACTTTGCTTAAGATAGCGCACCGCTCTGTGTGCTTGTCGATTTTCACACACATTAATGAGAAAATTCTAGTAGAAAGAGGACGTCTCTGTCCCTTCACCTGATACCTACGGCTAGGCAGAAATCCACGCTTTCATTGATGGAAGGGAAACTGATTGAATGAAGTATGAAATTGACCTTAAACTCTTTGGAATTATACAAAGGCAGGGCAAACCTGAGCCTAATGTGTAGACTATCCATGAGCTGCACGAATTCCCTTTGTTAAAGGCTCAAAAGTACACTGAGTTAGGCGATACTTTTCTCAAGATTTAAAGATTGACTGAGGTTGCTTACAATTAGTAGTTATTTGGAAGTAGGGGAGGAGGTGTCTTATCCCTGAAAGAGGGACTCAGATAGGAATAGAGAATAAAAGTTGACAGAAAGCTCTCTGTTTTGGCTTATTCTTCCTTTATGGAGACAGGGCAAGAGCCCATACTTTGAAATTCATACGTAAGATGCCCAGTTGTTAATTCGTAGATGGACAACCTCTAGAAAGTCCGTTCACTTACTTAGTGTTTGCATTAAGGATAAATACCTTTGTTTATGAATTAAGAGGTTGAGTAAAGGGGGTTGTTGTTGGCTAAATCGTGCAATCAACGACAAATCCATTCGCCTTAGTAAGAGTAAGCTAAGCAAGCCCTTTTCTTTGGGCACTATGGTAGGACGCGATCATGATGAGAATGGACTTTTCTGTAATATAATAGAATAAGTCCAGTTCCCCCAACTTTCTCTTTATTATGACTAGTAAGAAGAAGAGAGAGTAATTCAAGCGGAGCGGGTCAGGGATAAACCCTGTGTTCTCTCCCAGTCGGAGGCAGAGACTGGAAAAGTGCATCATTCAGTGGTGGGGTGTTCGTCAAAATCTCCCAACAAGCATTTGGATGGAGTCTCGCTTGGATGCTAAGGTAGTTCCATTTGTCTGGTCACTCATGGAGGAAGAGTACGTGTGCTAGCGTGCTATGGCTCAGGTAGTTGATCAGATAGCCCTTCGGGCAACCACACATAAATAATTCCGATAACAAACTTGGATGTATGAATGATAAGCCATTGGTTTTCTACATCGACATACAAGAAGATTGTCTCATTCGTGGGTTCGAATCCTGCACGAAAGTGGAACGAGTGGGCGAAATGACGAAAGAACCGAACCCCTTGAGTCCAGTCCCCTGGAGGACAAAATCTCACTACTGAGTGAGACAGAGCGGAGAGCCCGTTGTGCCTTGTTTTTCTTTGATCGGCCTATCTTCTGTCTATAAGAAATCTACCCTCTTTGCCTTCAATTACATCAGAAAACGACTTGTAAACTTTATTATGACCGTCCCTCATTGGTTGTCCCCAGATTCCATTATCAAGAAGTGTATCCACGGCTTCTTGTACTAATTTCTCCTGAAACATTACTAATTCTCCTGGCATATATCTACTTGTTGTTAATAGATCGGTCTCAACTCAGGAGGAAGAACTGGTAATAGACACAAAACCATCCATTCTGGCTCTATATTTGTTCGAATAAAATGCTTAGCCAATTCCACGCATCTAACCAAAAAGTCCTTTCTTCTTCCAACTTTTTGATCTTCCCATTCATTCCCTGTGTGCCCTTATTCCCCCAATTCTTCCCATTCCACCAACGAATTCTCTATAATAATTTGTAAATCTAGATCGGCTAATTGTTCTTAGATAACACCTGCACCAGTAGAGATTTCTCGATTGCGAAATATATCGAAACCCTGGGTAGTAAAAAAAAAGTGGGATGTAGTATTTCCAAGATTGGATTTCATATTTGAATAAACCTCATAATTGTAAGAAAGTGGGATTTTTAGTTATGGGACTAGCAAAAGAAAAATTGGGATAGGATTCTATAAGATCTCCCCCCCTTCAAAATCGGACGTGAAAGTTTCCTTTCATCCGGCTCAAGTAGGTACACCAAATAAGGAAAGGAGTTATCGTTTTAAAACTCTAGAAAATCCCAAAATAAAAGGGTCTACTCCTTACTCAAGTTCCTAGTGAAGACGAATCAAGATTTCAGTGATTCCGTCTTCTATTAATTCTTTATTCAAATTCAATTCCAATAAATAAAATAGAAAATTCTTGAGTAGTCTACTTCCCTTTGAATGATAAATCCCTTAACTCTTAATAATTAAATTAAAGGAATACCTTGGAACCCATCTGGAATAGAATGAATTTTTTGTATGGTCCAGATAAAAGCAGCCAACTCATGTTTCAGGTTCACAAAGATATTGTGATACTTAGCATATTTGACCGCCACCTTATCGACGTCATCGTCGACTTTTAAGTCAACTTTTGACGAAATTGTCGAGTAAGGGGGTACTTTTCCAAGTCGGTTCCTAAGACATTCCCTTAGAATTAGGAATGTCTTGAAGATGTGGTAAATACATTGGCTGAAGTTCTTTGAAAGAGGTTTTAATCTCTCCAATGATTTCCTGGATACTACCAATGTCAGGGTGAGGAGTAGCAATTGATTTGAAAGTTTCCTTACTCACTTTAGGAGCAACCAAAATTCATTTTGCTAAACCAAACCATGACAGGTACATCTTCACCAATATTTTACCTCTATCAGACCTCGCTCTTATGTGTTTTCGTAATACAACAGGTATGATTTTGGGAATACCACATCTGGTCAGGGATAATGGAACAAAAAGGGAATCGCCTTTAGTGTAATTCCCCACGTAATAACGCTGAAGGGATACTGCGCATTGCTTTAAATACAAAGCAGTGAACAGAAATCCCGACTTCTGTTTCATAGTCTGTACTTGACGAATAAAAGAGCAACCCACTAGGGCAAGAAATCCTATCTCAATATATGCTCCTCCAAGGAAAGGCCTGAGGGTGGATTGAATCAAATCCCATCCAGCATAGGCTGGTAAAGTTTACTAATCCGGTAGCGAGGGGAAGATAAACAATGAAGCTATAGCTACTCACCTTTTCTTCGAAAGAAGTTAAGCCCACCTTACAATCTTTCTTTCTATCTCGAATTCTTGATCTTTGGTGCCAATAGAGAAAAAGAAGCGAGGGACGAAGTCCTCTATCTACCCGGTTGGATCTATTGAATGAGATCCTGGAGATAGGGCTGGGAGGTATGAGTCGATCGGATGCAGGGAATCCAGGCAATCCGTACCTATCAGTCATTCGTCAGGAAGCGGTAGAGAAAGAATCAGATTTGAAAATCTCATTGTTGAAGGCGTAGAGAGGAAGAAAAAAAAAGAGAATTTTGGATAGCCATTTCATTAATAAAAAATAGTGTAATTAATTGGACCAACAACCCTCTATCCGGCAGGCTATTTCCGTGCAACTATGCTTTCTGTAGTCCTCGCTATGCCAGCAATAGGGAATCCCTCTAAAATTAAACCGGAACTCCCCACCCGAATTTGATATGTAGAACCGGAATGCTAGTTACGTGATAGTTTGATTCCCCACAAATGAGAAGTCCCCAAGCTTGACCCTTCCCACACAGGGGAGACTGGCTGGGGAAAGAACCCGAAAGCTATAATAGCAGTCTTGACATAGGCGGAGATGAAGGGATGAAAGATTTGACTTTGATATAGTCTTTCAAGCGTCTACTGCACTCACGCCCTTCGGCCCGTAAGTTGGAAAGAAAAGTTTGAATCGACCTCACCCTCTTACACCTGAATGGTGGATGCCCTTCCCTCATTGCATCGGATCAAATACGGATATATCAGGATGATGTGGCTCCTGCAATGTTCTATTTTTCTCTATGGGTCCAGGTAACTCTCCCTTACGCCTAAACAGAACCTGTAAGTCGGAACGCTTTTAGTTCCGACTTGAACTAGCACTTGCTTTCTCGCTTGACTGGCTTCCTGAACTTACAGCTATCCGAAACCAAGATGGATTTTATGAAATGACTCCCTGGGATCGTCCCTATTTTTGATATCGGCTGCTTTCCCGGAAGCGGTTCTCTTTTCAGCGGTGTAGGTCTCGACTTTCCTCTGCTTGAATTGTGCCGAGAACCTATCTTTTATCTCAAGGTGCTTGCCCGCCTTACAATAAAGGGCTCGAAAGAGTCAAGCACTTGACAAAAAGAAAAGAGTTTTCTCTGCAACTCACTATGATCTGCTTGAACCATGATCGACCATGATCGTGAGAATTTCCTAGAGCTTCTTGGACCACATGTCCCAAACGAACTAAATCGCCCAGTATATGTGGCACGAAGGCTACTCCACTAGACTATAGATTTTGGTATGATATATATCTAATTATATCCGGCGTATGATTCACACTGATGCGAAAGCAAAATCAACAACATTAGGAATATGCAACACCAACCCTTGACCTACGGCATGGAGCTGAAAGCCTCCAACTAGGAGAACCACCAGACCAAGCCAGATGAGAAAGAGAGAAGGAAGGGTAAAGGGAAGAAAGGAGGATGAAGGTCATCTTTCGTCAGCTTAGCAAGGCTAGGAGCTCTAACAAAAAGAGGGTTTGATCACCATAA